>CM053626.1:119054312-119077581 GCA_028646595.1 Phalanger gymnotis | reverse complement strand
GAGCCTAGATATCATCTTTCAAGAAATTAGCAAGGAAAACTGCCCTGATATTCTAGAACCACAGGGCAAAATAGAAATTGAAAGAATCCACAGATCACCTGCTCAAATAGATCCCAAAAAGAAATCTCCTAGGAATATTGTTGCCAAATTCCAGAGCTCCCAGGTCAAGGAGAAAATACTGCAAGTAGCCAGAAAGAAACAATTTGAGTACTGTGGAAACACAATCAGAATAACCCAAGATCTAGCAGCTTCTACATAAGAGATCGAAGGACCTGGAGCAAGGATTAAAATCAAGCATCACTTACCAGCAAAACTGAGTATCATGCTCTAAGGCAAAATATGGATTTTCAATAAAATAGAGGACTTTCAAGCTTTCTCAGTGAAAAAAACAGATCTGAATAGAAAATTGGACTTTCAAACACAAGAATCAAGAGAAGCATGAAAAGGCAATCAAGAAAAAGGAATCGCAAAGGACTTACTAAAGTTGAACTGTTTTGTTCACATTCCTACATGGAAAGATGATATGTATGATTCATGAGACCTCAATATTAGTGTAGCTGAAGGGAATATGCATATATATATATGTGTGTGTGTGTGTGTGTGTATGTATAAATGTATGTGTGTATATATATGTATATACATATATATATACATATATGTATACATATATACACACACACACATATATACAGAGGGGGGGGAGAGAGAGAGAGAAAGAGAGAGAGGGCACAGGGTGAGTTGAAGATGAAGGGATGATATCTAAAAGAAATAAAATCAAATTAAAGGATGAGAGAGGAATATATTGAGAGAGGGAAAAAGGGAGAGATAGAATGGGGTAAATTATCTCACACAAAAATGGCAAGAAAAAGCAGTTCTGTAGGAAGAGAAGAGAAGGCAGGTGAGGGGGAATGAGGGAATCTTGCTCTCATCAGATTTGACCTGAGGAGGGAATACCATACACACTCGATTGGATATCTTACCCCACAGAAAAGAAGGAGGAAGAAGATAGAAAAGGGGGGATGATAGAAGGGAGGGTAGATGGGGAAGGCGGTAATCAAAAATAAACACTTTCGAAAAGGGACAGGGTCAAGGGAGAAAATAGGATAAAGGAGGATAGGTTAGGAAGAAGCAAAATACAGTTAGTCTTTCACAACATGAGTATTGTGGAAGTATTATACATAATGATAAGCATGTGGCCCATGTTGAATTGCTTGACTTCTTAGGGAGGGTGGGTGGGAAGGGAAGAAGGGAGAGAATTTGGAACTCAAAGTTTTAAAAACAGATGTTCAAAAACAAAAAAAAAATTACATGCAACTAGGAAATAAGATACACAGGCAATGAGATGTAGAAATTTATCTTGCCCTACAAGAAAGGAAGGGAAAAGGGGATGGGAGGGGAGTGGGGTGACAGAAGGGAGGGCTGACTGGGGAACAGGGCAACCAGAATATATGCCATCTTGGAGTGGGGGAAGGGTAGAAATGGGGAGACAATTTGTAATTCAAACTCTTGTGAAAATCAATGCTGAAAACTAAATATATTAAATAAATTAAATTTTTAAAAAAATTAGTCTTTGATGTCTAACTTATATTTCTCTTGGATCTTGTGTGTCAAATTTTCTATTATGTTCTGGCCTATTTGCAGCAAAATCCTGAAAGTCCATCAATTCATTGAATATCCATTTTTTTTCATTCAGGATTATACTTAACTTTTCTGGGTATAATATTTTTGGCTATAACGCCAATTCTTTTGCTCTTTGATATATAGTGTTCCAAGACCTGTGATCTTTTAAAGTAGGCAGTCCTAGGTCTTGTGTAATTCTAATCATAGCAATTTGAATTGTTTTTGTTTTCCTTTGCTCATAATATTTTCTCCTTAACCTGGGGGTTTCAGAATTTGGCTATCATATTCCTGTATGTTTTCCTCCTAGAATCTCTTTCAGGTGGTAATCGGTGGATTTTTTCTACTTCTACTTTCTTCTCTTGTTCTAACATTTTGGGACAATTTTCTTCAATTATTTTGTGTATTTTCATGTCAAAATTCTTTTTTTCATCATAGTTTTCAGGTAGCCCAATTATTCTTATGTTTTCTCTTTTTGATCTGTTCTCCAAATCAGTTGCTTTTCTTATAAGATGTTTCACATTCTCTTCTATGTTGTCAGGAGGAATTGATTTCTTACTGCTCCTCCCCATAGTACAATTGCACCAGTGATCACACTGTCCTCTATACTAATAGCATTCTCTCTCACTCCCACTTTAATTAACTGTTTGACTCCAGGTTAAAAAAAAAATCCTATTTATGACTTCAATCAGTGTTTTGGGTGGAATTATGTACACATTTTTAGCCTATAGAGGCATGAAAGACAGTTTGATACAGTGGAGAAGTATCAAACATGGGCCCACAAAAAGTGTGTCCTAGGAACCAGATGAAAATGAAATTGAGAAATATTTAATGAAATAAGTAAAAATACAATAGAACATAGATAACAAGTCAATAGAGGGGCAGCTAGGTGGTGGTAGTAGACAGCCTGAAGTCAGGAGACTCATCTTTCTATGTTCAAATCTGGCCTCCGATACTTACTGTGTGACCCTGGGCAAGTCACTTACTCCTGTTTATCTTAGTTTCCTCACCTTTAAAATGAGGTGGAGAAGGAAATGGCAAAACATTCCAATATCTTTATCAAAACAATGGATTCACAAAGAGCCAGACGCAACTGAAAGGACTGAATAGCAATAACAAAAAGTCAGTACGTGACACATAGGGATTCTTCTATAAGTTTAGTGACCTCCAGTTCTATTTTCATTTGGCACCAATGATGTAGTGGATAGAGAGCTGATCCTGGAGCCAGGAAGACTTCTTTTTGCCTTCTAACACACACTGGCTGTGTGTCCCTGTACAAGTCACTTAACCTCTTATTGCCCTAGGCAACTCTCTAAGACTATGAATTGGAGAGAAGCTGCCAACCTACACTGGTAGAGATAGTTCTTCACAGGGGAATGCCTTTGAAAAACACAAGTTCCATCCCTATTCCATTTATTGTTCACTACAAGAGTTGAGAGACATGATCTGAGTATTGGATGTGTTTGTTTCAGATAGTCAAGATGCTCATCTCTGCATCAACCAAGTAGAAATACACAGTATAAGAAACAGAGTTCCAATAGACTGACTAGAAGAGATGCATTGTTTACAAATAAAATACATTAGCTGGCATATAGCAGCTGTGATTAGCTTAATGACTAAGTGCTGTTTTAAGATGGCAAATATCTAAACCCCACATATCTTGCATGCTATTATTTGGTTTGGTAAATGTTTAGACAGCTGGTGGAAGCTTGCCCTGACACTGGCATTAAAATGCACACTACCAAAGCAGAGTATACCAGGCATCCCTAGAAACTACTCTGAGAGTAGAAATGTCTTCTTGTCAGTTGGGCAAGTAAGGCCCATATCTTCTATTCTTAGGAAAAAATGTCTGTAACTTGAACTCCATAATCAATAAAATCTATATAGTGATAAAAAAAAATGTTCTCCCTTTCTTAATATCCTAAGGATATAGAATCTCAAGACCTTTAGAGCTAGCATATATGGTCCATAGTGTATGTAACTAGAAGGAAACAGAGTCCACTGACACAATGACATGAAAACTTTCTTATTAGTGCTCATCTTGCATATTGAATCTATGTTTGTGCGTATATATCTCTGTGTGTATACAGTTTTCCCTTCTACATCAATGAATTTTCCCATCATGGTTTTCATATATATTGCGGGTCAGCATAAGAAATTAAATGGGAATTTGGGGAGAGTTTTGTGGAAGTCACAGATGACACGTGAAGTCCAGCAGATGATATAGAAAAAGTTTAGAAACTCAGAAATGCATAAAATATACATATAGTAATATATAATATCAACCTATTTTACCTTTTAATACCATAAATATATCCAAATTTTATAATAAGGTACTATAAGCACCCCATAAAAGAAAAAGAAAAAACTCAGGCTTCTCTGGTATGACAGGAGGGCCAAACAATTTTACATGGATTTTCCAGATTGCAGGGATACTGTGTCCCCTAAATCTGGTGATGTGGAAGAGAGAACTGTACGCACACACATCGTTATATATACATATATGTGTGTGTGTGTGTGTGTGTATCACATTGTTATATAGATATAGCTATAACAATTGTGATGTGTTCCTTGTGTTCAGCACTACTTTCTCATTACCATCTTCTTAAACTATAAGAGCTCCACAATTCAGCTAGCATTTATCAAGTTTCTACTATGTGCAAGACACCACATAAGACACTGAGGATACATACATTTTTTTTCTGTCCTCAAGAAGCTTACCTTTTACTACAGTGATACATAAAGGGATAGGGGACCTGGACCTGAGATTTCTTGATATAGGGAAATCCCAGACAAGGAAATTCCCTATATCAGTGAAGATCAGCACCTTCTCTGAAACATCTTATAGTACTAAAGAGTTGCCTAAAGCATTCAAAGGTTAAGTGAGTTGCCCAAAGTGCCCAGTATACAGTTATCTGTTACACATCACAATTTTCCCCATCATAGTTTTGATGTATAATGGGTTTGCATAAGAAATTAAATGGGAATTTTGGGGGAGTTTTGCAGAAGCTGCAGATGACACAAAAATGCCAGCAGACAACATAGAAAAAGTTTACAAACTCAGAAATATATACAATACATGCATAGTATTGTATAATGTCAATATATTTTATCTTTTTTCATCTTTTAATACCATAATAGTTTAGACTTCTTCTCTGGTATGAATTGGTGGGCCAAAAACTTTTACACAGTTTTTCTAGATCACAGGAGCACTGTGCCCCTAACCCCACAATGTGGAAGGGATAACTGTTTATTAGTGGCAGGACTTAATTCATTTTCTTTTTGCAGACTGCAAGATCAAACTAAGTCAACAGTATGATGTGGCAGCCACAAGACCCAAGCAATGTTGGGTGGAATTAAGATAGGCATGGTTTCCAAGAATGAGGAGGTGATAGTCCCTCTATACTTTATCCTGGTTGTATACCTTTGGGAAGGACATCAATACAGTGGAGAGTAACTAGAGGAGGGTAACCAGGATAATAAAAGACCTTCAATCTATGCTATCTGAAGATCTGTTGAATAGTCTTGGAATGTTTAGGTTGGAGAAGAGAAGATTCATGGTAGATAAGATAACTCTTATCAAGTGTGTGAAGGGCTCTCATATAGAAAAAAAGGATTAGATTTATCCTGTTTGGCCAGAGAGGGCAGAACCAGTAACAATGAGTGGAAGTTCCAAAGAGACAAATTTACCCTTTAAGTCAAGAAAAATTTCCTAACAATTAAAACTATCAGGAGTGTACTGGACTTCCTTATGAAGTTGTGGGTTTCCCCTAATGTGATACAATGAAAAGTTTCCTGGATTTGGAGTTAATTTGAACCCTGGTTTGAATCCTTTCTTTTCCATTTATTATACATATGACTTTAGATAAAAGTCATGCTGTCTCTTACCTCTCTGGGTTTCAGTTTCCTCTGCTGCCAAATGAAGGAAACAGACTCCATGAATTCTAAGATCCCTCCAGCTCTGAATCTATGATCTCAAGATCCTATGATCCTTCCCTCATTAGAAGTCTTCCAGTGAGATAGAGTCAACATTTCTCAGGCATGATGTAGTGGGAATTCTTTTTCAGGTCTAAGTTGGGCAAGGTAGTTCCCAAGGTACCTTCCCAGTCTGAGATGCCATGAGTCTATGAAAGACAGTGGTACATGAAGGTCACATAGCTAAGGAGGCAGGTAATGGTCAAAATTATCTCTAATCATGGTAGACCACTGCATAGGGAAGTAGTGGCAGAAGTACCAATGACACCTGCTAGTTCAATGAAGTAGCATAAAGTATAGCGGCAAGAACTCTGACACTGGGGCCAGAGTACCTGGGTTCACATCCTGCTTCTAATGTTTATTTCCTCTAGGACATTGGGCAAACCTTCCTTGGGCTTCAGTTTTCTCTTATGTAAAATACTAAATTCAACTAGATAACCTCTATGGTCCGTGCCAGCATTAAATTTGTGATACTTCCTATGCTATGTGGTAAAAGAAAGTAGACTAGGTACCACTGGTAACAGATATTGGTAGTATCAAGATAGAAGCACTGAGTAAAAATATAATACCCTAAACGAAACAAAAATAAGAACAATCATTTCTAAAACAGTCATAATACTACAAAATGTTCTACCAAAGTGCTGGCCTCAATAAAGTCAACAGTGGTATGGCACATAGCATCATAGGTTCATAGACTCAGAGCCAAAATGGACCTTAAAGGCAGGTAGTCCCCTCATTTTACAGATGATGAAAATTTAACACAAGAGGTTATATGACTTTCCCAAAATTATCTGGAGAGCACATAGCATAGTTGGGACTTGGACCAGGACTTCTGACTCTAAATCCAACTCATTTCCCACAGTATCACGCTGTCCCTCCAAATTTACCATTTCAGTCATCCTCTTAACCAGCCCTCTCTGCACTATAAATATGGCAGCTATCTGTCTGTCTATCATCTATTTTTCTATAATCTATTTATCTATATCTCATATCTATCTATCATCTAATTATCTATCTATGCCTCATGTTGCTATCCATCCTCCTTATAAAAATGTTTTCCATTAAGACCCCAAATTTCCCTTTTGGGTGCCACCAGACTCTTGTGTTTCTAATTGCTAAAACAGGTACAGCAAGGGGCATGTATATAACTCTGGTTTCTTTAATTTAGAGATGACTGTAACTGTTAAATGAAGTGAAAGTTTTTTTCAATGAATCTTTAAATTAGTGAGCATCTCTGGATGTTTATCCCAAATTCTTCATTTGATGTCAAAGGCTGTCTCCTAATGTTTTCTCCATTCATTTTTTTTGAAATGTCATAGACTCTTTGAGTAATGAATTCTGAAACACAAGATCAATTTCTTTCTATAGAGTTCTGGATTTGGCTATGAAATGAAACCCTGTGATCCCTTGAGGAATGTGCAAAATTCCTTGACTCTGCGTGTAATATTTTCATTATTGATGGAAGCAATTCTTTGAGCCTATGCCACCTATCTGTAGCTACTTAGAAAGTAGTGTCATGAATCTAAATTTTCTTTTTCTGAATTAAGTGTAATACCAAATCCCTATGCTGATTATAAAAATGTGCTAGCTTTCCTGTTTCAATTAAATTTGAATTTTCTGGGAACACGTAGTCTAAGTTTTCTTTATGGTCACCAATCTTTTTATATAACATGTTGTTGATTTTTTGTGAAAAAATTCTTTTTATCATTAAGAAACCATATTTCTTGGGTTCATTCTCTTCTTCAACTTATTACTCAACATTATCCTCTTTCCTATTTAACATTTATGTTGTAAAGCATTTTGACAGGTGTGGGTGTTCAGGGAAGGCTAGTACATCTAGTGTGAGGGCTGCCAAGCCCTTCCACCTTTGTTGTCCAACTAGTCACCCAGTTCTCACCTGTGGCACCAAGAAACTATAGCATACACAGCAGCCACACCCTGGCAAACCTTTTGACAAACAGGCTAAACCAGCTTGAGGGCAACCAACAGGCCTCAAACCCATCTTGTCATTAAGTAGTTACATTAGCGAGATGTCTACCCCAAGCCTGTGAAGACTTCTTTCGGTGGAATGGGCAAATAAGAACAATTTGTTCCAATGGTCATAAAGACGGCTGTATCAGGCATTGTAGAGTATTTAGAGTTTGGTTAGACATCAAAGACTCCAAGGTCATCTACTGCACCCTGAGCCATCACCAGTCATCTTGATTTTTTTTTCTTGCCACTGGACTCTGATGACTCTGGAAGAGAGAATGAGACTGACAACTTCATGCAACTCTGCTTTATTTAAATCTAATTTATGCACAAGTCAAAAGACACCTCTAAGTCCTATGGTAACAGACAAGTGATGAAGCAGCAGGTACAGACACACTGGGAGCTGAAGTCACAACCCTATACACAGGCCATAAGGTCATCTTCTCACTGGACTGAAGCAGCAGCGGTATTCAGCAGCCCCCTGGGTTTCAGAACAGCCTTTTTTAAGGGCTGCACTGCTCACCTCCTGGTGTGAAGAAGGGGCTAGAAAATGTTCCCTAAAAATTGTCTGTTTCACCCAACCTAACCCCAACCATGGCAGGCGGGGATCGCACCCAACAGTCAAAACAAAAAAAAATGTACAAAAACTTTTGTGTAGAGGATTCCACTCACCCTTGGTATATGGAATGTATACACTCTTATGCACACCATGAAATCCAGTAGTCCTGAAATGAACAGCTCTTGTTGCAAGAGAACTCAGCAGATATCACATCCAAATAGCAGCCCTGAGTAAAACAAGACTGGCAAATGAAGGCAAGCTTACCAAAGTTAGAACTGAATACACATTTCTCTGGAATGGGTACAGTTTTGTGAAGCTGGTGCAGGTTTTGCAATGAAAACTATCTAGTCAACAAGCTTGTACGCCTCCCAAAAGGAGTGAATGACAGGCTCACAACAATGTGATTGACACTTGCAGGAAAACACCACAGTGCCTGTGATCAAACCATGATGAACCCTGATGAGGTCAAAGAAAAATTTTATGAAGACCTGGAGACCCTTGTCATCAATGTGCCAAAAGAGGACACGCTTATAATTCTGAGTGACACTAACACCAGAATAGGCACGAGCTATCAGACATGGCAGGGAGTCCTTGGGATAAATGGAGTCCGAGACAGCAACAGCAACAATCTTGTGCATCTCATGACCTTCTCATCACCAACACTGTCTTCTATTTAGCTAAACACAATAAAACTTCATGGATGCACCCTCACAGCAAACACAGGTATGTAATAGACTGTATCATTAGAAGAAAAACAGACAAAAAGTATGTGAGAGTGAGGAAGGTGATGTATGGTACAGAGTTCTGGACCCATCATAGATATCTTCTCCAAGCTAAACATTTGCATTCAACAAATGTGGTGTCCCCAAAGCAAAATGACTATCAGAAGACTTACTATAAACAGATTAGAGCTCTTTGAGTAAACAGTTCCTTGCTAACTTACAGGGAAAGCTGAGCCAACACATGTTGGCAACAGTGGGACAGAAAAGGAGTGGGCACTTTCAGAGATGTAGTATACAGCACTGCATTTACTCATCTGGGTCAGAACACTTATAAATATTAAGATTGGTTTGATAAAAATGATAGGGAAATTCAGAAGATGCTAAGTGAAAAATGAAAACTCCACAAGGTATACCAGCAGCATAGTTTGTCAGTCTCTAAGAAGGTGGCATTTAATACCATTAAAAGTAAAGTGCAATGAAGCTTAGACAGATAGATTCTTGGCTCAGTAAGAAGGCAGCTGAAATTCATAGCAACAATACAAAAAGCTTTACCCTAAAAGCCATTTGTGAGTCAAAGAACCTAAGGCACATCTCAACTACTTGGTGCTGATGGAGCCACATTGATTAGCGTTAAGGACATGAACCTGGAGAGATGGGCTGAACACTTCCATAGTGTTCTCAACAGGTTACCATCAATCAATGTTGAAGCCACTGACTGTATACCTCAAGTTGAAGTCAATTCCTCTCTAGCCGAACTTCCTACTTGAATACCATTAGGTTCCTCTCATGTGGCAAAATACCTGGTGCTAATTCTATTACAGCTGAGTTTTCTAAGGCAGGGGGTCCACTGCTTATATAAAAGCTGAATAAAATCTTCCAGGTTACATGCAAGAAGAGGTTATCCCCTAGGAATTCAAGGATGCCTCTATTATCCATCTTTATAATGGAAAAGGAAATAGACTGTCCTGACAATCACAGGGAGTTCTCTCTCTTTTTCATTGCTGGAAAGATACTTGCCAGAGTCTTTCTTAATAGGCTGATCCTTCACCCAGAAGATAGTCATCTGCCTGAGAGCTAGTGTGCCTTCAGAAAGGGCTGAGGAATAGTCAATATGGTGTTTGCTGCCTGACAACTCCAGGAGAAATGCCAGGAGCAGAATAGAGGTCTGTACACAACATGTGTTGATCTAACCAATGTCTTTGATACTGTCAGTCATGAGGGCCTGTGGAAGATCATGGCAAAATTTGGTTGCCCAGAGAAGTTCATCAGTATCGTACACCAGTTGCATGATAGCATGTTTGCCAGGTTCTGAATTACTGAGCAATGCTTTCCCTATTACCAGTGAAGTGTGCTTGTTGTGTGCATGCTTTTAAGTGTGATGTTTTCAGCAATGTTGTCAGATGCCTTCAAACAAGATGAAAATGGCATCAAGGTCAGCTACCACACTGATAGTAAATTATTTAAATTGAAAAGGCTACAAGCCAAGATTCAAGGGGAGGCAGAGTTGAAACATGACTTTTGCACTCAATACAACTTCTGAGGCCGAAGTGCAACAGAGCATGGATCAATTCACTGCCACTTATACTAATTTTGGCCTGACAATGCCAAGAAAACAGAGATTTTCCACCAGCCAGCACCATACAATCCATACATGGAACCACTGGTTACAGCAAATGGAGAAATTTTGAATTCAGTGGATAAGTTCACTTACCTTGACAGTATACTTTCCAGGGATGACACATAGATGATAAGGTTGACATACAAATTGCCAGGGCTACCTCAGTATTTAGGAGGCTCTGAAGGAAAGTATGGGAGAGAAGAGGTATTAGATTGAAGGTCTACAGAGCTATTGTGTTAACCTCATTATTGTATGCCTGCGAAACCTGGACAAGATATCAGCACCCTGCCAGGAAACTGAATCGCTTCTATTTAAATTGTCTTAGAAAGATTCTGAAAATCACCTGGCAAGATAAGGTGTCAGACACTGAGGTCTTTTCTTGAGCTCCACTGTTAAGTATTCAAATTCAACTGCAGAGAGCACGACTCTGATGGCTGGCTATGTTGTTCAAATGCTAGACAGACATTTGCCTCAAAGACTATTTTATGGAGAACTCAGACAAGACAAGTGCTCACGAAGAGATCAGAAGAAGCGACACAATGACACTCTCAAGTTCTCTCTGAAGAATTTTGGAATCAATTGTGAGACAGGGGAGACACTGGCACAGGACTGCCTAGAATGGCATGCCTGCCTCAAAGGAGGCGCCATGCCATGCTCTATGAGCAAAGCAGAATTGCAGTAGCTCAAAAGAAATGAGACATTCAAATTTACAGACATCTCCACTCCAAATGTTCATATGGACTATTTGTGCCCATCCTGTAGTAAAGCCTTCCAACCACATGTTGGTCTCATCAGCCACAGTCAGATTCATTGAACCTTGACCCCAACATAGTGATGTCCTTTTGGTCCTCTTGAAGTACAAAGGACAACAACCAAGTAAAACATTTTATACAATTAACTGCAGCAGTAAGATTTCTTTTGATGTAGTTTGTCATCTCCACTGGAATTAGGCTATGGGTGTGCTGGGGCCAGCTCATACTACCTCATAAGAGTTTGTTGTTAAATTTTCAGTATGAGCATTTACACCTTGGAAATCAGCAAACAGTATAGATCAAAATTTGATTATTTTTGTTTTATTAGTTGTCCAAAATTAAGAAAGTGATGGAGAAAAATGTTAATAATGCAGATTAAACTTTAAAATGTGCTACACTTTTCAAAGATTGTCATTAAATATTTTCCGACACATGCCTGACAATTCCTTCGAATCTTGGGCAGTCTTCATGAGTTGTTGCGGCAATATATATGTATATATATATATAAATGTATTATTATATTATATATTATTAATATTATATAATATATATAAATTATAGCAGGCAATGAGTTGACCCAAAGAGGCTGCCATCCATCTGGCCTTCCAGATACAGCTGTTAGCAAGATGCTAAGCATACTGACATGTTCATTGTGATAACCTAATTCTGAAGTCTGGAACATAACTAAGGCAGGGCCACTGGCACTTTGCCCTAAGGCAGAAAATTTAAAGGGCACAAATATCGTCATCCCAGGGCACATTTCTTTCCCTGCCTGCTTGAATCCTAGTAACAGTGATGGCAACAGCTTCATCCTAGGCTAAGATTTTTTTCCCTTTAGTTTCCTGAAAATCTCTGAGTCTTGTGTGGGCTTCTTCCTCCTGGATCATGTCCCAGTCAAACCTGTCTTCCTTCGTTTTTTTCAGTTTCAAAAATGGATACTTATGGCTCTGAAGAATTTAAAGTCTATCTTAAATCCACAGAACAGCTTCAGCGAATTAAAGGGAACCATCTGTCTTAGCTGCCCACACTTGGCATTGCAAAAAGTCCTCAAAAGAATTAATGGAAAGAATGGGGCTGCTTTTGATGAGGTAAATGAGCAAATTATACAAGGCACCAAACAACAGACTTCATCATACTATCAGTGTGAAAAACTCTATGAGACTAGCCTGCAGGCCATCTGGAGGACCCACTCTGAGCACTAGTGATCCTGAATGATGCTTGGATAACCATTGCCCTAAAAGAGACCTGACCATGGTGAACACAACAGAATCCCTGTTCCTGGTGCAGTCACCCGCTCTGTTCTGGAACTCAGCCCAGTCTGATGCATTTCCTTCTTGTCACCATTAGCCACAAAAAGGGCATGTGTTCTCTCTCCTCTATTCAAAGGTCTGTATATAAGTGAACAAAAACCTAGAATGTTAGGGCTGGATGGAACTTTAGAAAGGACCTAGTTCTACCTCCTCATTTTATAGGAGAAGAAACTAAGACCCAGAGGAGTTAAATTATTTATGAAAGTTTCTGGTTAGAAATAAATATCAGGACCCAGGCATCCTGTCTCTCAGGTCACTGATTTTTTTGACTGTTACGTACTGTCTTTCTCAGAATGAGTGAATCAAGCTCATAAACTTCTCCAGAGAGTTAGTCTTACATGGAACTTCCCCCATCCCAAGTCAGCCAACAAAGTTTCATATTCAGGATAAGCCAACTAGCACAATGTGTGAGCCACATTGATCTCACAGAACCTTTATGGTGTGTTCCAGAAATAAAAACACATATTTGATTTCAATTTTCATGTAGTTACACCTCACTTCTACATTTAGAATGTGGTCACTTTTTCCTCTTATTAGTCTCCATGTAAATCACAATGTCACAAGCCACAAACACTGTGAAATTCTAAGCCTGCCATGAAAAATACTGTTTTTGATGCATGTCATGAGAAATTGGCCAAATCCTGCTCTCCTTCCAGTTTTCTGTCTACAGCTTTCTGTACCATAATGATCTTGATATCATGTGCCTCCTCTCCCTCTTCTCCCATCACTGCTGATGATATGAAATTATAGTTTAACATTTACTTTTACTTATGTTCATTACAGTTCCCCCTGCATTCATATGTGAGTCTCCTTGAACAAAAGAAACAGCTCTTTCTAATACACATGACAAATTGTAAAATTTGTCATTTTTGCCATGACCACCCCATGAAATCTATGCTCTTTTCCTGGGTTTAAGTCCTTCTCTCCCTCTTCATAAATAAGGGACCACAAGCCATACTAGAAATATGGATGACAATATAGCAGGACCATCACTGCACCACTTTGCCCCTTGTCCAGGGGTGTGAAAGATACAGCCAGTTCCAATCAGCTCCTGATTCAATTATTAAATTTTCAGAATGAATGTTTATACCTTGGAAACCAGCAAATGCTACAAGTTAGGGCTTCATTTGTTGTTTTGTTGGTTGTCTAAGCTTAAGAAAATGATGGAGAAAATGTAAATAATGCGGATTAAACTTAAAAGTATGTCATACTTTTGGAAAGCTGATTGTTAAATATTTACCATCACACCCTTATCCCTGTCCCTTTATGGGAGGATAGAGATTGTTTCCCCCTAGAGAGATGTGGGTTGGCAGGAAGGAAAAGATCTTGAATCTGTGGAATCAAAGAATCATGGTATGTTAGAATGATAGGAATAATCAAAGACTACCTAAAAAATCTAAATATAACACCAATGTCACCAGTGAGAGAAAAACTACATCCTTGTGTTGGTAAGCAAAATGGGCTCCTTAGCACTTAGTTCAACAGGTGCCCTTGAGGAGTTTGGCTTTTGTTTGCTTTGAGTGATTCAGCTATTTCATTCAATCTTGCTAGGCCCAAAGCCCAATTAGGTGTAAAACCTATGTGGGTGTGGATTGATGACTGAGGTGGGGCCCAAGGTAGGGCTGGCTAAGGGGAAGTGTTAACTCCAGAACCATGCCCTGTTGGGTGTCGACCTAGTCTATGTGGATATGAGCCTCCCAGGGTCCTAGGGGAAGGGGCCAACTCCGGAACCAATGGGCTCTGGTCATTCAGGCGGCGCTTGATGATGCCAGGGGCTGGGCTAGGAGGAGGTTGTCTCAGCACCGTCGCCACCATGGCAGCCACGAAGTGGATCGCGGTCTTGGAACAAAGTGAGGGTGCAAACTTCCCCTGCTAGTGCCCCTGGCGTCATCAAGTCCTGCCCCCTCCCACTTGAATGACCAGAGCCCATTGGTTCTATTCATTGGTCTCTATTCTACCTATCCACCAAACCTCCCATGTTCCTCAGGTTAGTGATAAGCTGCTGCCCAACATGAAGGAGAATACATCAAAGTCAAGACCAAAGCAAGTATGGCCTCAACTCTCCTGACCACAAAGTCTAGTCAAGTTCTGGACGGCTGTGGAAAAGATAGGTCTGATTTTTCTGCATAAGTGATGAATGATTCTTGGGATGCTTCATGTCATTTCTTGTAGATTATAAGGTCTTTGAGGCTGGCAACTAATTCACTTTTGTATTTGTATTCCCAGAACCCAGCAGAGTATGCAGTTCATGGTGGGTGTTTAAGAAATGTCTGTTGATTGAGTGATCCCTAAACCAGGGAATTCTGGAGCACAAATAATACTTCTGGTGCTCAGATCTGTTACGGATGAAGTTGGAGTAATACTAAGGATACTGATCCAATCCTGATCATGCCAAAGTTGACCCATAGGATCAGAGGATTTTAGAACTGGAAAGAACATTATATTCACCTAACCCAATTCTCTCATTTTGCAAGGGAGGAAACTGAGACCTAGAGATATGAATTCAGTAACTTGTTTAGCATTGCACAAATCCTTGGACTTTAAAGTTCTTTCTGTTAGAATTCAAACCTACTTGCCATCCATTCCAACCCAGTGTGATAATCTGCTGTATCAAAACAATCCTAATCATAGCATTCATTAACCAGGTCGGGCAGATTTCTAGTAAACCCCAAAGAGAAGGGTATCTTTAGGGTCCTCTCTTTAGGATTTGCCTCAGAGCCAAGAAAAATTAAGTTCTTGTGTCTAGTGAACCAGGACATTTGTCCATGTCCTCACTCAGCTTATTATTCTATTAGATTTCTACTTTAAAGATGTGTCCCCAAATTTAAGGATCATTCAATCCAACCTTCACATTTTGTAGATGAGGAAACTGAAGTGATTTGCAAAAGGTCACAAAACTTGTTATCAGCAGAACCAGAAGTAGACTCTGACGTACTGTTTCCTCTGTTCACTCCATTCTTTCCATTAAACCACACTATTCTTATCTCAGTTTTCCCTGTCCTAGATAACATTTCCGAAGCAGATAAATTTATCTTTCAGAATCAACCCACAGAGCTACAAATTCAGTTTCCAGAGAGTTTCTTTTTTTCTTATCGTGTTGAAGCACCCAGATGTTGATGGTATATCAAATAAATTAGGAAAGACAGGTTTGTTTGCATTCTGAAAAGAACAGTAGCATGGGGATGCACAGGATCATGGGATTACGGAATCATTGATTCATAACTGGCAGCCATCTCAAAGCCCATTTCATCCAAACCTTTCATTTTAAAGATGACTAAGGTGAGGTAAAGAGAATTGAAGTTACTTGGCCACGGCCACCCAAGTATTAAGTGGCAGAGCCAGATTCTGAAACCAGGTCCTCTGACTCCAAATCCATTGCTCTTTTCACATCTCTAAGGGCACACAAAGGCAACTAACTGTACTCACTCAGTTTATTATCCTATTATGTTTCCACTCTAAATACGCATCCTAGAATACAAAGCTCATTTAATCCAACCTTCCAATCTTGTGAGGTGAGAAAACTGAAGTGATTTACAAAAGGTCACAAAACTTGTTATTGGCAGGGCCAGAACCTAGAATCCTAAAGTTCTGTTGTTCCAGTTTACTGTTTCACAAAGAGAAACACAACCTCGTTACCCCAGGAGCTCAGGTAAAGCCATTACCTGTAAAGTAGTAAGTTGGCCTGACCTAGACAATTTCTAAAGTCTCTCTCCCAACTCTAAAATTTTATGATGCCATTGTAATGGCTGACATCTATACAATATATTAAAGTTGGATCCAGCAACCCTGTGAAGTAGGTGCTATTATTTTTCCCATTTTACAGATGAGGAAACTGAGGCTGTGAGCAATGAAGCGACTGCCCCCAGGCTATACAACAATAAGCATCTGAGGCAGGATTTGAATTCCAAGTCCGGCACCCTATTCACTCTGCAGTTAAGCTTTTTTACACATGGAACTACTTACAGTGTTTATGAAGTTTGGTATAGAATGTAAACTCATGGGGAGTGTGGATTGTTTTATTCTTTGCATCCATATCCTCAGCTCTTAGGATATTTCTGGAAACATAGTAGGTACTCGATAAATACCTGTTGATTGATTGATTGATTCATGGTTGGAGAGGCAGGATGGCATAACAGAAGGGGGCGTAGAGTCAGAAGTCCTGGGTTTGAGGCCCAGCTCTACCAGCTCCTAGCATGATGACTATGAATAACCTTTGGAACTAAGTGATCTCTTTTGATCTCCACATAAACGAATAAATTCTGAGTTTGGGTAGAAAATTGCAACTTTTACAAGATTCTGATGGAATTTTATATTTCAGTTTTTTTTCTGCTGTTGCAGAATTAACTGGAAACCAAAGCTAATTTTTTTTGAGAGAGACAATATGATGGTACTATCAGACAATTCACGTTTCTGTTCCAAGGAGTATAAAATATGGGGTTGATTTTGAATCAGGTGACTCTTCTATAGTACAATGATGATAATGTAATAAGAACTCACATTCATGTAGAATGTTATACTTTACAACATGTTTTCTTCACCGTAACCCAATGAGTTAGTAGGGCAAGTAATTTTGTTTTCCATTTTACAGATGAAGACTCTGAGGCTCAGAAAGAAAAAGTGGCATGCTTGTTCTAAGACATCACTTAGTTTTCATGAAGCTCAAAAAGTATATTTTAGTGCTACAATATCAAAATTATGTTTTTTATGTGGGAAATGACATTTTTCCCATGGATGATATACAACCTTCAGTACTTAGATTCCAAATAATAGGGAGCATAGGATCACTGACAGGTAATGAAATGGTTATTAATTCTAAAAGAAAACATGGCATTAAGGAGAATTTCTTCCTCCTTTACTAAATTCTCATGAGTTTTACTAAAACAACTGTGTTGTCAACAAAGAAAATTGATGTCAAACTATGAGGTAGACTTTTATAAGGCACAAATAGCTTTTTTTTTTTTTTTACAAATCAGAATCCAAAAGATCTGTGAATATCCTGCATTATATTTCCTGTCCTCCATGTCCAAAGGACTTGGTAGAGTTAACACAGCTATCATTATGATAAGGTTGGTATTTATAAAACAAATAAAAATTTAAAATTCAATTGAAATTTTCTTTATAGGTTGAGATTTGAGAAAACGTAATAGTAAATTTTAGCCAGAACACCAGAATGCTATCAAAGCTTCATCTTCAGGGGCAAAAAATGAACTAGCCTGGAAACACATCCTATGTGAATTTCTCTGTACCCATTCATTAAATGTTTGGGGTAGTAGAATCAGCCCATAGGAAGGAATGATTTTGTCTAAGATAAAAAAAATCAACATAGCTGGTAATAGACAAAACTACAAAGTATGAGAAGTTTGTCTTCAGTGCTTCTCTCCCCCAGCACCCTTTTCCACCTTTTGGCATTTTTTGTTCAATGTGGCAAGACAGTTGAGTTATAGGGGGAGGAAGACTCTAGTTGTTGACAATGACTCAAGTGAAGGCATCAGCTTCTCTCCCATACTAAAGATGTTTACAGGCAATGTACAAAAGCTGGGACAGAGCAAACCTTTGGAAGTGACCTTTAGACTATAGTTTCACAGTTGATTCTCAAATAAGGGAGAGGGCAATAGAACCTGGGAAAGATGAGAGCCAAATGATTTTAACAGGTATGTTCTTTTCTTACAGGGTTGAGGAACAACCAGGCTATCCCAACTGTTATTCCAAGGATCTTAAAGTTCAGCCTAAAGGAACAAGACAAAGGATCTGTAGACATCTGGCCTCATTTCAGAAATTAAAATTTTAAAAATCCAATGTATTTGAAATAAACACCAATGTTCACTTATAAAAACAGTAGTTAACAGTGGTTAATTTAGGTCAACTGGATACTAGAAAACATACGGTGAAAAAAAACTAGCAAAATAAGTACCCTGGATATTAGAAATGCCATATTTCCTAGTCAGACAATATTATTTGAGAAGGCTTGTTGGCATTCTAAACAAGTTGTCAATAACTCTGCTCCCCAGCTTATCAGCCAAATATGACATATTCAAGAGTAAATGATCCAGAAAGCATATTCTGCTACTCATATTGTGAATTCTTAACCAATTTTCTGATGGAGCCAAAAAAGAGGTGTTGAAAATAGCTCAGAGAGTCAACTTTTATAATCATAAAACCACAGAGGTTCTCAGTACTATAATATCCTGCCCTCATGTGTTTTTTCCTGCTATTCCTCATTGCCTGGAATGCATTCCTTTCTCTTTTCTACCTTGCTAAATCTCTTCTCGTCTGTCTTTTCTGCTTACCCATCCTTCAAGACCTTGACCAATTCACACCTCCATGAAGTCTTCTCTAGTGACTCTAGTCCCTTCTCTAAACCCCTTTTGATAAAATTCATCAAAGTTTCATATATGAACCCCTAGCACAGAGAATCCCCATTTTGTCATCTGGCCTGAGGCACCTCCCTTAATTTCTTGATAACCTTTAAGGGATAGGGATATTTTTCTGTGCTCTTCTTATTTCTGATATCTGTGCCACATAATTTAGAGCTTCATCATAAATAGTCTTGTTCTATTTCACGTTTGTTTGGTTTCTATCCTCAGACAGACTGAATCCCCTTTGTACTTTCTTTGCATCTTTCAAGGTAGTGCCAGAAAACAGCCCAGGTGCTCTATAAATACTTGTTGTTGTAAATACTAGACATAAAGAAGTGAGGTCACTGAAGGTTAATCCACCAGGGTCTGATTGAGTGCCAGCTTATGAGCTAGACTGTAGCCCATAAGTCATATGTAGCTCCTTTAGCATTTAGTGACCACCAAAAATTTTCCTAGTGCTGCACTGGGCACTTTGGAGGGCAAGACAGTTTACATACAACTCTCTACAGAAAATTGTGAATTAAGACACATCTCAGGCCCTTTGAATCTGGGAGGGATAAAAATAACTGGCAGGATCTGATGATCACAACTTTTCAGTGAGACAAGACCAGTGTCAAAGTTGCATAAGCCGAGCTTTTAACATGAGGATGTTTCCTTCTGTTATTTGTCTGGAAAAGTTACCTTCCGGTACAGGCCCACTTGGAGTCAGTTCTTGTTGTGAACCTTTTGTAGAGGAACTTACATTCTCTAGTGCTTTATAAAGGGCTTGAGCTAAAGTCTGTAACTGACATTCAACAGATGCATTTTTCTAAGAGAGGAAAACTGCATATATGAGGTATATGTTAAAGCTAATAAACATTATTGAGCATTCAGTTTATTGGACTAAGCAATTGGACTGAGAGAAACAGAAGAATGAACAGAGTTACAACAGAGACTCAAGGAGAGGGGCCCAATCAGATGGATACATAATACAGTGCATGGCCTAGAATTCCCAAGTTTCCAAAAGCAAAAATTCCAGAGACCTAGAATTCTGGTGGCACCATTTGGGTGGTTTGTAGAGTCACACTCAGAAGCAAATTCCCAGAATGGTGGCTATTCTTTGCACTGGGAAGAGATGGAGTCAGTCTCTTCTTCCTGGGGCTTTATTATAGGAGTTGAGCTCTCCATTTTCCTATCATGCTTTGGATTTGGGGGCAGGAGTAGCTGGTCAAGAGAAAAAGCCATATTGAGGGTGGAGTAGATTTCAGGAAATCATGGCAATGGGAAGGAAAGATGACAAGTGAAGAAGAGGAAACAATCGTGGCAAACTGGTGGTGGCAAACACCAGAAGCCAGAATAAAAGCAGCTCATACTAGAGGAAAAGGAATGCCAATCCTGGAGAGGAATAGCAGACACGCCCTAGACTCCACAATGCATTCAGGCTACTGGGACTTCACGTATTGACATCATGAACTATAGAGGCAGCTAGGCAGTACAGTGAATAGAGTGCTGGGCCTGAAGTCAGGAAGATCTCAGTTCAAACCCAGACTCAGACACTGACTAGCTGTGTGACCTTGGACAAGGCATTAAACTACTTCCTGCCTCAGTTTCAACTGTTAAATGTAAAATAGCACCTACTTCCCAGGGTTGTTGTGAAGATCAAATGGGATCATATTTTCGTAAAGCACCTTGTACATAGTAGGTACTTAATAAATGTTTCTTTCTTTCCTTTCTTTCTTCCTACCTCCTTCCTTCCTTCCTGGAATCTCTTGTGGGCATTGTGATCTGGCTCACAAGGGCAACAGACAGGGGTAGAGGGAAGGATCATTGTGAGGAATGCTACCTATAATCATTCAGTCAGTCAGTAAACATTAATTAAACACCTTCTATGTGCCAGGCACTGTGCTAAGGTCTGGAATGCTAAGCATTTCCCTTTCAATTCCTTAAATACCTTGAAACAAAGTTGTTTTAAGTCCAAATAACTTGGTAGTCTTGATTGCTTGCAAAAGGAAAATTGAGTGCCTCTAGGGGAGAGAGAAAATGTACCAGATGGTGATGTGACATTCCCAGAGAGAATTCTGGGTGAATGGGGACAAATGGGAGCCATAAAGAATATTAATTATTGAGTTGTTTCAGAGACTGAGTTCACGTATGTGTAAGAACCTATCTTCAGTAATAAACCATAGACCTGTTGCTGCCATGAAACAGAAAACAGACTGAGAAGAGTGATAGAGTACAGTATTTACCCAACAATGTTTGTTGGGAATTTGGAGTTCAGCTTGAGGAGGGATCCTGGTGGAGAGAACTAAGTCAAGCAATGATGAGATAAACACCTGATGAGTTTGAGAATGTGTGAATGAGAAGGAACAAGACAATGATAGAACAAGTCTAATTCTGTACCAGGCATCTAGAAGAAAAGAATGGAAAGAATGCATCAAACATCAATCAATCCAGGTTGTAGACCCAGATCTTCCACCAATGGAAGATTGACTTTGCTTAACTTTAGGTAAGTAACATCACCTCTCTAGTACTCAATTATCTCATCTGTAAAAAGAGGAAGATTGGACCCTTCTAGCTCCAAAAAGGGAGTAAAAGTAGGCATACAACCACAAGTCAAGCACAATAAATGCTTAGCTAAATATGGGGCCAACGAAGTAGGAGGAAGAAGATGAAGAGCAGTCTGGGTGAGTACCATGCAGGGGTTGCCATAATAAGCATGTTTTAATCAATCAATCTTCTATTTTGCAGTCATGGAGAGATTGCTACTGTAAGCATTTATTATCCTGTTGATAAGGGCAGAGCACAGATCATAATTGCTTCATAATATACAATCAGAAGTTAATATGATACATTTTTTGCTGATGTTTGTATCGTGTATACAATCATCAGATGGTATGGTGATTACATTAATTCTTGGGTTAGGGGCTACAATAAGGGAGTGCATTGCCTTTCATTTCTGTAGTGTGGCAACCCCCTGGAAGAAGTCTAATTAATGCATTGGAGAAGTCTAGTAGGGTAAATTAAGTGTGTATAAATCAACCATTCCTAATCAAAAGCAAGACAGTGTCATATTTCCTAGAGCTTCTTTGTGTTACTTATTACTGCACACTGGTTTCAACATCATCATTATTAACACAAGTATTTACTGAACACCCCAGAGTGCATGTTGGGAGGCTACTGCCTTTACTTTCATGGGTGTTATTCATTGAGAAGAGAGACAGGGGGAGCTTGAGCATCATACTCTCAGATAAAAGCCTAATTAGCCTAGCCTGGAGGTAATTCTTGTCTATGACTGCCCCTCTTCATAATCTGACCAGCTGGAACCAGTTTCCTAGTTGTTTCCATTACCCATAGACAATCACAGAAAAAACAAGATCCCTAGCCAGAGACCCTCATTCTTGGGGGAACACACACAGAGAAGACATTTCTTTCTGGAGCCAATCCCAATCTAGCAAGAAACATATAAATTCACAATAAAGGCAAGGAACTCTTAAATTATTACACAGACCTACATACCTGCCCTCATCTATGAAAAAACCTAGTTTGGTTAGGCTCAGATAGGCAGCCAGAATTTGATCACCAGAAGGGTCTCTAAAACTGGTTTTTATAGTCTAATTGCCACCACAGAGGTGGCAGTTGATGAGAAGATACCTCAGCTGTGTTTCCTAAGTAGTTATGGCCATGTGCCTGAAGCTTCATGCTTACTCTGTCCCTCTATGATGGACAATCAGCTCCAGCTGCTCGTGACTGAGTAGTGGACATGGATTTCCCAGAGTGCACGTGGTCCTGTTTGTTTACTGTCATGGATCTATTTCTCAGTCATGTGGAACTCAATCATGTTTTAAAAAAAAGCAGAGGGAGTAATCATGATCTCAGACAAAATCAAAACTAAAATAGATTTAATCAAAAAAGAAAAATAGGAAAACTACACTGTCACCAATATTATTCCTGGGAGATTTCTTTTTGGGATCTATTTGAGGAGGGGATCTGTGGATTCTTTCAATTTCTATTTTGCCCTGTGGTTCTAGAATATCAGGGCAGTTCCCCTAGATAATTTCTTGAAAGATGATACCAAGGCTCTTTTTTGATCATGGCTTTCAGGTAGTCCAATAATTTTTAAATTCTCTCTCCTGGAGCTATTTTCCAGGTCAGTGGTTTTTCCAATGAGATATCTCACATTGTCTTCCATTTTTTCATTCCTTTGGTTCTGTTTAATAATATCTTGATTTCTCTTCAAGCCACTAGCTTCCACTTGCTCCAATCTAATTTTTAAGCTAGTATTTTCTTCAGTGGTCTTTTGGACCTCCTTTTCCATTTGGCTAATTCTGCCTTTCAAGGCATTCTTCTCCTCATTGGCTTTTTGGAGCTCTTTTGCCATTTGAGTTAGTCTATTTTTTAAGGTGTTATTTT
>CM053626.1:119036480-119053812 GCA_028646595.1 Phalanger gymnotis | reverse complement strand
CAGCAGGGTATGACTGCTTGTAGAGTTAAGAGAACTATGTTCCAAGCTTGGGGGGATGTGCCAGCTCTGCCACACCAGCATTCCTCCTTCCCCAAGAACCCCCAACCTGGACTAGACTTAGATCTTCAGCAGGCTCTGCCCTCCTGCTCTGATCCACCACTTAATTCCTCCCACCAGGTGGGCCTGGGGCCAGAAGCAACTGCAGCTGTAGTTCTGTAGCTCCCCACCTCTGCTGCCCCTGGGGCAGTGGCTGAACCGCAAACTCCCTGTCCCCAGCAGCTTTTCCCACTAACCTTCTCTGTTGTCTTTGGTGTTTGTGGGTTGAGAAATCTGGTAACTGCCACAGCTCACTGATTCAGGGCACTAGGGCCCACTCCACCTGACTCCTGGTCTGGTTGGTCTGCGCCGCCCACGCTGGGCTCTGCTCCACTCTGCTCCCAGCTCCGTGCGGGATACACCTTACCCAGAGACCATCCAGGCTGTCCTGGGCTGGAGCCCTGCTTCTCTCTGCTGTTTTGTGGGTTCTGCAGTTCTAGAATTGGTTTAGAGCCATTTTTTATAGGTTTTTGCAGAGACTTGGCAGGGAGCTCACGCTAGTCCCTGCTTTCCAGCTGCCATCCTGGCTCCACCCCCACCAATATTATTCAATATTGTTTTAGACCATTTAAAATAACCAGACAATAAAAAAATACCTGAAAGTATGTCTGCCAAAATAGACACAGGAACTGTATAAACATAAAACACTTTTTATACAAATAAAGTCAGATTTAAATAATTGGAGTAATATTTATTGTTCATGAGTATTTAAAGCCAATATAACAAAAAATGACAATTTTATCTAACTAATCTATTTATTTAATGCCATCCCAATTCAATTACTAAAAAAGACTATCTTACTGAGTTAGATAAAATAATAATGAAGTTCATTTGGAATAACAAAAGGTCAGGTCTTTCAAAGAAACTGTGGGAAAAAATGTAAAGGAAGCACTATCATATATTATGAGGCAAGAGTATTATTGAAATATAAAATTGATCATTTTAATTTTTATGTTAAATTTTTTTTTCCATAAATAAACTCGATGTAGCCGAGGATGGAAGGCATGCAGAAAATTGGCGGCGGGGGGGGGGGAGGGGGGCAGGGAGGGGCTTCATGGATAATCTCTCAGATAGGATGTGGGTGTATTAGAATACTGCTGTCATAGAGGAAATGATGAGCTGGATAACTTAAAAAAGCATGGAAAGACTTGGACCTATGAAGGAAGATGCTATGCACCTTCAGAAAAAGATGAAAAGGGGAAATATGTATAGTACAGTCTTACATATATGTGCATAACTGTATATGTGTATGTTTATAGAAATATAGATAGATATACATATCTGCACCTAATTATAGCCTTCTTTGGGAGTGGGAGGGGGAAGGCGAGAATAAAGTAAAAAATGAACAGCAGAGAACACAAGAAAACCTATAAGGAAGCAAAGAAAAGCTGGGTAACTCTGAAAACAATGTGTAGTATTAATTGTATAGGTTTTCCTGAAGTGGAAATTTATTGTTTTATATTGAATCCTCTCTTATGCTGTATTGTGTACATAGAAATGTTTTTTTTCTCTTTTTGTACTTAAGTTTAAAATGAATAAAAATTTACAAAAAGTAAAATAAAATAAAAAGAACTCAATCTCCATGTACTGGGTTTTCCTTTTTATCACTAACCAGAACTTAGACATCCACTCCCAATATCCGTTTCTCATTCCATTTTGGCAAAAATTGGTGAAGTTAACAAAAAAGGAAAATGACAAAGTTTGGAGAGATGGTGGGGAAACAAGCATGTCACTACACTGTTGGCAGAGCTGTAAATTGGTAGAGATATTCTGGAAAGCAATTTACAACTATACCCCAAAAGTTACTAACCTTTATATATTCTTTGATCCAGTGACACCACTCCTTGGTCCGTACCCTAAAGGGATCAAAGGAAGATGAAAATGATTTATATGTGCAAAAATGTTTATGGTGGCTTTAATGGCTTTCCGAACAAATTATGATGTATTAGTATAAAATAGAATATTTTGAGCCATAATAAATGGCAGAGGGGATGATTTCAGACAAACAACTTGTATGAAGAAGACATATGAATTGAAGTAAATAGAATTGGGAGAACAATTCATACCATAACAGTGTATACAATGAGGAATTTTGAAAGACTTAAGATCTCTGATCGACGCAATGACAAATTACGATTCCAGAAAACTGATGATGAATAATGCTACTCACCCAAACAAAGTGGTAATGGACTAAACATGCACAGTGAGACACATAGTTTTAGACATGGCCCATATGGGAATATGTTTTACTTGACTGAATATTTGTTGCAAGGGTTTTGTTTTCCTTTTTCTTTTCCAGTGGGAGAGGAAGAAAGGGCAGGAGAGAAAAATGCTCCCTATTTTTAAATGGTTTAATTAACAAAATGCATATTGATGACCAACAAATTTAATGAGTATTGTTTAGTTGATGAGTAGTATAAGTGAATGTTGTGGAATGGATTTTCAATATATTTCAAAGAGAGAGAAAACAATTAAAAAAACAAATCACAGCTAAGATTACTACTAGGGGAAAAATTGAGAAGAAATCAGTAAGTACTGTCCCATATGCCTACATTTCATCTCTATAAAATCTTTAATACAAGTGTCTACACACATTTAGAAGCTTTCCTTGAAGAAAATATAAGAAGGAAATAGGCAGCTTTCACAAACAATATTGTACACCAATCTACATCTTCACAATTATACAGTCAGTTAAAAGGTGTAAAGGATGCAAGAACCAGGGAAAGTTTTCCCAGAGAACAGCCTGGAGGCTAAACCAGTCTGGAGATTACTCCTGATTGAGTCCTGTAATAGACACTAGCCATCGTCATCATCATCACCACCTTCATTTACATTTTATAACAGCTTAAAGTTTACAAAGTATTTTATACATATTTCATTTGGTTCTCACAACAATTCCAGAAGGTAATTGTTATTAACTCATTTTATTGGTAAGGATACAAAGGCCCTGAGAGGTTAAAAGATATTGACCAGTAAATGTCTGAGGCATGTTTCAAACCTAGATCTTCCTGACCCAAGTCAAGCATTCTATTCCTATCACCCCCAAACTATCTCAAGTTTCTTTAGGCCAGATAGGATCCAGAATAACATTGAATATCCTAGGGATCTGACTCATTTTATTTGGACCCAGAAGCCAGATAAAACAGGTGGGACTAACAGAGAAGTAAACTTCAGTTCAATATAAGGGGGTAAAAACCCTAGCAATTAGAATTGTTCAAAAAGCTCAATGGACTTCCTGGGAAGAATAGTGAGGTGGCTGCTACTAGAGATTTTCAAGCACAGATGAGACAATCACTTCCTGTGATACTAGAGGAAATTCCTATTAAATATGTGGACTAAATTACCTCTCAGGTTCCTTCCAATCCTAAGATTGCATGACTGCTGCAACCTGGAATGGACCCCTTAAGCTTTGCCCTGTCCTGATGTAATCCTTGCCCGATTCATGTATAGAATAGTTATAATAATATCTCAGACTAGATAAATGGATGGATGGAAAGAGACAGAAAAACAGAGAGAGAGAGAGAGAGAGAGAGAGAATATATACTAAGCATTTACATTGTACTAATTGTCGGGAATACAAATACGAGCTCACAAGATAGGCCCTATCTTCAAGGACCTTATGTTCTTTTTTTTTAATTTGTAATTTATTTATTTGTTTTTAGTTTTCAACATTCACTTTCATAAACATCTGAGTTTTCAATTTTCTCCCGCTCCCTCCCTTTCCCCCTCCCCAAGACAGCATGCAGTCTGATATAGGTTCTACATATACATTCATATTAAACATATTTTCACATTAGTCATGTTGTAAAGAAGTATTAGAACCAATGGGAGGAACCACAAGAAACAAAACAAAACAACAAAAGAAAAAAAGAGATCAGGGCAGCTAGGTGGCACAGTGAGTAGAGCACTGGCCCTAGAGTCAGGAGGACCTGAGTTCAAATCCGGCCTCAGATACTTGATACATTTAATAGCTGTGTGACCTTGGGCAAGTCACTTAACCCCAATTGCCCTGCCATCCCCCCGCTCCAAAAAAAAAAAAAAAGAAATCAAATAGTATGCTTCCATCTGCATTCAGACTCCATAGTTCTTTGTCTGGATGTGGACGGCATTTTCCATCATGAGTCTTTTGAAGTTGTTTTAGGTCCTTGTATCATGGAGAAGAGTCAAGTCTATTAAAGTTAGAAGGACCTTACATTCTAATGGGGAATATATCATACATAGGGGAGCTAGAAAGGTAGGGGGAAGGAATTTAAGGAGAAAGAACAGAAGGAAAGACTACCTGAGAGAGGGCAAGACAACAAATGAGGAGGAGCGCTGAGAGTAAGTCTCAGTCTAAAGAGAAGCATTATTAGCATCCTTTCTAAAATTAATCTAGCATTTTCTTGTATTTTCAAAGAATCCTTAAAACTACCTTCTCATTTGATGCTCAAAACAATCCTGCTATGAAGTAGATAGGATAAGGATGACAGATAAAGAACCTGAATCACAGAGAAGATAAATGGCTTGCTAACGTCATAGGATTAATAGTGGCAGTTGCTAGGACCCCAGATATCCTAACTCCCAGCTCTCTTTCATTGGACCACCTGCTTTTAGCTACAGCTGTGTCCCTAATCCTGTGAAGATTATTAGAATTTGCACTGTATTTCCATTGAGCAGGAACTGATTACCATATTTAATATAATTATGACTTTGAAAATTGAAAATTCTAATATGTATATACAGTCATTTCACAGGATTCATTATTCGCACTATTTGAGACCTGGTTTTATAGCTTGGGCATATAGCTGGTAAAAGGGTACAGACCTTTTACCAGCATCTTTCATTGTGAAGTTGACTTCCAGAGCCCTCTTGTCCCTGGCAAATGAGGTCCACACTGAGTTATCTTCTAGGTCTTTTCCCCAGGGATCCCAAAATAAATGATTCCTCCTCAGCAACTTAATGAGACCATCAGGTTGAGGCAGGAAGCTACTGAGTCACTTCCAGCCAAAGGAAATGGCTTTATTTATGGTAGTATGCACAAACCAACTTGGTGGTGTTAAATTAAATGACTTCCTTCTGGCACTGGATAAGTCCCAGGATAATTGAACCTGGTACCCTTTAAAACATCCCATTAAGTATTTGTAAGCTGTTAATTGCCTTTCCTAAGTTTTCCCTCCACCACTCTGATCATGATGAGTTTTCCTAACCTTCTCTTATAGAGGTTGCATTGTATGGGATCTCAAAGGCCCTCAGGTTCAGTTCTATTAAACCAATCTTGCCCTGTCTTTAAAGGAACCTGTGTAAGTTTTGACTGAATTCAACAAATAGTTCAAGAGGTTGTGATTGTCTGAAGTCATACAGGTAGTAAATGGCAAAGCTGAGATCTGAACACAGTTCTGGCTTCAGATCCAGCCTTGCTTTCTACCACATCATGCAGAACCATCAAGCAAATGAATGGAGATCATGTAATAAATAAGATTTTGCAAAGTTCTGCATCATCCCCAGCACCTGAAACACTTATTTAAAATGATTGTCATTAATTTTTTTAACTCAGTCAAAAGTTGGATCATTAATTTAGAGTTGGAAAGGACCTACGAGGCCATCTAATCTAACCCATTCATTTTACCAGTAAGGAAACTGTGGCTCAGGGCATGTATGTTAAGTGACTTCTTCAACTTTACATGGGTAAATTCTGAAAAGTAGGATTTGAATTCAGGCCCCTCTGGCTACAAAACCAGTACATACAGCTCAGCTGCCATTATTCCCCAACCATATTTAAAGAGTGTGTTCCTTTAATATTGGAGATCAAGTCAACATGGAATTCAGAAACCTTGAGTATCAAGTCAGAATGTGTTGGAGAGAGAATAAAGGCTTCAGTAAGATTAAGGGGATACAGAGAGCAGAAATGATGGAAGTGAGTATGACTGTGAGTCAGTTCCAGTGAATGAGGTCATATTTGGAAATTTAGGAACCTGAGCTATTTGCACATGAATCTGGAAACTTGGGAGCCCTAGAAGTTTGTATCTGTACCCCTTGATTGAGGGAATTTGAGGAAGGTGGGTACTGGGGCTGAATGTGGAGGCAGATACTTCTTAGGCTATATTTTTGACCAAAGAAATTTTTTTATGTGCTCCAGATCCTGTACTGGGTGCCCTCTCATCCAGTGATATCACTTTGGGGAAGCAATAATGGGAGAACTTGCTATACATGTGAATGTTACCTTTTCAAACTCCAAGTGGTTTTACAAAGGAAAAGAGAAGACCTAGAGGTAAGGCAGGAGGAGGAACTAGATGCAGCATTCAAGGAATGACAAAGCAGTATAAGTGGGCCCAAAACACATGGTAATGAGGGCCAGTATTGAGGTACTAACCACGGAGATGGTGGGAATATATGGAAGAGAAAACATTGAACTCACTGGATCCTAATTCTTTGTGACACAGGGAAACTCATTTAACCTCTCAAGACCTCAGATTCCTCATATGTAAAATGAAAGGGTTAGACTAGATGACCTCTAGTGTCCCTTCCATCTCTAGAGGTCTAATTCTCTGATCCTATGTTAAATAGATGGATATAACTAAATGGGAATGAAAGGCGATTAAGAGGAGAGTCAAAGTTAACCTCAATGTTACAGACCAAGTGAAAGTGGCCATTTCTTTTGTTCATAGCCTAATACCACAGCAACTAGGTGTAACAATCTGATTGCTGATCACACAGATGCTGTATTTCCCCATGTATAAGATGCACCTTAATTTGGGGCCTGAAATTTGAAAAAAAAAATGTATTACATAAAGTTATTGAACTCAAGTTTTATTCATCATAAAAAATTCATACAATTCATACAAAAAATTCATACAATGAAATTCAAGGACCTTCTGCTCATAGTTTTCAGGCATCTTTTGGTCAAGTCTGGTACACGTACACATGCTTAGTCCATTCTGTTTCATGAACCTGAAGCACCAATTGTGTCCTCCTTTGAAATCAGTAACTTCTTTTTCATCAGCAATTCTTCTTGCCTCATGCTGAACCATCTTTGTGGACACAGGAATTCCAATTGCTCTTTGCTCTTCAATCCATATATTCGATTCCCTCTCTAAATCAGGCCATTTTGCTGACTTGCCTCTCATGGCCTTTTTCTGCCTTGGTGTTTTCAGTAGGGTTCTTTCTTCCCATGGCCAGTCTCAGATTGTTTTCTCAGTTGGAGAAGGACCAAACTTACACTCAGCAGCACAATTTCCATTCACTTTTGCAAACTGGATCACTTTTAACTTGAATTCAGCACTGTACAAAAGTCTTTTCTGAGCTATTTCTGGGCAGAATGCAGCAAAACATAACCTAATATACCAGTAACAAATGCAAAACAATGAGCGCAAAGAAAACAAGCACGAAAAAGCGGGAAATGCAAGTAAAAAAATCTATAACCATCGTATAAGATGCACCCAGTTTTTATACACCAAATTTTTCAAAAAGGGGTGCATCTTATACACGGGGAAATATGGTAGGTATTATTCAGCTAAGGCACATGCCACAAATTCAAGAGACTGTTGCAAAAAAAAAAAAAAAGGATGCAAATGGTAACAAGTATTGTTTTGTCCCACAGTTGCCCCGGGGCTTCAGAATCACCTATTTCTGAGACAGAAGTCACACTTACCAAATGAGAAACATACCTCAGGAAAGGGGGAAGGATCAACAATCCTGCTAGGGAAACCCAAAGATAGGCTGGCCTTTTACGAAATGAGCAACAAGACTCAGCTAGAAATGATGCAAGCTCAAAAGCCATGTGGTCCACTCCACTCCCATTTTGTAGATAAGGAAATGAGGCTGGGGAGATTAAGGGACTGACCCAAGGTCACATAAGTCGAGAATATCCCAGTTGCGATGCAAACCTAGTTCTCAATGTGAGCAGTGTATCATGGACCCTACCAGGCATCACGGTGAAGCCTAAGGACCCATTTTCAGAATAATATTTTTAATGAATAAAATAAAATACATAGAATTGCAAAAGAAACCCATTATGTTGAAATACAGTTTTAAAAAATAAGTTTAAGGTTTAATTAGATTAATAACACCTCCCTCATCTTCACCTCTTAAAATCACTAACCTCCTTTAAAGCTCAACTCTCACTTCCTACATGAGGCTTTCCTGGCTCCCTTTTCCCTAGATACTAGTACCTCTTGCCACCACTGAACTACCTTTTGTTTACCTTGTTTGTACGTCATGTCTATTTATTGTCTATTAATTATCTCTCTCAGTAGAATGTGAACCCTTTGAAGGCTGGGACACTTCCATTTTTGTTTTTGTATTCCCAGCACTAAACAGAGAGTGGACCATAGTAGGTGCTTAATAAATGCTTACTGATTGGTTAATCTATAAATAACTGATAGATACCCCCAACCAATTGTTATTCTATCAAAGCCATATGTAAGAAAATTCCATTGCTAAAATTGCTATATCTAAAAACACATTTTGGGAGGAGGAGGTCAGACTACACCAAGATTTTCAATTCACCCTTTTCCTAGGGACTCGTAGGTATGAGGAATTCCCAGATGAGGAAAGTCCCTCAAGCAATGAAAATCGGCACCTCTTCTGAAACATAATCTTAGAGAACTGTCTGGAACACAAAGAGACTAAGTGATTTTCGCAGGGTCACCCAGCCAGTATGTGTCAGAAGCAGGATATGAACCTAGGTCCTTCTGGGTTCAAGGCCAGCTGTCTCTCATCATGTTCTGATTGGCTTCAAAATGGAGGTTCTCACAGAGCACAGTGTGAGAAGGAGGGACGTGATACAAGATAAGAAGTGAGGCTTCCTTTAAAAATCCATTTTATGATAAGATTCTCCTACTGATGATTAAAGGAAGACAATGGGAATACTCCAAAGGTTGAAGAGGTCTGGGACAGGACTAGAGAAAAGACAAAAGAGGGAAACAATTATTTATGTGACTGTGTAAGTCCTTTAACATCCCTCAGTCTCAGCTTCCTCATCTGTAAATTGAGGTGTTTACACTAGAGAGTATCTTCCAGCTCTAAATATATATATATATATATATATATATATATATATATACACACATATACATATATATATACATATATATATATACATATATATATATAATGTCATGATTTATTCAGTCATCAACAAGCATTTATTAACCTCTTACTATATGCCAGAAACTGTGCTAAGCACTGAAGATTCAAAGAAAGTCAAAAGAACAGCTCCTTCTGTCAAGAAATATACAAAAGAGACAATATGTATATGATAAAGTACATAAAAGATATATGTATATAGGGTAGATGTAGGTCATCTGAAAGAGGAAGGTGTTAGCCAGCTAAAGAAACAGGGAAGTTCTCTTGCAGATTTGGTGTCTCTCCAGGTTGGCTGGAGTGCATATTTTCTGTGGTTTGTAAGATGTTCCAATTCCTACATTTAAAAAAACACATTTCTTGGGGGTTTTGTGAAAGCATCATTCCCCACCTGCAATTCCCTCACCTGCACTCAGAGAGCTATCCCCTGCAGTAAACCAGAGAAGTAGAACTAACGGACTAAGGGGAGAGAACTCAGGCTCATTAACTCTCCTCGTTGTCAAATGAAGTTAAGCTCCAAGCAGTCCATTGGAAAGTGGGTAGGTAAGCAGCTGACAGTAGCAAAGGTAACATTCATCCTCAAAAACAGAGAACTGCCAAGCAAAGAAGATCAAGAGTCTCAAGTGACAGGTTACGATGTGAAGCTTATTGATTGTGAAGCCAGCACAGCAAAAAAAGACCAGAGAGGGATGTGATCATTTAAACTTTACAACCACAGGGAGTCTAACTGGAGCATTCTGAACACTGCATAATTTTATAATTAAAGTTCAGGGGTGGCCAAAATAAATAGAATTGCATTAATCAAGTCTTAAAAATACCAGTGTGTAAATCAGGCGCTCTCTCATTTCAGGAAAACTTCGACAACTTCCAAAGGGCATCATCTCGTATAAATGACATGCCATATTATGGCTGTGTAATTAGCTCAGGTATGAAAAGACAGATGTGGTTCCAACAGAAATCCCAATGTTACCTGTGACAAGTTGGGAGACTGTGACAGCTGTCTCAGCATCATGGTAATTACATTATCTAGATGACAGTTTCCACCTCTGGGACACCTCAGAAAGTCATTTTTATTCTCTGACTCAGTTTCCCCTTTTTTATAAAATGATAATATTTCTCTTCATAGGAACCTTACAAAATTTGCCATGGTAATAGTTTAAGTGCTTTGAAGATACAAGCAGCAAGTTCCACATAACAGAACTGAACTGGGTTGGACACGATCCATTTATTCATTCATTTTAGCCATCAAAGAAAAATCTCCACGAGTCATATTTATGGAGTTATTTTAAATGAGGCATTATTTGTAACATGTACAAAGCTTGTATGATAGGAGGAGAGAGAGAGGGAGAGGGGGATAGGAAGAGGGAGGAGAAAAGGAAAGGGGAGAGGAAGAGAGGAAGATGGAGGAGACAGAGAGGGAGAAAGAAAGAAGAGAGATACAGGAAGATGGAGAGAGAGAGAGGGAAGGGAGAGAGAGAGATGAAAAAAGGAAGAAGGAGGAAAGGGGAAGAGAGGAAGAGGAAGGAGAGAGGGAGAAGAAGAGAGGTTAAGAGACAGGGAGAGATAGATGGAGAGAGGGAAGGGAGACAGAGCTAGAGGGAGAGAGGGAAAGGAAAGAGAGAGAGGGGGAGGGAGAAGGAGAGAATGAATATGCATGTAGGAAAGAGAGAAGTAGAGGATTTATTTTTCTTTCCCTATATATTTGCTTATCTGAGGGAAAGCACTGGCCCATGACTTTATGAATCATTCAAAAGTATTGTAAGACTGAATAATATAGTCCTGTAGGTGGATTCCCTAAAATATCAATCCGTAAAGTGTAAGCATCCATAGTCATAGAGAGCACAGAGATAGCAATAACTATCAGAGGCCACCTACCCCCTCAGAAACATAGACATGGCATTGGGTGGGAAAGTGCAGTGGGTCACTTTATTTCTATTAAAATCCTTACTCATATCCATTAAATGGGTAGTATGGGTTGGTTCGTTGTTTTTGACCTAAACTAATTTCAGACACGGGGCTGTAAGCTGCTGTCAAGTCTTATTGGACCTAGAGGTTTGTGATAGTTACATAGACTATGAGATTATGCTTACCTGAAGAAGATTTGCTTGCCTAATCTTCCTCGAAGATTCATGGAAAAGGGGAAAATTTATTTTAAGGTACATGACTTTTTCAGCCTTAAGGTTGATAAGATCTGGGGACCCTTCATCATGGAAACTAATATTTTATCTACTCTCATGGGAACTAGGATTTAAGCAACATGAAAGGCACCTCAAAACCACCTTCCCATTCCTCTGTCCAAGTATTGCACCCAGCACAGTGCCATGAATCCTTACACACTTAAACCATATTCTATAATAGTTGAAGATGAACGTAAAACTCCCCAAGGGCTACCAGGGAATTTCTGAAGTGTAGGATAACAGCTTATTGATTCCCTCTTCTTTCTCACTACCCTCACATCTCACTATAAATTGGTCTGCATCAGAGGGGGCCAGGATATCCACACTGTACCACTTTGCCCTGTTGTTCTACAACCTCAGCTCTCACCAGGAATGAGTTTTCTGATAATTATTGCTTTCCTCTTCTTTGGGCAGTGTGAGTCTTTGTTTGGTCACAGTTATTCCCATAAGTGAGAGTTTTCTTAAATCCTTTTTTGTTACTCTGAGGCACCAGCCTCACTCACACTAAGAAACACATCCTAAAGAAATTTGTCTACTCTCCAGATTAGACCCATTCCCCAACTATATATTGCCATTAGTTAAGTGGCCTCAACATTTATAAGCATTTAAATAGCGGGTATCCTGTACAGATTTTTTTTCCTCCCCTCTAAATTACACTATTATCTATGCAGTAGCTTTATTCAGGGATTGGTTAGGAAGTTTAGAAGGGAAGGTTAGACTTGTAGAAGATAAGCCACGCCCCCTGGGTATGACAAAAACATTTCATGCTTCTTTATGTTTTTGTACATAGAAGATAACCTTTCCTGCTCCTCCTACTCCAGACAAGTTTATTCATCTTAATTAAACTTGATGCTGTACCTTTTAACGAATAGGTACAATGGAAGGCAATAGCCCCAAGGATGGGATCATTTTAGAGTGAGGAAGATCTGGATTGTAATTCTTCATAGGATGCTTTGACACATAGTATAGAGCTCATATTAATAGAATAAAGAAAAATAAAAATGAGAAAGAAAGGCAATAAGGTTGACTGTTTTGCATAGGGAATACTTTTACATTAGCTGTATCTACAGGATTTTGAACAAGATAGAAACTCAAATATCACATATCTGGATATTTGCTCTACATAATGCCAAGTATCCAGATCTTGAAAAGAAAAAAGTAGTATATTAGATGGAATGTTCAAATTACCAAACAATTACATTTATTTCACATACCAGCAAAGTTATATTTAAGATTCTGCAAGCTAGGGTTTAGCAATATGTGAACTGAGAATTACCAGAAGAGAAGGCTGGTTTTCAAAGAAGCAGAGGAACCAGAAAACAAACTGCCAACATTCACTGGATTATGGAAAAAGCAAGGGAGTTCCAGAAAAACATCCACCTCTGCTTCATTGACTACACTAAAGGCTTTGGCAATGTGGATCAAAACAAAACATATCAAGTTCTCAAAGAAATGGGAGTACCAGATCATCTTACTTGTCTCCTGAGGAACCTGTATGTGGGCCAACAAGCAACAGTTAGAAATGAACGCGAAACAACTGATTGGTTTAAGATTGGGAAGGTGGTATGACAAGAGTGTATATTTTCACCTTATTTATCTAACTTACATGCAGAATACATCATGCCAAATGCACGCTGGACAAATCAAAAGCCAGAATTAAGGTAGCTGGGAGAAATATCAACAATCTCAGATATGTAGACAAAACTACTCTAATGGCAGAAAGTGAAGAATAAAGAAGCCTCTTGATAAGGATGAGAGAGGAGTATAAAAGCTGGCTAGAAGCTTAACATCAAAAAAAACCCAAAGATCATAGCAACTGGTCCTATCATTACCTGGCAAATAGAGGGAGAAGAAATAGAAGCAGTGTCAGATTGCATATTCTTGGGTTCAAAGATCAATATAGACAGTGATTGCAGCCATGAAATTAAAAGATATTTGCAGCTTGTTGGAAGGAAAATTATGGCAAATCTGGACAGCAGAGACATCACCTTTCTGATAAAGGTCTGTATAGTCAAAGCAATGGTTTTTTCTAGGAGTAATGAATGGCTGGGAAGTTGGATTGTAAGGAAAGCTGAGCACTGAAGAATCAACTAGAATTGTGGTTCTGGAGAAGACTTTTGAGAGTCCCTTGCATAGCAAGGAAACTAAATCAGTCAATGCTTAAAGAAATTAATTCAGACTATTCATTGAAAGGACAAATAGTAAAGCTGAAGCTTAAATACTTTAGGTTTTTTCTAATATGTTTTGTTTTCCCCAATTATATATTAAAACCATTTTTAACATTTTTTAAAGTTTTGAATCTCACATTTCTAAAATATATAGAGAACTGAGTCAAATTCACAAGAATACAAGTCATTCCCCAATTGATAAATGGTCAAAGGATACGAACAGTTTTCAGATGAAAAAATTAAAGCCATCTATAATCATATGAATAAATGTTCTTAATCACTATTTATTAGAAAAATGCAAATTAAAACAACTGAGGTACCACCTCACACTTATCAGATTGGCTAATATGACAAAGGAGGAAAATGATAAATGTTGGAAGAGATATGGAGAAATTGGGAAATTGTTGGTGGAATTGTGAACTGATCCAGTCATTCTGGAGAGCAATTTGGAATTATGCATAAAGGGCTATAAAACTGTGCACACCTTTTGATCCAATAATACCACTTCTAGGTCTGTATCCCAAAGAGATCATAAAAAGGGGAAAGGACTCACATGTACTAAAATATTTATAGCAGCTCTTTTGTGTTAACAAAGAATCGGAAATTGAGGAGATGCCCATCAATTGGAGAATGGCTAAACAAGCTGTGGTATATGACAGTGATGGAATATGACTGTTGTATAAGAAATGATGAGCAGGTGGATTTCCGAAAAACCTGGAAAGACTTCTATGAACTGATGCTGAGTGAAGTGAGCAGAACCACGGTAATAGAAACAAGTACACAGAGGGCTGCCAACACAGGTTCTTTGATCTGCTTTTCTAAGGAAAGTAACCTTAAGGGGTTAACAATCTGACTTTAATCAAACATACATACATCATTCACTTAGCTCAGGATGAAAAGCCAGCACCCCGAACTTCAGAGAAAACATAAACAGAAATTACAGGCATATGTTATAGAGCAAATAACACGCAGAGATCAACAGACAGGCATCTTATCTGTCTGACCAAATCACAATAGTTACCAGAGAAGCACCAACATCTGGGTTTCTCAAAACTGGGAGGTGAGGCTCCAGTGGCTACCCAGTCTCCACATCAACACTCTTCCAGTGAGTGAGAGCCCCCCCACCAAAATAATGCTAACCTCTGAGTTTATATACCTTTCTTAGAGGCTGAAGGCTTCACACCTAATCAGCAAAAGAGTGTGGGTCTGGGGCTTAGTATCTAGTTAGCAAAAGGGTGTGGGCCTGGGGCTTAGCACCTAGTAAGACCTAACCAAAGGCATTTGATTACTTTAGCTTTTTAAAAGACAAAACAGTTAAAAAAAAAAGTCCCACCTTAATTACCAACAAACTCCACACTTTTCCAGGATCGTTGGCTTCACACAATCTAAATAGCCATGGATCCTGGAACAAATAGAGGCATTCTACTTGTGATCCCATCAGGGAACTAAAGTATAACATTCACAACAACATAACAAAACATATCATTCAGTATCATTCCCCAAAATACTTGTTTACAATACACCATCCACCCCTATGTCAAAGCAAATTACAATTTCTTTAGTCAATACAGAGTGTCCAAGTAAAGTCCTTCTTGAGGGTGTGTCTTTCTCCCCACATTGCCATTTCAGGCTTCCTCCTGGCACCCTCAGATACCAGCATGCTTTAATTAGCAAAGTCCCAACACAAACAAAAAAGGCCAAATAAAGTTTTCTGGGGATGTGTCCTTCTCCCCACATTGCTCCAGCACCTGGCTTCCAAGTCCTGAGGGGCTGCTGGGTAACGAAGCTAACCGAGTGGGATCCTGGGGCTCTATGGTACTTCCCCCCACCCACCATAGACAATTCCACCCCTCCCTCCCAGGGTGGGTCCCAGTGCAGCAAAAAAGAACACTCAGCACCTTGATGCAAAGTTTTCATCTTACCCCAGGCCTGAATTCCAAGAGTTCTTAGGTTCCTGGTCATCCAGCTCCTGCTGACCACTCCTGGCTTCTGGCCAAAACCTGATGCAGGCTCTTGCTCTCACCTTTCCAAACTTCTCAGACAGGCAGTCCTCCATTCCATCTGGGTCAGTATGTTGGCAGTCACCCACTTGTTGTCTCACCTCACCAACTGCTCCTACCAAATCTGCACAAAGTTAGTTCTCTGCTTTTTCTCTCAAGTCTGTACAAGGGCAGTTCTCCTCTCCTGTTTTAAGGCTCCACATACAATACAATCTCAAGACATTCACCCGTCCAGCATAGTCCCAACTCAGGCTAATCCACTCAAGCCCTGGCTCTGGCCATCCCCACCTCCTCCAAGCCTCTGCTCCAGCCTGTCTCCTGTGGAGTACTAGTGGGGTAGAGAGGGGAAAGAAGAGGTTATCCCTCAGGGCCCCTGCTCCAGACACCAGGGAAACCACTCCCATTGCTGTTACTTGCCTGTTCTCTTTCAGGACTCTGCTGCTTCTGGGGTTCCACAGAACCACAGCCACCACAAGTATATAGAACAGCCCAATAACTGAGACACATCCCACTACTATCTCAGTACCCCAAAACTCCATACTTTCCTTTTAATCTGCAGATCCTGCCATGACTACAGCATTTTGTAATAACAATTCAGCTAGCAGCTGCTGTACAGGTGTAAGACCCAACAAGACCAGCAACAAGAGTTGCCAGCACAGGTTCTTTGATCTGCTTTTCTAAGGAAAGCAACTTTAAGGGGTTTACAATCTCACTTTAATCAAATGCACATATATCATTCACTTAGTACAGGGGGGGAAAAGCCAGCACCCTGAACTTCAGAGCAAATACAAACAGAAATTACAAACATACATTTTATAAACAGAGCAAATAACACAAACCAGTATATGCATAGCAATACATAGTTACCAGAGAAGCATCAACATCTGGGTTTTTCCAAACCCAGGGGGCTCTTAACTATGGCTGCCCAGAGTCTCCACACCAACGCTCTTCCAAACAAAATGCTAACCTCTGAGTTTACATACCATGTTCAGGGTAAAAGGGCATCACAACCATGGGACTCAAACCCATGTGACCTAAAAGCTTCTTCAGGGTCAAAGGCTGACACAAACTTGCTACTCAAACCCATGTAAACTAGACTTTCCCTTGAGGCAAGCAGGTCATCAAAGACTCCCAATTTAATCAAAGAAACAAAGGCCAGACTCATCATAGGCAGTTGATTATATAAGTGCTCCAAAAAAGAAAATAGTAAAAAAAAAAAAAAAAAAAGTCCCACCCTGCTTAACATTACAATCTGGGACTTATTTGTTGCTCTTATGTGTTTTCTAACATGCTAATACTTCCAATAACTCAGAAGGCAGTTAGATTTGGAATCAAAGGACCTCAGTTCAAATTTTGACTGCTATTGAGAGGCGGAGCCAAGATGGCAGCTGGGAAGCAGTGACTGGCATGAGCTCCCCACCAAGTCCCTCCAAAAACCTATTAAAAAATGGCTCTGAACCAATTCTAGAGCTGCAGAACCCACAAAGTGGCAGAGGGAAGCAGGGCTCCAGCCCAGGACAGCCTGGATGGTCTCTGGATAAGGTCTGTCCCACACGGAGCTCCCAGCCCCCAGCTGAGGGGAGCAGAGCTGAGCCAAGCAGAGCCCAGCGCGTGCGGCATGCGAACAGACCAGACATGGACCTACCAGACCAGGAGACGAGCGGAGAGTGCCCTGGCATCCTGAATTACTGAGCTGTGGCATCCACCAGACCTCTCAACCCACAAAGAGCAAAGACATCAGAGAAGGTTAGTGGGAAAAGCTGCGTGACTGAGTTTGCAGTTTGGCCACTGCCCCTGGGGCAGCGGAGGTGGGGCAGCTTTAGAACTAGGC
>CM053626.1:119000305-119019743 GCA_028646595.1 Phalanger gymnotis | reverse complement strand
GTGGAAGGGTTACACATAATGATACACATGTGGCCTATGTTGAATTGCTTGACTTCTTAGGGAGGGTGGGTAGGAAGGGAAGAGGGGAGAGAATTTGGAACTCAAAGTTTGAAAAACAGATATTCAAAAACAAAAATATAGTTTTTTGCATGCAACTAGAAAATAAGATACACAGGCAATGGGGCGTAGAAATTTATCTTGCCCTACAAGAAAGCAAGAGAAAAGGGGATGGGGGGGCGCGGTGGGGTGACAAAAGGGAGGGCTGACTGGAGAACAGGGCAACCAGAATATACACCATCTTGGAGTGGGGGGGGAGGGTAGAAATGGGCAGAAAATTTGTAATTCAAACTCTTGTGAAAATCAATGCTGAAAACTAAACATATTAAATTAAAAAAGGAAAAAAATATGACTTTTTAAAAGTATTTTACATCCATTACCTCTTTGAGGCCTCACAATGACCTCTCGGGTAGACATTCCAGCTCTTATTATCCCAATTTTAGAGATGAATAAACTGAAGTTCTGGAAACTCACACATGATCCCATGTCTAGGAAATTTTATCAATTGTCTTCTTACTGCCTCACTACATCCAGCAGTGTTTTTCTTAATCAAAGATTCTAAACCTACATGCTTCTGTGTATCTTTTTTTCCGGTGGGTGGGGTACAGGGGAGAAATCATTAAATTTTCACAAACTATTTGTTGTACACATAATGCATGACATCAAGATATTTAAACAATTCCTTCATGGCAAGTTGAAATGAGGCAGATAGTATAGTACACATTAGTCGGCACTTAATATTTATTGAACAAATTAATTGAGTAGACAAAAGGAAAGCTGTAATGGTGCATTGAGGCAGAGTTTCAAATAATACAGCACAATAATGAAAAGTGGAGAAACCCCAGAGGCAAACAGCAATTTAAGGGCATATCCTGGGTATCTCCTTTGCTTCTACCCAAAATTTCTAGCATAGACCTCTACACACAGTTGACACTCATTAAATGCTGTCAATCGGTGACAATCTAACTGGGGTAGTCCTTTTGGAGCAAAATGAAAGACACAAATCTAAGAGTTAAAAAAAAATGAACAGTAGCAGACTCTACAAATTGTGACTCCTGAACTACTCTAGCCTGAGTGGGAAAGACATACTGTCTACACGTCAGTCTTTACAACCCCACGATAATACACAGATAGCAACCATCAGGAGCATCATTTTTGATTATGGAGGGAAGGACAATGATATCTAAGTATGCCGATGCAAACTTTGCAAACATGGTGTGGTTAAGAAAGTGAAATCAACAACAAAAAACAAAGCCATATGGCTCTTATTCTCATGGACCAGAATACCTTTCTCCATCTGGCATGTCTGTCTCCTCTGCTTTCTCTTGCTCATCATTCTCTTTATGAATTCCTCTTTCCCCTTCAAATATGTCACATGGAATGTGAAGTCTAACCTTGAGAATGGAGATGATGTATAACAATGCTTCTTAATTCACTATTTCAAGGATCTCCAACTATAGTGGTGTGTGACTCCCACCACCTATGTCTCTCCTCACAAACCTTCTGTCTTCAAGAGTTGCCATGACTGAAAAATGCATCATCACTTAGCACAGTGCTTGGCACACAATAAATTCTTTTTCATTCATCCATTCATTCCTTCATCCTCCATCCTTCAGTCTTCCTGGTGATCTGCCTCAGCTTGGAGTCTATGTGAAAAGTGATTTTTTTAAAAAACCAGCCTTTTAAGGTGATACAGGAATGGCAACTGCCATTATTTTGGTATAAATGGGATAATAGACTTAGAGCTAGTTAGAAGAGACCTTAGATGTCACAAGTCTAAACCACTCCTCTCTTCTCATTTTACAAATGAGGTATATAAAGATCAGAGAGGCTTAGTGACTTTCCCAGGGTCATACAAATAGTAAGGCTGGATTTGAACCCAAGTCTTCCTGACTTCAAGTATTACCTTTTATCCACTATAACATACTACCTATTATAGTCCACCCAACAACATGTATGCTAGCACTCAATGTATTAGCATTTTTTAGATATCAATCCCAAATTAGCAAAATTATTAACTTAATACCTAATCACAGATTATAAGCCATTGTGAAAAGAAACCCAGTTAATGAAAACTGAAATTAATATCCTGGACCATAAGATCATGGGACTTGGATTTGGAAGGGACCTCAAAATCCAACTTCTTCATGTTATAGATGAGGAAACTGGAACCAAGAGAGATTAACTGATTTTCCTAATGTCACACTGGTGATATCAGAGCCAAGATTCAAGCCAATGTTCTCTGACTCCAAATCCAGTCTGAGGTGTCAGAACAGATTCCCACTTCAGTAAAGAGGGTAAGACAGCTCTAGATGTTAATGTAGCAGAAGATATAGATACATCCTTGATAAAGAAGGAAGGTATGCCACCACCACTGGCAGGTATGGTTGCCATTTGCCAGGAGACATACTAGCTGATGTTCCCTCTGTGAAAGCTTGTCACTTTTCATTTCTCTGGAAGTAGAGTTGACAGGCTGATCAGCTACATGACAACAACCCTTCTGCCTTCACACACTTCCCTTCCAACTCTGCCTTATTGAGAGTGCTTGAAGTTTCCTCTTTTGGTCACTGGAATATTTGAACAGTCATCAAAGTTATTTGATGTGAATAGGGAGGTAGTTGGTGTGGTAGATGGAACCCTGGACCTATAGCCAGGAAGACTTAAATCTAGCCTTAGATACTTACTAGCTATGTGACCCTTGGCAAGTCATTTAGCCTCTGTTTCCTCAACTGTAAAGTGGAGATAATAAGAGCACCTACTTCCTAGGGTTGTTGTGAAAATCAAATGAGATTATATTTGTAAAGTGCTTAGCGCAGTGCCTGGCACATAGTAGGCCCTATATAAATGCTAGCTATTGTTATTTTATTATCATCATCACGTACTAATATAGTTAAGTAGGGAATCAAAAGACAATGAAATCGGAATGTGAACTAAAATGATTTTTAAAGTCTGCCATTGTTAAGCTTCCTTCTTGTACCTCTTAGACATTCATGAGGTTTATAAGAACAATTCATCAATGTGAGTATGTGTGGAGACAACTGCCGAGATAGGATTTTAGGAGGGCTTACATCAGGAGTTCTTAAAACTGGTCCACAGACTCCCAAGGGGTTCATGGATGGATTTCAGGCAGTCTGTGAACTTGGATGGGAAAAAAATACAGCTTTATTTTTCACTTTATTTTTGGTCCCCTTTGAAATACTACGTATTTTTATGCATTTAAAAACTATTCTGAGAAGGATTCTATAGGCTCACCAGACTACTAAGAGTCCATGACAAAAAAATAAAAGTTAAAAATCCCTGGCTTAGACCCTAACCACAAAATGAATTCAAAATAGTAACTAATATTTAAAGTGCCTTTTGTCTGTGAAATTTACTCAGTAAAGATTTCCAATTGAAAATGATTAGGAAAAGAGATGGAACTAGGACTTGCTAGTGGAAGTACAGATCAAATACAGAATCTATGGAGCAAAAACGTATATGGGGGTCACCGTGCAGAAAGCAATTAATACAGATGGCTTTCTCAAAAGGTAGATCAAAAATTGCATATTCATTCATCTGGTTAATAAACACTTATTAAGCACCTACTGTGTGCAGAGGTCAGTGGAGTCCCAGTTACAAGACAGGTACAAGACAGCACGGGTTAAATACAACAATTCTGAGACAATTAGATAATGAGTAGACTCCTATTAGCAGAACTAAAGCCTTTCAGTGATCTGTCATAGCCCTCAATTGCCAGGCTACTTACAGTCCCCACAAGAGCATATTCTTATCTTTTGCCAGGCCTGGACACACTGAAGATAGTGGACATATATCTAAAGTATTGCCACGACAATCTGAAGCCTATAGAAGGAATTTGGGATGTTAGATTGGGAATTGCCTTCCAAAAGTAAGTACCCTACATCCAGAGATAAGAATCAGAATCAGAGAAAACTAAAGGTAAGAGGAGACTCCAGATTCATTCAGTCCAGCCCTGTCATAAACAGAAACTAATTATTGACTACTTATTATGTTCTCCTCATAAAATATGCCCCCCAAACAAACTCACAAATCCACATATTCAAGGATTACATAAAAGGATGCAAATCAACTCTAACCCTTCTTTGATATAAAGCATAAAGATCAGAGTTCGACCTGTTTAAAGTGGTTTCAGTTTTGTTGCTCATTATGCAAACTGGAACACTTTATTGTTTTTGCAATATCTGTAGAGTCATTCTGAATTTTCAATAGGGCTATTAAATTGTATTTGTTTCCAAGTAAAACTGGCAAAGCAAAGAATGATTCATCTGCAGGACAAAGCTAGGCTTCTAGTAAATGTACGAAAAAGATAGCCAAAGAAAGAGCTGCATTATTATGGAAGAAATAGTGTAGAGGTTAGAACTTAGGAGAGTTGCTGAGGAGTAAACTGGCTATAGCACTTTCTTCTCTCTAGTAGTAAAGACACAAGAATGCTTTTTCATTGAAATTTCTTGGGACCAAAAAACACTCTCTTTTCTAGTATCTCATTCAGTGTTGTCAGCACTATTCCTTGTGGGAAGAGCAATATTGTAACACTAAGCAATTGTAACTCTAAGATAATTCTTCCTTAAAAAGGTATGGAGACAGGGGCGGCTAGGTGGTGCAGTGAGTAGAGCACTGGCCATGGAGTCAGGAGGAACAGAGTTCAAATCCAGCCCCAGACACTTGACACTTACTAGCTGTGTGACCTTGGCCAAATCACAACCCCAATTGCCCTGCCAAAAAAAAACAAAAAAGGTACAGAGACTATATCCTCAAGTCTTGGTTGGCTCAAGAGACTACAGGTTCAGGTTGTTGATATCACTTCCTGGACACCTGAGTACAAAGAGGCCCGGAGAAGCTCTATGGGCTCTGGTCCTTGGCTACAAGATTATAGTAGATAACTTAAGCAAGAGATTTTTCCCTCTGCTGAATCAATTAGAGATATCCTCAGTATCTATTCTTGTTGAACATAAGTGTATCACTATGGCTGAGTAAATCTCTTTTTGTTAACTATCAAATGACCTCTGAGATTTTCATTTTTGCTCCAATGTCGAGCCTATACCATCAAGTGACAGAACTGAGTAAGACCAAGTTCAGGACACTCCTCTGCCCCAGGATATCCATGAAGGCTTTCTCTCCTTCCATACTTTTTAATTTATTAGACTATCAGTTGTAAAATGGGAATATTTGAGTCATAATGCCTTATTAAAATAGCACCTGGAGATATATAAACCTCAAATTTCACTTAGCCCTTCATTTATGCTTCTCTGATGCATATGATATGTATAATTCTTTGACTATACTTATACATGGGCAGCTAGGTGGTACAGTGGATAGACCACCAGGCCTGGAGTCCGGAAGGTCTGAGTTCAAATCCAGCCTCAGACACTTACTATGTGACCTTTGACAAGTCGCTTAATCTCTATTTGCCTCAGTTCCTCATCTATAAAATGGGAACACATTGGAGGAGGAAATGGCAAACCATACCAGTTACACAGAGCTGGACACAACTGAATGACTGAACAACAAAAAATACTTTTATGTATCTGGGTCCAACCTCCCTATTGGATTATAAGTTTCATAAAAACAGGGACCACATCACATCTAACCTCATGTCTTCTCCAGAAATGGATACAATGCATTGTGCTTAGTATGTTCTTAACAATGTTTATTACATTAAATCATATCTCACATCATCATTTTTCCAGGCTAATTCTGTGCATGTGTGTATGTGTATGTATGTGTATGTGTATGTACGAGTGTGTGTGTAGTGTTGTCCCCTTAACATATTATGTAATACTGAGTGCCCTCAACTATAAACATACTCACATCTGTCAATGTCCTTAACTAAAATGTGATTCTCAGAACTCAACATGGTATTTTAATAAGTATCCTAACATTAACTTCTTTGACTGCTATTCCACAATGCTAGCCCCTATTGAATTTGCAGTTCACAAAAAATAGAAACTGCGTTGTAGCCATGTCACCACTATCTTATACTATAAAAATAATTTTTTTAACCTAAGTGCAGGACTTTACATTTATTTCTGTTAAATGCCATCTTATTAAACATGAGCCTTCATCCTAATTTGCCATTTCAATTCTATCATTGAACATATTAGGCATGCCTTGAAGCTCATAAAAATCCTTTAAATAATCCATTTTTAAATTTTACCAAGATTAAATTCATGAGTCTGTAGTTTGAAAGATCCTCTCTGAAAATCAATATACCTTACATTCTAGCAAGAAAGATAACATGTACATGTAACCAGCAGGTGCCCTTGACTGGCAAAATTTGGAAGTTTAAGGTAGAAAGTGGAAACAAAAGAGAGAATAGTACATCTTCCTGCCTCTGGTCCCCACCTTTAGAATTTGGGGGCATATCCATTCTTCTTCCTTTCAACTTATTCTTTTCTCCTCCCACTTAATGAATCTGCTCAGTCTGCTAGGTTGTACAGTAGATAGAGTGCTAGGCCTGGAGTCAGGAAGGCCTGAGTTCAAATGTGAGCTCAGACACTTAGCAGCAGTGTGGCCCTGGGCAAGTCACATAACTTCAATTTGCCTCAGTTTCCTCAATTATAAGACAGGGATAAAAAATAGCTCCTACCTCACAGATTTGTTATGACTACCAAATGAGATATCTATAAAGTATTAAGTGCCTGACACATAGTAGGCATTTAATAAATGTTTGTTTTCTTTCTTTCCTTACTTTTTCTCTCCCCCGGGCAGGTTTGTGAGGGGTTAGGAAGGAAATTAAGTGGTTCACACATACTCACTCCCCTCACTGGATCACCATGGCTACTAGCTCATGTTTTATTGTTGTTTTGTTTTTTTCAAATTTCATGATCAGAAAACAACCCCTGGATCCAGTTTAAATTCTGCTTCTGGGAAACTTATCAAAAGTTTTTAATAATCAATATCATAAAAGTTTCTATCATTGCTCAGAGCCCCCAAGAAAGGATTTTAAATACCCTTTATATTTTAGACAAAAGAGCCAGGCTTCTGACTTTCTCTTTCAGCAACAAATTCTAGACATCCACCAGCTGCAACCACTGCAGTACCATGTATGCAATAAGAATAAACCCAGATCACGTAACAGTTATGCTTGGTCATCATTTGATATTTAAGCCAAAAAACAAACAAATAAAAAAACAAACCAGAAATTAGAGAAGTCACATAGACAGCCCTTCTTAAACTTTGGATCACGACTACATATGGAGTTGCAAAAAAATTGGCAATAGTAAAAGGTTTCTGAATTCACAAAAATTAATTAAAAATCAAACATGTAATGTATCCGAGGTGTTTCTGGAAGCATTTGCCTGTGTTGCATCACACAACTTCACTGCAGCCTTGGTTCTGAACACAAAGCATGCCCATTTTGCACTGTGCATGCCCTCAGACCATACAATACCAACTAATGCTACTGAACCTTGAAAAGGAGTCCAGAATGGGAAAAAAGTTGAGAAGCCCTGAGTCATAGAGAATGCCTGCAGGCATAAGAGGAGGGGAGAAAGTTAACCTTTTCTAGCCTTCCTCTAATCTCAGCCTAAGTCCATTCTAGCTACTCCTCTCTTCTCAGGGACTTGAACAGACAGGCAGAGAAATGGGAAAGATCAAGCTGCATCATTACCTTAGTCAAGTGCTCATTCATAATACCCAGTAAAATGTCCTAGCTCTATTTTTCCTCTGAATTCCTTGAAATTCACCTCTCTAAAGTCTATTATACACATAGACAATGTCCCATAGTCTTCTATTTCTGTAATAGCAATTTAGATTTGAAGGTCTTTCCCACCCATTAATAAGCCATGTGACCTGCTTACGTCAAAGGAAGCCTAAATCAAGTGTGGTAGGAGGAGCTTCCTGACAGGAAAAGGAAGTTATATCACAGGAAATGTAGACAGAGAGAGAGAGAGAGAGAGAGAGAGAGAGAGCAGTTATGGCTGCTAGTGGCCACTATCGTGATTGTTAGAACTGAACAGGCTAATTTAGCTGTACTATGAGTTTGTTTTGGGGAAGATCCCAGCAGGGGGTCCGAAAGGTTTTGGGACGGCGAGATTCCACGTTGTGATATTGTGTATTGAATGCTTTATTGCTCTGATAGATTAGATAAATGGCTTGTGGGATATGGTTCTCGGGTGTCTGAATAAATGGTTTACTTCTTCTACCTTCTGTGTGGAGAGTCTCATGTACTTTGCAATACAGAACTACATAGGCATTTTGACAATTATCATCTACATTGTTATTATTACCTTACTGATACAATTTCTAACATAGAAATTAGAAGCAGCCCCTGCTGGGAATCAGAGGGGCTGAGGGTACTTGTCCCTCTCTTCTCTCTGGTAATGTGGTTGTGAATCTCATTTACCACTAGGGGAGCTTGACCTCTTCTCAGCGGATTGAATTCTCCCTTCTCACATTGATTCATTGCCTTATTACTCCTGCCCTGGTTATCCTAAGGACAATTCTATCATTGAATCTAGCCTAGGGTTTCCCTCCAAGGAGAAAGTAAAAAAGTATTCAAGGAAGAGAAAATTATTTGGATGAATTAGATATGACAGGTAATTTAGTTCTACTGAAAGAAATCCAGGATAAGCATAAGAGAATTGAAACATGCATCACAAAATGACAAGAACAGAATTCAGTTCCTCACCTATCTCTACTAGTTAAGTCAGTTTTTTTCAAGACTGATAATTAATTCTGTTACATTTCATCTCCATTGGCACTATCCAATCAATCAGCCATGCTTGATATTTCTTGTGGTCTTTCTGTATTGCTGACTCCTCCCATGGTACCAGAGTACTCTTACTACTGTATTAGGAATTGTCTTCTGGTAATGGTCAGAATGCCCAATAAAACTTGCTTCTCCATGCTGTTAACCAATGCCATTGTCATTGCCACCACAGGCCTCTAAGCTGTTAAATTTCTTATAAGGCCCAAAGTCAAAGGAAATAAGAGAAAAAAGAAAGATATAGCCCTCTATATATGTCTAAGTAAGACATAAAATCACAGCTGTATAGGGCCAGATAGAGTAAAAGGCAGCCATCATCCCCCTGCTCCCTCACAACATACTGCTATATCAAACTCTCCAAATGTAACTCAGAATAGTCAAATTTCAAAACCAGAAAGAGAATAGTAGGAGTTTCACTTCAGTAAGCAACCATGCAACTCTCAGCAAATGAGTTAGTGATATATATATATATATATATATATATTATATATATATGAGTTATACGTGCAAATGAGTTAGTTTTATATATATATATATATATATATATATATATATATATATATATATATATATATATATGAGTTATACGTGGCCAGAAGCCAGCCCCCCTCCCCCTGCCAGTTCTCTCATGGTGAATGGGAATGGCTACTCTACATATTTAGGGAGGTGGGGGCAAGGGGCAATGGGGGTAGTGGTGGAGTCTATTATATATTTAAAATTCTAAGATGTAGTGGTCACTTTCTCCCAACATTTTTATTTTACCAATCAGTTGCCACGAAGAGTTATTGAACAATGGAATAAGTTCCCTTCATCAATTCCTCCGTCTTTTATATTATTTTATTTACTTTTTATTCTTAAGTATATTTTATTGATGTCTTCATTCATCTCACAATCACTTCCCATCCATGCCCTCCAAATGGAATATTCTTTTTTTCTCTCCTTCTCACCCACCTCCACTCTTCCTAAAATGGTAGGCAATTTGATATAGGTTATACATGTGCTATCATGCAAAACATATTTCCATACTAGTCACAGTTGTGAAAGAAGAAATAGATGAAATGAAAAAAATCATGAAAAAGGATAAAGAAAGTGGAAAAAGTATGCTTCAATCCACAATCCTAGTCTATCCGTTCTTTATTTGGATGTGGAGTGCATTTTCCTTCATGAGTCCTTTGTACTTGTCTTGTATCATTGTGTTACTGAAAAGAGCTTACTGAAAAGAAAAGCCATTCATAGTTGATCATTGCACAGTGCTGCTGATACAGTATACAATGTTTTGCTGGTTCTGCTCATTTCACTTTGCAGTAGTTCATATGAGTCTTTCCAGATTTTTCTGAAATCTGCCTGTTCATCATTTCTTATTGCATAATAGTATTTCATTACATTTATACTCCATAGCTTGTTCAGCCATTCCCAAGTCGATGGGCATCCCCTCAATTTCCAATATTTTGCCACTATGAATATGGCTGCCATAAATATTTTTGCACACGTAGGTCCTTTTCCCTTTTTATGATCTCTTTGGGGAACAGACCTAGTAGTGGTATTGCTGGATCAAAGGGTATGCACGATTTGGTTGCCCTTTAGGCAGAATTCCAAATTACACTTCAGAATGGTGGAATCAGTTCACAACTCCACCAACAGTGCACTAAGGTCCCAATTTTCCCACATCCTCTCCAACATTTACCATTTTTCTTTTTATCATCTTAGCCAATCCTGACAAGTGTGAGGTGGTACCTCAGAGTTGTTTTGATTTGCACTTCTCTAATCAAAAGTGATTTAGTGCACTTCATCATATGCCTAAAGATAGCTTTGATTTCTTCATCTGAAAACTGCCTGCTCATATCCTTTGACCATTTATGAATTGGGGAATAGCTTGGGAATATTCTCTTATAACAAAGAAAAACAATAAAGCAAAAATATCCAAATCAAATGCTGGCACTGCACAAAATATTCTGTCCTCATAGTCCTACACCTTTCTATTGAAGAGAAAGAAAAATGTTTTATTATCTCTGCTTCAAGTCCTTCCTTTGTTTCTCCATTACTCAGTGTTCAACTTCCTTTTGGTGAACTTATTTATATTGTGATAATCGCTGTCTATTATTATTATTTTCTTCTCTTGGTTCTGTTTATTTTACTCTGAATCAGTTCATACAAATTCATCCACATTTTTCTAAATTCTTTATATTCATCTTTTCTTACTGCACATTCTTCTATTACATTGATATACAAGCATTGCCCAGTCAACAAACACTGCTTCTAGTGAAACATGGAATTATAAGGAAAGTAAATCAAGAAGTATGAGATGCTCTCATTCTAATAAACAAATCTTGAGCAAATATCTAAATAGTTGAAATCTTCTGTTACAACTATACCTTATTTCTATGCCAGCTCAGTGGTCTGCATTAGGTATTCATCAATGAATTCTTCCTGAGGGCCAGGTGGTCTATATTATATTCTCACTATGATATCTCCTATGCCTCTCCCTTTTATTCTCACTTCTATATTCTCTATTGTGCTTCCTCCCTCCAGTTTGCAGATTTCTTCACAGGAATATATTTTCTTGATATACAATTCTCCTTTTTTTCTAATCTATTACATTTGCAGATAGTATACCTTTCCATTGCTATTCTCTGATTATATGTCTCATTATACTACCTTTCAGTGATACTGTTAGGTCACGTGTACATCCTGTAAGATCTCTAGTATAATTTCTTTTTTATAATTTTTATAACTTTTTCCACTTATTTATTCACCAACCACATAATTGCTATCACTGCAAAATCTTAGAAAACCTAAAAGCTGAGAGGCAGTTTCACATACTGCATTGTCTTGAAGTGAAGTCAAGCCCTACCTCTATAAGTCAACTAACTTCACAGGGATTCCAGACAATCCTCTAAAGCTATGTTGCAGAGAACATGCCAGTCTGGATTGGCAGAAGGAGTTTCCTTATGCTGGCATTCACAATGCCAATGAAATCACAGGCATAGTCCCTACCTCTTAAAAATGAGGGAGGAACAAAAGAAAGAAAACTTAAAAGAGGAAAAGAAAGGAAGAGAACAAATATTTATTGAGCAGCTACTATGTGAGAGGCATTGTGTTAAACTCTTTACAAATATTATCTCCTTTGATTTAAAAGAAGGTCCTGGACTAATTTCAGAGACCACACAGTAGGGATCTATATTTCTTTCCATAGAGCAAAAGCAAAAGTAGACATCATGTTATCAATGAGACACCTAAGGGTCAAAGATATGCCCAAAGATAAAATAAAAGGAGAAAAGAATCCTAGAACTTAAAGCTAAATAGGATTTCAGAGGTCATTTAGTTCAAACCTCATAATTTATAAATTAGGAAACTGAGACCTGGAAAAGTTAAGTGACTTATCCAAGATCACAAAGCATTAAGTGGCAGAACTGAGGTTGAAACTTCAGTCCTCTGACTACAACTACTCTTTCTCCAACACCATGCTGTTATATATTATCACCTAACAACAGGTTCTCCTGTGGCTCCACAATAGCATTTGGGTCCCTTCACAGTTTGGATCCAAACTCCTTTTAGAGCTTTATTTCCTACTCCCTAGTCTCCAGCTAGATTGGACTACTCACTATTTCTAGAAGAGATTCTGTACTCTCCTACCCCTAAGCTTTTGCTCATGCTGTTCACTTCACCTAAAATGTTCTCTACCTATCAAAATCCCACCTGTGCTTCAAGACTGGGCTTAAGGCCTCCATAAAGTCCACCTGTGCAACTTGCCCCCCTCTAGCCTCACCTCCACTCCTTTTCCATTGAAGTCCCCCTCTTTGTTACTTCCAAAGCACCTTGTGTCACTTATGTCATTAATACATTCTGCCTGATATTAAGATTTTTTTTATTTGCCTTACTCTCAGTCTACTCACCAACTAATACCATAGAGTATTAATCCTTCGGGATAAGGGATCCAGTTTTATTAATCTTTGCATCTCCCTAGACACCTAATACATGGTCAATAAATGGTTGTTGAAGGAAATATGTTTTCCCATAAAAGAGTGAATTGAAAAAAATTCCTTCTTCAAAAAAAAAATAAGTGTTGGAAAAGGGGGATAAAGTGCCAAAAGTGAATCTGAATTCTCCCAAGCCTGTTACTGAGTTGATTATTTCTTCTTGTATCTTCACTTTGATGGCAGAGGAGGAAGTCAAGAATAAAATTTACATTGTGTTCATATCATATTAATAGACTTTAGGTAGTATGTTGGGGTAGAGGTTTGCTTCCTTGATGGTGCTCCTATATCCTATTGTAATGTTATTTTGTTTTGATGATATTGGTTAGCACAGTATAACTCTAGAGTTAGGTTTTTTAGCGGCGGAGGGAATGTTTTGGATTATTCTGGAACAAGCATGCCTTTCTATTTTATCCTGCATCTTGAATCAGATAGAAATCTTTGTTTTGATTGTTCACTGTGAATTCATGTCATAATAGCAAATATTAAAGCTTCGCAGTTCACAGTTGCGGCTTTTCTACTTATACAGCTTTTAAATGTTCACAGCTTCTGAAAGTTCCTGGGAAATGGGTGGAGAAATCACAGAGACAATGATTTCAGAGAAACAAAATGGGCTATTCAAAAGGAAGTAATCAAGTTTAAGACAATGAGACAGAGTAGAAATTTTTAAAATTATGAGAGTAATTAATATCACTTGTGTAACCTTGGGTAAGTCACTGAACCTCATTTCCATAACTGTAAAATGAGGGACCTTGATTAGCTGTTCTATGATCCAATAAGGCAATAAGATTTCTTAATGAATTGTAATTATGAATTAACATAATATGGAGTGTCTTTGCATGACCTCTGTGCTAAATGGTGAGTATAATTTCAGGACTGCTTTGTTTTTTATTAAATCCACTTTCAATTTTCTTTTTTTCTTTAATATGTGGTTGTGGGGAACATGGAATGACTGATATTTAAGCATTGCCCAGAGACCCCCAGGTCTTATTCTGAGATCAATGTAACTTTATACTATATCTCACAAGAGTGCCCATGCTAGAGACAGTTAGAATGGTGAATTCTCCAACAATTTATTTGAAGCCCATAAAATCCACCTGTGTAACTTGATACTTTTTTTTCTCCTTAGGTACAGTTAAAACAAATTTTAAGCTGTAAAAGTAACCTTACCATTGTGAGGACTAGCTCTTCCGTCACTGTTTTCCTAGCAATTTCATTGCTTCTAATGACTCCTAAATTCTAAGACTTTCCCTCTTAATAGTCAATGGGACCATCATGCTAGCCTAATATAGAGATTAAAGGCTTCATAATCTATACCAGTTTTAGTCCTTCCCTTCCTTCAAGAGTCAACACAAGTGCAACCTCTTCCACGGAGCCCACCATGACTGCTCCTCCCCCTTCCAAAGCAGTCCCAGGAAAGGATTTTCCCTTTCTCAGAGAGTTCTTAACATTTTACCTAGCCTGATCCTTTGCACTCATATCATACAGTGGTAACTTATTAATATGGCCTTCTTGCTCTCCTCTCCCATTAGAACAAGGTCTATGTTATATGTGTTCTTGTATTCTCACTGCCTAGCATAGTGTTTCACACATAGGATAGGGGTAAGGACTGAACCCATTATGTCATTGGTAGATGAAATTACCTGAAGGAGAAAATTCCCTCTACCGAGGTAGGTCAGCCCCTTCTCTGAAACTTAGTATTTGAGCGCACTGAGACATTAAGTGACTTGTTCAGGATCACATAGATGGTATTTGTCTGAGGAAGGACTTGAACTCAATCTTCTGGGCTCTGATACCAGCACTCTATCCATTATTGCACACTGCCTCTTGTCTTATACATAAGTGATGCTTAATAAGTTATTTGCTGAATTAAATAATTATCAATAAACTTTTATTCCAACCTAACAGTTTTCATTTATTTAAAGGACATCGACATGTGCTCTATCCATTATTTTACACTGCAGCCTATCTTACATATAAGTGTGCTTAACAAGTTCTTTGCTGAATCAAATAATTAATAATAAACTCTGATTCTTATGTAACAGTTTGCAGTTATTAAAAGAATATTTATATATCTTCTTCTATCTGCTAACTTGCGTGGAGATCTATGTATTGCTCATTTCATATCCATATGCATAGAAATCACCAAGTTCCTGCTGTAGTTCCTTAATGTCCTATAGACCCTGTCAGACAAATGACTGGCTAGGCTATATCTAGAAATGCCCAGTCTCAACTGTAGCACTGATGTTAATGGAATCAATACACTTCAGATATATAACAAGATGCACAGTAGTGAATACATCCTCCCCACAGCATCAAAGCCTAATGTCTCTCGTTTGTATCGGTCCTGAGTGATTCCAGTTAACAGCCTTTTTGAAAAAGATGTGCATTGTGGCATCCACATTGATAAGTGTGGAAAAATGATCATTTTTGTTTTACCCAGCCTCAATTGTGAACTTTGAAATGCCCATAATGTAGACAGAGAGCAAAAATGGAAAAGGCTAATAAGCCAGCAATGCTCAAACTTCTCAGGCAGAGTATGTATCCAGGCTTAGTTCCCTGATTTCTTTCAAAGGTTCAGAGACCTTTAGAAATGAATGTCATTTTCTTTCCATTTGCAATTCTGGACTTTGTTATGCTTTGGTGTCCTGTGCTAGGTCAGAACTGGGCCTTGTCAAGGCTCTGCATAAATCAAAGATGATGAGAGCATTCTCAGAGGATGAGACAGCTCCTATGGCCCTGGAAGGCTGGCTGGCACAGTGTCTGCTTACTAAAAGGCATGGCATCATAGATCCCAAATGCCTTGGATTTGTAAGAACAGCTTGACATCTGAAGCAAATAACTAACATAGAAAACAGGATAAAACCATTCAATTAAATTAAAAGTATACGGATCAGTAGTACAATTTTTATTATGAGTGCATTCGTATGGTTGTTTGCATTCGTTATGGGTGTATAAATTAATATGCAAAATACAAGGTGCTCTCCGATTCTTAAGGGGTCCTATGATCCATCCATTTTCAGACATGTGAATTAAATACAGCATGGCTTTTAAAATTAGAAGTGAAATTTACCTTTAGGATTCTTTTTTCAATCTCACTGTATTGGCATATTTTACCTTAGAAGAAGAGTCTTTCATTAAGAGAACTCACCTCTTTCTGAAGACCCTAGGGAAAACAGAATGAAGGCAAAGCATTATTATAGGCTTCTAGCTTCTCTCTATTTTGCATAGAGTGCCTCTAATCTGGGAATTCAATTCCCCATTCAATCTAGTGAGGACCCCATAAATATTGTCCTAATTTTCAAAATGTCTCGGTTTTCCATAAGGAGAAAAGGAAAGAATCCAGAAATGTATTTGGCAAGGGTCCCTGACAAAAACATAGAGTCATGGACTCTAAAAGTTGGTCATTAGAAGCCATGTAGTCTAACCTCTGCCTTGAATACGTATTCTGTCTACAGCATCTTTGAGAAATGGTCATTCAGGTGGGAGATTTATAGTAGTATGGCCCAAGGACCTATCCCTAGTCTTCTTCTGTTAAATATTTTTGTCAGTGATTACATCCATAATGTAGAAAATCAAGGAGGAAACATTTGTTACAATGATATCAGGGCCCAGTAGGTGAGGAGGGGTTGGAAGGATGGAGTCATCCATGTTCCTCCCAGTGGCCTCTCTTAAACTTAGTATACCAATATTCTGTAAAGTTTTTATTGATCCACCTAGCTGATGGATAGGACCTCTGGATTCTTCATCTTTTCCATACCAAGGTAGCCTAATGATGTATGGAAGAGTCATGGGTTTTACATATAATGGGACAGGTTCATATTCAGGTGTGTCTGATTCCATATTTCTGATGTTATTAGGAAAGAGCTAGGAATTGGCTGACAAGGCCCTCCAGCTTACAAATGTACTCAAGAGTACAATGTACTCTCTACCCAAAAAAGAAAAGGAGAAAGGGGCTTGCCTAGAATAGAAGCAGTCTGGTGCAGATAGGTCTTGTGAATCTCAGAGAAGCCAAAAAACCCAGAGAGGCTTTATGGACTATCACAGTCACAAATATGGGGAGGATAACTAACATATTGAATTACAAATCAAGATCCAAAAAGATATGACAAACCAGAATAGACTAAATCAATTGAGGTGAAATTTAGTTGGGATGAATAGACAGGATTTAGTTTTTTAAAAAGACATCAGTACAGAATGAGGAAGACTTGGCTTAATGACAAACAGTTCATGAGGAAAACAGCAGGCATTTTTCTGATCACAAGTTATATTATAGAAATATAGTGGTCATTTCAAAGGAGGTGATCATTTCACTGCATGGGTCAGACTATATCTTAACATCACTTATAAATTAAGAGGGACATTGACAAACTGTAGTGTGTCAAAAGCAATATAATCAAAAATTATAAAGGATCTCAAAACCATGTTTTAAGAAGAAAAGTTACATGAATTGAGAATGCCTAGGATGGATTAGAGAAGAGGGAATATGTCTGTCTGAGAGGAAATAGAGCATAGGGGAGCAAGCACCAGCCTTGGACTTAGAGAGACCTGGGTTCAAGACTGGCCTCTGATACATTGATTATATAACTCTGAACAAGTCATATTACTGCTCAGTTGCTCAGACATCTCTCTAAGGCTATTATTTACAAAGAAAATACCAAAGTGCACTGGGTAAAGGGATTTTCTTTGCCAGGAACTCATTATACCAATATAGGGCAATTAGGTGGCACAGTGGATAGAGGACTGGGCCTGGAGTCAGGAAGACTCATTTTCCAGAGCTCAAATATGGCCTCTGACACTTATTAGCCATGTGACCCTGGGCAAGTCACTTAACCTTGTTTGCCTCAGTTCCTCATCTTTAAAATGAGCTAGAGAAGGAAATGACAAATCACTCTGGTATCTTTACCAAGAAAACACCAAAATGGGGTCACAAAGAGTCAAACATGGCTGGAAAAAAAAAAGACTGAACAACAACATCATATCAATGAAATAAAAAATGAGGTGCCCCCCAAAAAATCCCTCCAAGGTCACACAATTTCTAGGTGTCATATATTAAGTAATAGGACCATTGAAAAACTGAAGTGTCTCAAAGGCAGGATGGTTAAAGGGTCTCAAAACCATATCGTGAAAAAAAAAACCCCGTATCAGGGAGAAGAAAGCTAAAGGAACCAAGAACAGTTACCAGGAAAAGAGAAGACATAACAGTGATGCTTATCTTCAAATATTTGAAGAACAGCTATGGAAAAGAAGAGGGAGACATGTTCCAAAAGGCAAAACTAGAACTATTGAGTGCAGCAGATAGATTTAAATTCAAAATAAGGAAGAAGTTTCTAATAACCACAAAGTAGACTACTTTTAGCTCTTCAACCACAAAATAATGAGTTCCTCATCATTAAACGTGATCAAAGACAACTTCAGTCATTTTTCAGTTGTGTCTGACTCTTCATGACCACATTTGAGGTTTTCTTGGCAAAAATACTAGAGTGGTTTGCCATTTCCTCCTTGAGTTCATTTTATAGATGATGAAACTGAGGCAAAAAGGGTTACATGAGGGGCAGCTAGGTGGCATAGTGAGTAGAGCACTGGCCCTGGATTCAGGAGGACCTGAGTTCAAATTCGGCCTCAGACACTTGACACACTTACTAGCTGTGTAACCTTGTGCAAGTCACTTAACCCCAACTGCCCTGCCAAAAAAGGGGGGTTACATGACTTGCTCAAGTTCACACAGATAGTAAGTTTCTGGGGCCAGATTTGAATTCAGAAAATCAAGTCTTCCTGACTCCAAGCTTGGCACTCCATCCACTGTACCACTTACCTGCCGAAACACAACGTAGCAGAGTCAGAAAGAGTGCTGGATTTGGAGTCAAAAGGCTTGGGTTTTAATCTTAACTCTGTTCTTTACTATATATGTGACCAAGTACAAGTCACTTCAGTAACCCACTTTGATGAGCCTCATTTATCTCTTTTGTAGTATGAGGGGGTGAGATTCTAAGGTCCCTTTCAGTTCTAAGTCTTTGTTACTTTGTTACTTTGTTACTATGATGATCCCATGAGGTCCCTTCCAGTCCTAAATCTTTGTTACTTTTTGTTACTTTGTCCCACTAAGGTCCCTTACAATCCTAAATCTTTGTTACTTTGTTCCTACGATGACCCCACTGATGACCATTTAATAGGAAAATCCCAAAGGAGAGTCCCCACATGAAGTGGGAAATTAGTCTGGATAACAACACTTCACACTCTTAGATGCTATGATTCTATGGTTTTCAGATGCTTGATAAAGCGTATAATTTTCACCAAGGTAGATCTTACTTTATCAGCAAATACTAGGGATACATTCTTTCTGAGGGCACATTCAGGGCTGTCCACAGGTACCCTTTTAAATGAGATAACGTATTCAAAGTGTTTTGCAAACATTAAAGGACTATCAGGGTTCTTAACCTGGGGTCCATGAACTTTTTAAAATATTTTGATAAATATACTTCAATTTAATTGGTTTCCTTTGTCATTCTAAGTTTTTTATTTAATGCATTTTAAAACATTATTCTCAGAAGGGGTTGTGCCAGTAAGGCAAAATGGGCTTAGTTTAACGGGTGCCCTTGAGGAGTTTGGCTTTTGTTTACCGTGAAAGTACTTTCACCTGTTAAACACTAAGCCCCAGGCCCAAAGCCCTATCAGGTGTGAA
>CM053626.1:118957735-118999805 GCA_028646595.1 Phalanger gymnotis | reverse complement strand
TGTGCCAGTAAGGCAAAATGGGCTTAGTTTAACGGGTGCCCTTGAGGAGTTTGGCTTTTGTTTACCGTGAAAGTACTTTCACCTGTTAAACACTAAGCCCCAGGCCCAAAGCCCTATCAGGTGTGAAACCCCTGTGGGCGTAGATTAAGGACTTAAGAGGGGCCAATTCAGGAACCAATGGGTCTCGAGTCGTTGAGGCGGGACTTAAGAACGCCAGAGGCTTGGCTTCGAGGAGAGGCGAGAAACTACAGCTGGAAAAAAATCCGAAGCAGAGCCTAACCCTGTGTGGACCCAGGAGTTTGAGCGAGGTCTTGAGGCCGGTGAATATGATTTATGCCATCTTATTTTTCTGTGGCCTCCTGGCTACTCTTGTGAGGCAGGCCTACTGGGCCTGGAGGCTTGTGTTCACAATGGAATGGGGAGGTTGGTTCGCTAATTTGTTGCTCTGGGCCCTGAATAAATTTTTTGATGCCTTCTGCTTGGAGAACTCTATATGGCCAACGATTTCGAACCATTCAGATATTTATATGATCCTTTTTTGAGATCATAAATTCGGCCTTCCTATTACAGGGGTTCATGGGCAATTGTTGTCCAGTCATTTCAGTCACGTCCAACTCTTCATAACTCCATTTAGAGTTTTCTTAGCAAAGATATTGGAATGGTTTGCCATTTTCTTCTCCAGCTCATTTTCACGATAAGAAAACTGAGGCAAATGGGGTTAAGTGACTTGCCCAGAGTCATACAGCTAGGAAATGTCTGATCAGATTTGAACTCAGCAAGATGAGTTTTCTTGACTCCAAGCCAAGCACTCTGTCCACTACACCACCCAGCTGCAATATCAGACTAAAAAAGGGGTTGATGGCACAAAAATGGTTTAAAACCCCTGCCCCATGTAAATGTGAGTTATTATTAAAATCATTATCATTTTTATTATTCCCATCATTGTTTAAGGAGGTAACAATTGCAGAGCATCACATAGATGGAATTAACTGCATGATTCTATTGGAATGCACAACCAGTCATCCTATGCTAGGAAACCATGCCCAGCTGAGGACCTCTCCCCTTCCCTTTCCTCACTTAGGACTCTCTCACAGCAAATCACAGCCCACAGAGACAAATAAAGATCTTAGGAAAAACTGACCTTCTCATGGGCTCTACAGAAAAAATGAAAGCAAGGAATTAAACATTTATTAAGCACCTTCTACATGCCACGCACTAGTGCTAAGGCTCACTGAATAGAAAAGAATGGTAAGTTTACGAATATCATGGGAAAAGTACCAACTTTATCCCAAGCTGGGTCATTACTGAGACCAGCATATGAACTTAGGTTCTACACTTGGCTTGCTTGCAGTTATACCTAAGTACACTTAGTCCCAGGATATTTCAACTCCCCTGTTCCTGCTGAAGTCACCATCATCAATCCAATAACCTGTTAACAACTTCGCTCACATCCTTGACTCTCTACTCTCCCTCTCCCCTACATGGTCAATCAATCTTGTCAATTCTGTTCCCACATCTCTAGCTTCCAACCTACCCTCTTCACTCACACAGTCACCATCTTACTTCAGGCCCTCATGACATCTCACCTGGACTATCACAACAGACCCCTAATTGGTTCCCCCTCTACCACCTGTCCTCCACACTTCTGCCAGAGTGATGTTCCTAATGAACAGGTATGACCATGTCACCCCAATACTTAATAAACTCTAATGTCTTCCTCAAATTAAATATAAACTCCTCCATTTTTCATTTAAAGCCCTTCAAAACTGAGTCCAGCTTTTCTAGTCTTATCATACATCAGTCCTATTCAATCATTGTATTACGCAGTTAAACTGGCTTTGTTATGTTCCTCAGCTATACAACATGCCCTCTCCCATCTTATTTCTTTGCACAAACTGTTCCCATCCAGTGAATATATTCCTTCCTCATGTCTATCTCTTATAATCCCTCCTTTCCTTCAAAATTCAGCTCAAGTGCCACCCCCTATATAAGGCCTTTACTAATTCCCAGAACAGCTAACGCCTCCTTTCCACCCTAAAATTATCTACTATTTCTTTTGCATACATACATACATGTATATGTATATGTTGCATCCTAAGATAGAATACAATCTCCTTAAAGCAGAGACTGTTCCATTTTCTATTTTGTATCCCTAGCACCTAGCACAAAGCGTGGCGCATAGTAAGTGTTTAATAAATGCTTGTTGATTGATTGGTTAAGCTACAAATATTTCCATCCTGATTTCAAGGATGTTCAGGGAAAAGAGTATCCTAATTTCTCTTACAACTCTATACCAGCACTTAGTAATTCATACAATCAAGAAGTTAAGGGTGTGTGCATATATATTTGTGTGCAAGCATTTTACTGTCTCTTCTTCAATCTAATTTCTGTTTGTTCTTGTTTAAATCCATTTCCTCTCATTTGGTCCTTAGGACACAAGGACAGCTGGTCCCCAACTTGCATATATTAAATTAACCATCTCTGTCCTGGAATAAACAATCTCAATTCCTTTTATATTTTCTCATACAGCCATTATTACTTTCCAACCTTTTCAACCCTTTCATTTCTAGCCCCATTTCAAATACTCCATATCTTAAAACCCTAAATGGCACTCATGATTCTAAGAAAAATCTGACTGTATTCTCCTCCCCATTCGTATCCTCTTTAGTGTTTGCCTCTCTGAGCTGGGTTCTGAAGTCACTGTAACCCATTTGACCATCTAGTTCTTTTAACAGTTCCGTTATCTCATATCACCTCTTAAATTTCTTCTGCCTTCTCGCTATAATCCACCCTCTTGGTTTGACAAGCCTTGAGTCATCGTTCCTAATAGAATACAAGATATCAGAAAAGAAGGGGAAGATCATAATTCCAGGATTGCTTGCCAGGCAAAAGGTGAAGGGATCCATCCCAATGTGTTTTTTTTTTCAGAAAATGTATTGAAACCTCTTCTCTTTAATCATGGGGTCATTTCTGCCTTAATTTCTTATTCTACAACAAAATCCCTTGTAATGCACTGTACAAATGACTAAGTACTAAAGGTCCCTTGCTGGATGGGCATGCACTTAGCACTCTCTCATACTAGGGACAGAAACTGAGACCTGTGATTTCATAGGCACAGTAAACTCTCAAGTGAAAAAGACCTTTTATCACTGCAGGTCAGTAGCCTCACAGGGCCACTGAGAGGTGAAGTGACTTGTGCAGTGTTACACAGACATGTGTCAGAAGCAAGCCTTGAACTTGGATTTGTGGCCAACTTTCCATCCACTATCCCACATTGCCTCTCATATTAACTAAAAGTGACAAATTCATGCATATCCACATAAATGCTCTCAGTCAAATTCTGTGACCTGAAGTTGGGTGTGTTATCCACAGTCATGGACTAGGATGAAACAACATGAACATCAGACATCAGACTTTGACCTTGTTAGCAACATACTACTTGAATGAAATGAGTCCGGTGCCTACAGTGTTAGCAAAACAGGGAAAGCTGTTCAGCTGGAATGTAAGTGTGGGGATAAGCAGGTGCAGCCAGGTCAGGAAGTTTCCTGGTGCTTCCATTTCCATGATGGCTGCAATCATCTGGCATATTTAAGCTGCAGGAAACAATTCACCTCTCTAGTGTTGATCCTTTGGTCATGAGACTAGCCTCCCATAATTCTGCACCTGTCACAGAATCAGCAATGGCTTGGGAGAAGATTAAAGATCTGGACGCAACACTAATGTAGCAAGACTGCGTTACAACAGCAGACTGGAAATTCTCATATGTCCTTTCTTTTGTGTACATCACCAAACCCCTCCACTGCATATTTTGTGAGTAAGTCACTTGGATAAATCACTTAGTCAACCAAATAACCAACTTTGATTAAATGTCTCCCATGCGGCAGACCCCGTGCCGGGTACTGGCAATACAGATACCAAGAATGGTATAATTACTACTCTCAAGAAGCTTACATTCTAATGGAATATATGTTTAACCCCCCTGGGACTCAGTTTCTCACCTGTAAAATGATAGTGTTACACTATTTGGCCTCTAAGGTTCCTTCCAACTCTCAATCTATGAATCCTATGATCCCTCCATTTTATACCACGCCCAAATCTCTTATCCTATGGGGGAAGGGAATAAGCATTTATATAGCAAGTACTATGTGCTAGGCTAAACACTTTACAATTATCTCATGTGGTCCTCACGACCCTGCAAGGTAGGTGCTATTATTATATCACCATTTTATAGTTGAGTAAACTGAGGCAGACAGAGGTTAAGCGACTTGCCCAAGGTCACGCAACGACTAAGTGTCTGAGGCCAGGTTTGAATTTGGATCTTTGTGACCCCAGGCCTAGCAGTCTATCCATTGCATCATCTTGCTGCTCCCATGTGTATTTCTTCCCAGTGAAGTCTCATGGTTCCATTCCCTTATTGTTAAAGCAGTCCAGGACTTTGGGCATGGGGATACCCTAATGGAATTGACCAATGATGAATCTCTGTCACACAATTCCATATCACCAGAGTCCCTCTTCAGGCATGTCAGTAAAGATTAGTGTGATATACCATCTTGCTGTGTCCTGGTCATCTTTAATTTAACTAATGGCACTGCTTATATGTTTGTTATTTCATAAAAACATATGTGTGACTATAAACATGTTACATTTTGATAGCCTGGTATAATAAATGTTGAGAGACTGCATAAGAGTATGACTACAAAATGCCAGTCACTCAGAAGAGAAGGAAAAGGTAATTTTCATGTAGAGAAAACACATGAATGATTGACTACAAATTTCATCTGGTTTCTCATATAGAGGGACAGCCTAAATGCTATTAGCTGACTACCAGGAGCACCACCAGTGGGATTTCTGAGAGGTAAATGTTATATATAGTTTGGTTAGAAACTCAACTGTAACATTTAAAATGTGTTTCAGGCTCCATGTGCAAATGCTAGAAAGCTTCTTCACCCTCGGCTCATGAGATTTGGAAGCTTAACATGTATTACAAAAAAATCTCTATACACCATACCCCCTCCCTCCTCAGGCCTCTCTTGAAAATGCCAGATCTTTGGAACAAAAGATAATCTAAGAAGTAATTAACTATTTATCAGGCAGCAACAGGGGTTGTTATGGAGCCCTGGCTCCATGTTCTGCATGCATATGAGCTCCCTGAAATCCCTGTGTGCAGCAAACATAAAAGCAGGGCCAGAGGTCAGAAGCAAAGAGCTGCTGTATATCACCAAGGACAGAATGTCACGAGGTATAATGCCGGATGAAGTGGAAAGGAATTAATGGAAACTTACACTGCTCCGACAGTTTATGCTGCTAAAGCAATGCCTATGTCTGCTGCCCAGGAATAATGAAGAAAGAGTCTCTCAAATGAGAAATAATTACTGGCATGCTAGATAATGCCAACTGATTTGTTGGCTATGCTGGAGGTCCACTGTGAAACATAAAAGTCTAAGGATCTTTCTATAAGATTTCACAACATCCACTGAGACGACATGTGGGAAAGCAATTGCTAAAGTGGAAAAAAAATACCATGCTGATGTAAGATATTATTATCATCATTAGTATTCTAGAGTCTACTTTTCTAGCTGCAATTAACTGTCAGTCAACCAGGCATGAATAATTAAGGGCATGGGTGAAAGCACAGATAATTCAAAACTATGGATAAAACAAATGTCTTACATTACGTTGGCTTTGCAATAGTAACAACAATAACAGCTAACATTTATATAGTGCTTACTGTGTGCCAGGCATCATGTTGTGTTTTGCATTTGGTCCTCACAACAATCCTGGGAGGCAGGTGCTATTCTTACACCCATTTTTTAGATTAGGAAACTGAGGCAAACAAGAGGTTAAGTGACTTGCACAGGGCTGCATACCTAGTAAGTAACCATGGCCTGAATTTAGGTGTCTTCCTCACTCCAGACCCAGCTCCTATTCACTGCACCACCTAGCTGCAAGAAGATAGAGTCTAACACATGTATGACCTCTATCAAATTGCTTGCCTTCTCAATGAGCAGGGGTAGTGGTGGGGGAGGGAGGAAAGAAGAGAATTTGGAACTCAAAGTTTTAAAAACAAATGTTAAAAATTGTTTTTACATGTAACTTGGGAAAAATAAAATAATAAAAGAGAAAAAATAAAATAAAATTTTTAAATAGAGGATATAGTCTATCATCGTATTTCCGTGCATGCATGCAGACAGACAGACACACAGATATGCCTTTAGTCCGTGCCTTGATCTAGAGAAATAACTTAGCCCAAGATATCAGAGGAAGTAGGAGTCCAGGATCACCACAATAGAGATAATAAAAATGAGGCGATGATGATAATGATGATGATGAAGAAGAAGAAGAAGAAAGAAAGAAAGAGAAATTCAATCAGATAATAAGCATTTACTAAGCAATTACTATGTGCCAATCATTATGCCCAGTGCTTAACACAGTGCTTGGGGAAAGGAAAAGGAAGAAGAAAAAGAAGAGGAAGAAGAGAAGGAAGACGAAGCAGCAGAGAAAGAGGGTGGCAATTGTACCTCTCATATAACTTTAACAGTTTTAAAAGAATTTACACTCTTATTTACTCAGCCATGCCTGGACTCTCTCCAGAATCTTCTTCCTTCTTGTTTGCCATATTGTCACTCTAAGAAAACTCCACACTGGGGCCCCTGCTCCTGGGTGGTCCCTGGGACCACCATTTGATTTCTTTTTATTTTAGACAAATACTGAAAGTTAAATACATAGGAAAAGAAAAAGAAACATTATAAACTTAAACATAAAATAAGAAAAGAAAAACATGCTATGCACACAGCAGAACATAGGAGAGGATTCAGAATATATAGCAATACCATTTCATTTCAAGAAAGCCTACATACAAAATGCTGTGCATTATGCTGAAAATTCCATCTTTTCTTTGCTTCCTTGTAGGCTTTCTTTTGTTCTCTACTATGTACTTTTACTTTGTTCTTTTTGTCTCCCTTCCTCCCCTACCTGCCATCCCAAGGCTACAATTGATCACGGATATATTTATACGTATAGGTATTTATATAAACATACACATACACATATATAGACTTACATACATATATTCCCTAAGAGATTCTACTGCTAATCTTTATTTTCATATTTGTGCATATCTCTTTTTTCCTATCTCTCCTAACTCCTCTATTTTACTTCTACCTGCTAATTTACCCTCCTATTACTTAACCTACCCCCACTCTAGCAATCCCTCCCTTATCGTCCCATTCCCCTAAATCTAAACGCCCTTCTATATCCCCCTTTTAATGTATTCCTTCATTCTCCCCTCTAAAAATCCCTCCTTTATCCTCCTCCCCAACCCCTTAGAGTTTTATTTCTTTCTAAATTTAGAAGGCTTTTATACTTTTCTAGATGTATATGTATTTTCCCCTATTAAACTCATTCCCAATGAAAGTAGGTTTCCAGAACTAACAGTCCCCCTCCCCCATCTAATTCCTCTGTAATTGGTTCTTCCTCTTGTACCTCATTTGTATAGGACAATTACTCTTTTAGCTGTTCTTGAATAGTTTCACTCTTTGAAGTCATATCATACTCAGGTCTACCCCAACCTTTCTTATAAGCTACCTAATTACTAGTAACAATCTTAAACATAAGTTTTACATTTTCCATACATAAAAGGTAAATATTCTATTCTTATTTAGTCCCATGTAATTGGTCATTGATATGTACCTTATAGTTCTCTTAAGTCAAATCTTCTATTGCGTTCAGGGGTGTTTTCTTTAACAAAGTCCTGAAAATCTGACAGTTGATCAAATGTCCATTTTTTCTCATCCAGAATTATGCTTAGCTTTGCTGGGCATCACATTTTTGGTCAGAGGTTCAATTCTTTTGCTTTTCAATACATAGTGTTACAAGATTTTTGATCTTTTAGTGTCACCAACACTAGGTCTTGTGTGATTCTAATTGTCTTTTTTGTTGTTGCTTGTATTTCGTCCTTGATCTGGGTGTGTTGGAATTTGACTATAATATTCCTGTGAGTTTTCCTTGTAGGATCTCTTTCTGATGGTGATCGGTGGGACTGCCATTTTAGAAAGGACTCCAGTCATACTTAACAACCTTCATGCCTAGACTCTAGAATTCTCCCTACCTACTGCATCACTCCTCTGGGTGCCCTTTCTTCCCCCTTCCCACCCTTAGCTATCTTTCCAGATCCCCTTTATGTGTGGTCTACCCCCATTAGAATAGTCCTGCTTGCTTTTATGTGTATCACCAACACTTAGAACAGTGCCAGACACAGAGTAAGCACTTAATAAAGGCTTTATCTACTTATTATTTGATCATTTCATCAGCCCTTGTAAGGTAATTAACACAAGTATCATCTTACAAATGAGAAATATGAGATTTAAAGAGATGTAAACCCAGATCTAGCAAGTGGTAAAGCCAGTCCTCAAGTGGAGTTTCAATCCAGAGGTCTTTCAACTGCTCCTCAACTGCCTCAAATCTCATTCACAATTAGAGAATTGCCAAGTATTGTTCTTTGTTCATTTGTTTTTTTTTTATTATCGCAACTAAACTTTAGGAAACTGATTTTATAAAATATATCCCCGGAGTCTTCCCCTAAAGTCCTGCTCTAACAACTCATCATGACAAGGTAATAGTTTTTAGTCTTAGTTTTCAAAGACTATGCCAATAGAATCCAAGTGTTGCCAGGACCTACTAAGCTGGAAAGTAGGTCCTTAGAAAGGACCATCTGATGAGCTATGATCCAAGAGCCAGTTGAGCTGAGTTCAAAGAAGTTCCTCACTAGAAGGCTGGTCTCTAGGTGGTGATTAAGGGGATGGAGGTTGGAGAGTTATGTCAATTCAAGAAACCATCAATTTCAGGCAAGAAAGGGCTTAGCTTAGCAGAGATGGAGAGAATATCACACTAATGAAAGAGAGTTGGAACATGGAAGTGTATGTTCCAGAGTGACAATAATGAGCACTTTAAGTCACTGATTCATTTCTGGAAGTTTCCATTACCAACACTTGGGACAAGATTTTATACTGGTATTACCCAGCCTCCTGGTCATATTTTCTAGACCTGCGTAACACCTTTACAATATAGTTACTTTAGAGTATTTCATTTGACATGCAATAGCTTTTTCAGTAAAACTGAAATACATCATTATACTAGACATATCTTTATCCTTTTTAATTTTTTTTATTTTCAAGTAGTAATTGTTAAAAATTAATCTGACCATCCCAACACACCCCACTGAATAAATTAAGAAAAACAATCCCTCAGTATCTATAGAATCCAGCAAAATAAAACTCCTCATTAGCCATGTCCAAAAACATATATGTTTTCTTCCATTTCAAGTTTGCTACCTTTCTGTCAAAAAATGGTGTGTTTTATCATCATGCCTTTGGACTTACAGTTTATCATTGCATTGATCAGAGCTCTAAAGTCTTTCAAAGAAGTTTTTCTCTATAATGTTATCATTGTATAAATTGTTCTTTTTGTTCTGTTCACTTTATTCTGCATCAATTCATAAATCTTCCCAGTTTCCTCTGAAATTGTCCACTTCGTAATTTCTTATGGTGTAATAATATCCCTTTTCATCTGTTCTGTCTCAAACAGAAAGCTGGCACCATCTTTTTTGTGACAACTCTACACATATTTGAAAAATATTATTGCATCTTTTTGCCTTGTCTTTTGATTCATCCAAAATCTTTCCTCAAAAGTCTTGTTTTTCAAATTCTTAATGATGTTTTCTTGTTTTGTCTTACCCTTTCCATGCATAACTAAATCGATTTCCAAAATTCTTTAAAATAATTTAAATAATCTCAATGATTCCAACTGGATTGTAAATTTCACAGATTTAGGGGTAATATTTATTTCACCCCACACTCCCACCTTGTAGAGCTTAGCATAGTATTTCCACATGTAACATGCTCAGCATAGCATCCTGGAAGGGCAGTAGTGTGTGGCATGCACAAGGTTAAATTTTTTTCTCATGTTTCTCATCTGCAACTACAGCTCAGTAATTTAAAATGGCAACTCTGCCTGTGAGGGAGGGGCGAACTTTTCTTCACATACTAGACTTACAATTTTACCCAAAATAATACTTGAGGGAAAGTGGTTATCGTTGGCTAATTTTTACCTTGGGAAAAAAGAGGCCCTCTTTTCTCAGTATCCTGCAGTGCCCCAAAGATATAATTATCCTACTGTAGCCAATGAAGGTCTAGTATACTCCTCAGCCCATCTTCAAAACCCTGGAGTTAATTTGAAAGTAGATTTCTATAATAAAATAGTCTATGTATGTAACTAGCATATTTATGAAAGTATTGTGAACAGCTTACCTCAGATGATACATTTATTATTTGGGAAACCACTATAACAATTCATAGTAAGGATAGATTACAGTCAGTTATAAATCTTGATTTTTAGGTATCTGCCTGCTGATTTCCCTACTAACAAACCCATCTGACCTAGACAGTGAGAAAAGGAATTTCCAAGTAAACCATCCTGCTTTATATTGATATTGATTGTCATCAATATTACATGAATATTATTCATATCAATGTTATCATTTTGATTCTGAAAGAAGTTTAGTCCCTATCAAAACTAAAGTAAGCTCACCTTACCACCTCCCCTCACCACCTACTTTACTCTATCCCTAGCTAAGCTCCTCACTCAACTAGAGTGTGAAAGTAAAGCCTTCTTGATCAGTTGGAAAATAATTAATAGTTATTACCTGTCTACTCTGCCAAAAAGGCTGACCAGGAGATTTCATGCTCATATCCCATTTTCAAACCAAATCACATGAGAGTCAGATATTTTCAGAGGATTCTCAGGAAGTTCTATGACATTTTAGTTTCTGACATTAAAAATCAGAGGAGGCTTTATAGCTGTGTTTCCTAAATAAAAAGTATAATATCTACATATATAGAAAACAATATATTAGATAATGTATACCCTTTAATATACAATTAAAGAAATAATTGTGTGTATGTATTATATATGTATGTATATATATAATATATATAATATGTATATATATTTGTGTCCAATGTGTCCTGTTGTTTAAAAAGTTCAATACACAAAAATCAAAACATTATACTCATTGACAAAGTATTATTCACTTTACTAAAGTATTCCCACATGGTTTCTCTAAAGAGCAACTCTTTCTCTTCCTTTCCTCTTCCCTCTCTCCACTTCTCTTTAGCCAAGAGTATTCGAATTAATGATTCAAGTTACAAAAATTCAATTTACATGCAACTTTTCAGGTCTACTCAATATGTGGAGTAAAGTGAGAGCCAGATGAACAGTATAACATGGCATTTCCAGTACAGAAACAGAGCTAGATTGCTTCTTAGAGATGATGAAGCGAAATACACATATTAGCACTGGAGTGTGTTTACTGCATTATTTTATTATAGACTTAGATTCAAAGTGAAGTACTCAGTTATCAAGTCCAACGGTCTCATTTTACACAGGAGGAAACTGTAGCCCAGAAAAGTTAAATAATTTGCCCAGGGTCACAGAGAAAATAAGTAGTGGTGACAGAATTGGAACTCGTTTCCTCTGACTCCAAATCCACCACTCTTTTCTCTGCACAATAAAAAAAAAAAAGGAATCCTATATAATTAGCATAGCTGTCCCAGTGAGGACAGTAAGACAACAACAAACGAATAAAGCTATAGCAAATAATATAGCAAACCAGTATTTTCATTGAATTCTAAACTACATTGTCTAGAGTGCAAAGGCCTTTGAAATTCAGAAAATGAAGTTGTCAGGGAAGATTTCATGGAGAGTATATACTTGACCTGAGCCTTAGATGGTTGATATTTGGATAATTAGAAGTGAGACACCCCAGAGAGACAACATGAGGAAGGCTGAAAGACTAAAATGAACAAGGTATATTTACATGACAATTCATTTGCCCCAACCCTAGGTTAATGTAAAGTGTTATCTAGATCATAAAAAATTCAACTTCTTAATTTCTTTCTTTCCCCTTTTTTTTAATCCAGCCCTAGCACTGGAGTCAAAGGACTGGGTTCCAATGCTACCTCTGACACCAACTATCCATGAGACCTTGGGCAATTCACTTCACCTGTATTTCTTAATCTGTATTTACTTAACCTGTAAAACTAATTTGTAAAATGAAAAAGTTAGATCAGATAGCCTCTGAGGTCTTTGCCAGTTCTGAATCTGTGATCACATGACCATATATCCAGAAACATTAGACTGTGAGTTCCTTGAGAGCAGGTATTGGTTTTTTGTCTTTCTTTGTAATCCCCAGTGCTTAGTTCCTAAGAGGGACTTAGGATCCTATTAGTTTGCATAACTCCTCATATAGACAACTGATCAAGACCTGGTATACAACCTGAGCTGCCAAGGACTCTGAAAGATTAAGCGATTTGCCCAGAGTCACATAGTCAGCATGTATCAGAGGCAGGATATCAAACCTAGATGGCATTAGCCCAGGGTCACAACATACTCTTCCTAGCTTAAACCACTCCTCTAAGCCATCTCTCATCTGTAACATGCAAAATTACATACCCCTAAAAACAAAATATAAGTAGGAAGAAAGTATATTTTACTGACTAGTACAGGTAGCAAAGTGCAGGGCTTGGAGTCAGGAAGACTCTTCTGTCTGTGTGACCCTAAAAAAGTCACTTCATCTTGTTTGCTTCAGTTTTCTCATCTGTCAAATGAACTGAAGAAGGAAATGGCAAACCACTCCAGAAATTGTGTAACCTTGGAAGGATTTGGGGAGGGGTCCTCATTTTTTATTTCATTGGTATAATGTTGTTGTTGTTGAATCATTTTTTTCAGTATGTCTGACGGTTCCTGACCCCATTTGGGGTTTTTCTTGGCAGAGATACTGGAATGGTTTGTCATTTCCTTCTCCAGCTCCTTTTACAAAAGAGGGAACTAAGGCAAACAGGAGGAAGTGACATTTTTAGGGTTACACAATTGAAAATGACTAAACTTTGATTGTGGGTATTTTTAAAAGGGTTGAAGATTTATTTTAAAGAAAAATGTTATTTGTTTTATATTGCTGTCTAATTATTTCTTGTGTTTATGCTTCATTTCCCTAACTAGATCATTGTTTGTTATTGTTATAACTCCTTTGGAATCAGAGATTATGTTCTCTCCCTTTTTTCTGTCTGAAATAGAACTCCTAACAGTGTCACAAACATAAGTATAAAAAAGATTACATGTTGATGAAGCCCTGAAGGGCTGGGGCTTCCATGGGTGTGGCTCCTGCCCTACTCATCCTTTCCTTGGAACTATGGAAAGCAGTGCTATTCTCTATCTGCTCATTAGCCCCAGGAAACACATCCCTGGAGGCTAATTAGTGGCTCTAAGTGCCAGCATTCATCCTTATATTCTCCCTCCCAAAACTCACTATTCCAGAAGTTTGATCCTAACACAAAGTGGAAAATCAATCTTCTAATTGGAATTACAGAATGGAGGGAAAGAGACAAAGACCAGGAAATTCTTCACTAAAAATTATGTGTATATTATATGTACATACATGTATTTATATGTGTGTATATGTATGAGTATGTGTATATGTGTATATAGCCATTATATATATACATATGTATATATACGCATGTATATATATACATATGTGTGTGTGTGTGTGTGTATATATATATATATATATATATACTTATCTAGTTGTATATCTACTTATTTTCTTCTCTATGAGATAGTGTTAGAAACTGCACCTACAATTTTATTGGTATAGGGAACTCCCAGGTAAGGAAACTAGCTCTACCAATGTAGATTGTTTACAATTTAGAGCCTTAGAGATTTGCCTTGATGTAACATCAATTAAGTTGGGTGTCTTTGATTAAGTCTTACTAGGTGCTAAACCCCAGACCCAAACCCCTATCTACTAGGTGCTAAACCTATGCGGGCGTAAAGCCCTCAGGGTCCTAAGGGGAGTTGCTAAGACCAGAGCCAATACTAGGAGCCTAAATTCTGGTGGCTCAGATGACATTTGATGACGACTAAAGAGTGTATACAAAGAGAGAACAGAGCTATTTGCTAGGGGCTCTCATTCTTGGTGGAGTGCTGATGTGGAGACTCTGGGCAGCTGTAGTTAAGAGCCTCCCCCCACCCCACCCCCGCCTTGTAAACCCAGATGTTCGGACTTTGTTCAACCCTGGTAACTATGCATTGAGATTTGAATCAGACAATGTCTGCCTGTTGATGTTTGTATTTGCTCTGAAGTTCAGGGTGCTGGCTTTTTCCCCTGAACTAAATGAATGATTATTTGTATGCTGGATTAAAGAAAGATTGTTAACCAATTAACGTTGCTTTCCTTAGTAAAGCAGATCAAAAGAACCTGTGCTGGCAGCTTTCTGTATGCTGGTTGTTGATGGGTCTTACACCCCTTCAGCAGCCACTAGCAGATTGTTGCAACATTTGAGCATTGAGGGGTTAAACGATTTGTTTATATGTATGAAATTCTACTATGTATAAAATTAAAACTTGAAAGAATCTAAACTATTCCTTAGGTGTTTCATTTTGTTGTTGTTGTTCTGTTGTTTCAGTAGTGTCTGACTCTTAATGACCTCATTTGGGGTTTTCTTGGCAAAAATACTGGAGTGGTTGGCCATTGCCTCCTCCAGCTCATTTTACAGACGAGGAAACTGAAGCAAATAAGATTAAGTGACTTGCTGGGGGCGGCAGGGGGGGGGTCACAAAGCTTGTCTGAGGCCAGGTTTAAACTCAGGAAAATGAGTCTTCCTGACTCCAGGCCCAGGACTTTGTCCCTCATACCACCTAACTGCCCTAGATGGTTCATTAAGCTACAACAATTAGAACATTCTATACAAAATGCAACTCCCAATGGTATGGTGTAATGGAAAGAACTGGGAGTCAGAAATAAAGTCAGATACTTATCTTCACATTGGTATTAATTAGCTTTGGAACATCAAACAATCAACCTGTGACTCTCTCTTAATTTCTTCATTAGGTTTTTAGACTAGGTCATCTATCTCTAAAGTCCCTTCCAGCACAAAGATTATATATTCTTTTAGGGCCATTGTTTACCAGCCACTCTCAGAACTAAAATTGTAATTTACTAACAGCTGCCTATCTGAACAGCATAAGTAACTATGGAAAAGCAAATGCCAGAGTTAGGCCTCCATGGACCTCACCTTTCCTCAGATCCCTGAAGCTCTTCAGTCTTCTCCTTCCTTGGTGAGGTGAGCAGGTATAGAAGCCAAGCTGGCCAAGGGGATCAATAGACTGCACCAGTCCCCATAAACACGTCTTGACTAGAGCCTAGAAATAGACACAAATGAAATAGGGGAATGTTGTTTCTGTTGCTCTCCCAAATCCATTTTTTTTAAACTCCCCTCATTCTCCACCTTTTTCTACCTCCAATATCAAGATTGTTTCCACTTTTCAAGAAGTCTTGCTCTTAATTAATTGTCAGTAATTTTCATGTAGATATTAGGTGATGACTTAAAGTGTTACCGCTCCCAAGTGGGTATTTGTAAGGTTTAGAAACCAGAAACCTTTGTAGCCAAAATAAATTTATCTCTGAAAGTAGAATTTCAAGAATCATGACTCGTTGGTGGAAGAATTAAGAAGGAAGAGATTGCCTGGCCCTCCTTAATTTCCTCTATGTAGACTATAACCCAAAGCGCCTAACTGAAGATGAATTCTTCCTTCACCAATTAGAGACACTTAGACTACTGCTTTTTAAACAGAATGCTCTATACCACTGAATACTTCAGCAATGAAGAGTCAAACCCTGCCTCAGAGTAAAGTTCCCCTATAGAGGGAATCTATAAATATCAATTCATTCAACCCTTTATTGATATTTATGATATTTGACTATGTTATATAATTGAAACTAATTGTGTGTGCCTCCCAATGGAAAAGGATAAGTTACATAGTCCTAGAAACTCTAAGGAAAAAAAATCTTCTCAAGTTTCAAGGGAAACCAAAATGAAATAGTGATTTGAAATCATGCCATATACAGATAGGGCGAGCTATGTGGTACAATGTGGGCCTGGAATCAAGAAGCTCTCAGTTCAAATCTGGCTTCCGAAGCTAGTTGTGTGACCCCGGGCAAGTCACTTACCCCCATTTGCCTCAGTTTCCTTGTTTGTAAAAGGATTTAGAGAAGGAAATGGCAAAGCAGTCCAGAATCACTGCCAAGAAAATCCTAACAGGATCACAAAAAGTCAGACGCAACTGAAATGACTAAACAACGACAACAACGTATATAGATCAGCTAAAGGAACTGGAGATATTTAATCCAGAGAAGATTTAGGGGAATCATAACAGTTGTCCTAAAGTATCTGAAAGGCTGTCATGTGAAAGGATAAGACTGATTTTGTGTGGCCCCTGAGGTCAGATCACAGGAGCATGAGTGGAAATTAGAGAGAGGAAGATTTCAATTCAGTAAAAGGAAAAGTTCCTAATAATTAGCATTGTTCCAAAATGGATTGAACTACCTTGGGAAATAAGACATTCCAAACCATTTAAGGTCTGCCAACTGAGGCTGGTTAACCCCTTTCCTGGGGTGTTGTAGAAAAGATTCCTGTTCAGACATAGGTCAGGTTGGACAAGATGACTTTTGAGGTCATTTCCAGTTGTGAGATTCTATTCGTCTTCCATTCTCAACTAGGAAGATAGTTCTAGTTTTAGAACCATGATAATTTTCTATAAAGATCAATAGTTATTTTGCATGTATTTTAGTCTAAAATCTATTTTTATACTAAGTCAACTATGACTAAATTAGCAGAGCTAATATTTAATTTGCAGTAAGCAGTTAGTATGAGTACATTCAACTCTTGGTTCTCCAGACAGATGGAGGAAAATGAAGGAATGAAGAATCCAAAATGTCAGGTATCACTTATAGTTGTGTTTGGAATTGAGGGTTTTTTTAAAATATATTTATATTTGCCTATTTAAAAGAGTGTGGAATAGGAGCTACACTATAGATGACTCAGAGCCGGGTTCAAGTCTCACCTGACACACACTTACTGCGCAATCTTGGTCAAGTCACTTGAAACTATCATGTTCCCCACCAGAGTGTTCTCTTCTTTAGACCCAACATCCTCATTTCTTTCAACCATTCTTTATATGATATGGAATCACGGTCCTTCATCATTCCTGTCTGTCCCCCATTTGCATTCCAATTTATCAATATCCTTCTTAAAATGAGCTTCTCAGAACCAAATACAACACTCCCTATTAGGCTTAGCAAGGGTATTTAGCAAGGAGAGAGAGATTCCTTTTCCTGGAAGTTATGCCTCTCTTAATGTAGTCCTAAATTGTGTTAGCTCTTTTGGGTGTGACAACATACTTGCCAACTCACATTGGGCTTGCAATTGACTAAAATGCCTACTTCTTTTCCAGATAAATTACTACTTAATCACATCTCCTCTATCTTGCACCTATGAAGCTGATTTTTTTGTAGCCAAATCTAAGACATCAGGTTTATCCTTACTGAATTTCATTTTATTAGATTCTGCCCAATTCTCTAGCTTGTCAAGATATTTTTGTATCCTGACTCTATTATCCAATGTGCTCTCTCTCCTAGCTTTGTGTGGTCTACAAATTGGATGAGCGTGTCATCTATGCTTTTATCTAAGTCACTTATAAAAATATTGAATAGTAAGGAGTTAAGAACAGATCTCCAGGGAACTCCACTGTAGACTTCCCTCAACATTAACATTGAACTATTATCAATTACTCGTTGAGTCTGACCATTCAACCAATTCTGAATCTAATTGTAATATCATCTAATCCAGAGGTATCAAATGTGCACAACACTCCCAATTGTGGCCCAAACCAGATAAAAATGTAATTGAGAAATATTTAATACAGCAAACAAAAATACAACAAAGCATAGATAATATTACATTTTAAAACTAAGTCAATGTGTGACCCACAGGGATCCTTATGTATAGTTTAGCGGTCCTTCTTTTTATTTGAGTTTGATACCACTGATCTGGTTCCCATCTCTCTATATTCTCCACAAGATTAGAATAAGATATATTTTAAAATGCTTTGCTTAAATCTAAGTGAATTCTATGTATAACATTCCCCTCATCTACTAATTTTATATCCCAATCAGAAAAAGGAAATAAGGATTGTTTAGAAAGATGTGTTTTGATAAAGCCACATTGGCTCTTTATATAATCATCATAACTCTTCTTTCTAGATGTTGACCAACCAGGCCTTTAGTGATCCAACCTAGTATTTTCCCAGTAATTAAAATCAAGTTCACTGCCTTATGTTATGTATAGTACTATGTTTTCTTCCCTTTCTTGAAAATTGGGATAACTTTTGCCCTTCTCCAATGTTATGATGCTTCTTTCATGGTCCACAGTCATTGAAATATCACTTACACAGTAGGTGAGCTATCATGTTTGCCAGTTCTTTTAGGACCCAAGAATGTAGTTTATCTGAGTCAGGTTACTTGAGTGCATCTAGGGAAGGTATGTGTTCTCTTACTATCTCCTTACTTGATTATCTTGAATATCAATTCCCCAATAGAAATTTCTATTTTGTTATTTCCTGTACAAATGTTGTTCCTATTAACATAGAATCACAGGATGATTTTTAGATTTAGAGATGGGAGGGAGCTTAGAGACATCAAGTTCAACTCTCCCATTTTACAGATGAGGAAACTGGGGCACAGAGAGCTTAAGTGATTTGCCCAGGGTGACATAGCTCCTCCTATGAGGGGGCAGGATTTAAACTCAGGTCTTCCTGACTCTAAGTACAACATTGCATCCACCATGCCACCTAACTGCCAAGAAGAAAAGCAAAATTTGATATTCAATATTCAATAAATTATTAATTAAGTCCTTACTATGTGCCAGGCAGCTGGGTGGATAGGGCACTGGGTTGGGAATCAGAAAGACTCATCTTCCTGAGTTCAAATCTGGCTTCAGACACTTATTAGCTGTGTGACCTTATATAAGTCACTTAACCCTGTTTGCTTCAGTTTCCTTATCTGTAAAATGAGATAGAGAAGAGAATGACAAATCACTCTGCTGTCTTTGCCAAGAAAATCCCAAAGAGGGTCATGAAGAATTAGACATGACTGAAAAATGACTCAACGACAATGTGCCAGGCACTGTGCTAAGCACTGGGAATATAAATAAGATAAAGAAAGATGGTCCTTGTCCTCAAGGATCTTACAATCTAATGGAGGAAGACAAAACCCAAAGGGAAGCTGGAAAGGGATGGGGTACATATGGGGTATCTTGTTCTGTGCAGTTCAAACCAAGTAGAAATGCTGATAAAAAGTGGTAAATGAACTGGAAAATCCAAATCCTTCCTTCTATAAAGGAAAGCTTTGGGAGGAGTTTAATGCTCTACCTTCCAGTCCTCTGCTCAGAGGGGAGTGGAAGCTGAGAGAGTTGGGAAGGTGTCTGAGTTTGTAAGACTGAGGTAGCTGCATGATAATGAGATTTCTAGTGATCACCTTACCCTGGGAATACTCCTGATTTGGGAAAGTTCAAACCAAGCCCAGCTGTAGACGAAAAGTGTAGAACTGAGCAGCTCTGCCTTCTTTCTATTGTCTGAGAATCAGAGTTTAAACTCAGGATCTGCTATTTACTACAGACAAGCTTCTCTGTACCTAAGTGTCCTCATTGGTCATTGAGTCACATGATCTCTAAGAATCCTTCTAGTTTTAAATCTTATGACCTTGCTTGTCATCTTTGGATCAAACTCTGCAAATAATCTTGTATATGCATTATAGTAGAAAACACCATGGATACTTGTTACCCCACAGAACCAGATAGGCAATACTCTTACAGGTCCATGTAGTAATGAACAAGTGAGCAGACTGATGCTATGTGAGATGACTTAAGCAAACGCCAGGAATTAGCATTTAAATGGATGGATTTGTAGTGGATCTCTTCTCATTTCACCTGTTTTTCCAGTACTAAAAAGGCTTTAAAAAGAATGAGTCCACAGGGAGGAGAAAAAGTAGGATCTTTGTTCCACACCCTGAATAATATAGATTTCTTTTCCTCAATCCTTCATTCTTTCAGCAAACATTTAATAAATGACTGTTATGTGTAAGATATTGGGCTGGATACTAAGAATGCCATGATAAATACGACAAAGACCCCCAATCTCATGGAGTTTACAACGTAATAGGGACCGCAAAAAGCACACAAATAACCATGACAGAATGGAGACTAAGATGAATGCAAAGAATATGTCCAGACAAACTGTCACAAGAAAGTTGAGGAGGGAGACTTTTTCAGTTGAGACGAGGGGAAGGAGAGCAAAGAAGGGGCTTAGGGAGGAAGTATGTCATCTGATCTAGGCCGTGAAGAAAGAGATATGGGAGGAGAGTCCATAACAGGCATAAGATAGGTTATAAACAAAGGCACGGGAACAGGAGATGTCGGGAAAAGGATGTAGGATAGAGAAGTATGTAAAAGGAATGGGGGGGCGGGGTGCAGCTAGGTGGTGCAGTGTATACAGCACCAGGCCTGGAGTCAGGAAGATTCATCTTCATAAGTTCAAATCTGTCCTCAGACACTTACTAGCTATGTGACCTTGGACACATCACTTAATTCTGCCTTGGTTCCTCTTTTGTAAAATGAGCTGGAGAGGGAAATGGCAAACCACTCTTGTATCTTTGCCAAGAAAACACCAAATGGGGTCACAAAGTCAGACAAGACTAAACAACAAACAACAACAACAACAAAAGGAATAGGATGAGATAGGAATGGAAAGGTAGATTCAAGTAAGGTTTTGGATGTCTTGGAATGCCAGAATCAGGAATTTATTATTTTTCTGTTGGCAAGGCATCTGGAACTCTTTAGAATCCCAAACACATTAACCCTATACTGCCTTACATTCTGTTCTTTCTGTTAAATTGAATGCTTAATATTTTATGACTTTTATGTTCAGGCTTAAGTCATAATTCTCCATTATATATGCTTAAGTCAACAAACCAATAAGCAATTGTTACTATAATCCAGGTACTGTGCTAAGCATCGGCATACGTGGAAAGACAAAAGACAGTCCTTTTTGACAAATTGGAGAGCACATGTAAGCAAGAATGGACAAACAAGATATATACAGAAAACACTGGAAGTCATCTCAGAGAGAAAGCATTAAGATTAAAGAGGACTGGGAAACACTTGTTGCCGCTGAGACTTGAAGGAAATCAGTGAAGCCATGAAGGAGACATGAGGAAGAAGAGAGTTTCTGGGATGGTAGACAGCCAGTGAAAATGCCCAGAGTTGGGGCAGCTAGGTGGCCCAGTGAGTAGAACGCCAGCCCTGGAGTCAGGAAGACCTGAGTTTAAATGCCTCTTCAGACACTTGACACACTTACTAGCTGTGTGACCTTGGGCAAGTCACTTAACCCCGATTGCCCTGCCTCCCCCCTCCAAAAATGCCCAGAGTTGAAAAATGTCATGTATCATGTTCAAGGAACAGCAAAGGGGCCAGTGTCACTGGATGTCAGAGTATATGGAGGAGAATAAGGTATAAAGATACTGGAGAGGTAAGAAGGGACCAAGTTATGTCTTTAAAAGCCAAACAGAGCACTTTTTATTTGATCTTGGAGGTAATAAAAAGACACTGGAGGTCAATGAGCAGAGGACTGACTGGGTCAGACCTGCACCTCAGGAATATCAATTTGGCAGCTGAGTGGAGGATGGACGACAATGAGGTAAGACTTGAGGAAGGGAGATTACCTGGTAGGAAAGTGCAATGATCCAGGTGGGAAGTGATGAGGGTCTGTTCCAAGAAGGTGGCAATGTCAGAGGAACCCTTTCTGCAAGAGGGATTATGAAGGTAGAGCCAAATGAACTTGGCAACTGATTGGATATGAGGGCTGCAGGGGGCAGTGAGAGAGAGAGAGACAGAGACAGAGACAGAGACAGAGAGACAGAGAGAGAGAGAGAGAGAGAGTAAGAAATTGAGGATGACTCCTGAGCTGCAAGATTGGTGACTCAGAGGACACTGCTGACAGTAATAAGGAAGTTAGGAAGAGGGGAGAATTTGGGAGGGAAAGATAATGAGTTCCATTCTGAACAGGTTGAGTTTAAGATGTCTACGAGATGTCCAGTTCAAGATATCCGACAGGCAGTCAGAGATTCTAGACTGGAGGCCAAGAGAGGGGTTAGAGTGATCTGAGAATCATCAGCATAGAGATGATAATTGAACTCGTGGAACTTGATGAGATCACTAATTAACATAGGATAAAGGCAGAAGAAAACAAGACCCAGGACAGAGTCTTTGGCAGTATCCAGAGTTAACATACATGACCTAAATGACGATCCAGTAGAGAAGGTTGAGAAGGAATGGTCAGACAGGTAGGAGAACCAAGATAGAGCAGTGCCACAAAAACATAGAGAAAAACAAGCATCAGGGAGAAGAGAGTGATCTGCAGCGTCTAAGGCTGCAACGAGATCAAGAAGAATGGGGATTAAGCGGAGGCCATCAGATCTGACAACTGAGTAATCATTGGTCATTTTGAAGGGAGCAGTTTCAGTTGACTGATGGGGTCAGAAGCAGGACTGCAGAGAGTTAAGAAAAGAGTAAGAGTACAAGTGGAGACACTAAGTGTAGACAGCTTTCTCCAGAAGTTTAACCACAAAATAGAGAAAAGATAATAGCTAGTGGGGATGAACAGTTCAAGTGAGGGTTTTTGAGGAAGGAAGAGGCACGGAGTAAGCAGCCAGCAGACAGGGAGAGATTGAAAGTAAGTGAGAGTGGGGATGATAGAGGGGGCAATCTGCTGGAGAAGACGAGATAGAATGGGTTCACTCATGCATGTAGAGGAGTTTGCCATGACAAAGACAAGAGCCACTTCTTCATTTTTAAATTTTTTTTAATTTTATTTTAAATTTATGAAATAAAACAAGCATTTTCATAATGCAGTAGAATAAGAAAAAAAGATGATTGCACATGAAACTACAAATTTATTATGTACAACTTACTATTCTTTTTAAATATATGATAAAGTTATCATGTAAATTTCTTTTTTCCTTTTTTTCTTCCCTACTGCCCACCCCAGCCCTAGAGACGGCTACCATTAGACATAGATATATATATATATATATATATGGAAAAAAGAAATTTACATGACAATTTTGTTACATATTTGAAAAGAATAGCAAGTTGTACATGAAAGATTTGCAGTTTCATGTGCGATCATTCTTTTTTTACTGCACTATGTTATTAAAATGCTTGTTTTATTCCATACGTTAAAAATAAAATAAATTAAAATTTTTAAATATATACGTAAAATCATTCTATACATACTTCTACTTATCAATTTTTTCTCCAGATGCAAATTGTATCTTCCTTCATAGGTATTTGGGTATTTATAATAGTCAAAACGACTTAGTCGCTCAAAGTTCTTCTTAAAACAATATTGCTATTACTATACACAACATTCTCTTGGCTCTGTTCATTTTGCTCATAATTTCATAAGAGTCACCTCATATGAAACAGAGATGAAGGAGTAAATAGTAGTGGAAAGCTTCTGAGTGATGTATGATAAGTAAAAAGGGAGAAGACAGAGCTCTTGGTAAATGGCCTCAATTTTTTCAGTAAAATATGAGGAAAATTTATCACCTGAGAGGGTGGGGGAGGGAAGCCACTGTGGTAAGTGTGATAGGTTGATTTGTTGTTGTTGTTCAGTCATTTCAGTCATTTCTAACTCTTCATAACCCCATTTGTGGTTTTCTTTTTTTGTTTGTTTTTGTTTTGTAGGGTTTTTTTTTTGGAAGGGGGAAGGCAGGGCAATTGGGGTTAAATGACATGCCCAAGGCCACAGAGCTAATAAGTGTGTCTGAGGCAGATTTGAACTCAGGTCCTCCTGACTCTCGAGCCAGTGCTCTACTCACTGTGCCATGTAGCTGTCCCCATTTGTGGTTTTATTGGCAAAGATAATGGAGTGATTTGCCATTTGCTTCTCCAGCTCATTCGACAGATAGGAAAGTGAGGTTTAACTGAGGGTTAAGTGACTTGTCCAAGATCACACAGCTTGTAAGCGTCTGAGGCCAGATTTGAACTCAGGTCTTCCTAACTCCAGGACTGGCACTCTATTTGTTGCACCACCTTGCTGCTCCAAGCAAGTTGATTAGGGCAAAAGGATTACTTTGTCACAGTGAGGGCCCACTTGAGATTATGTAGCATAATTTCATGGTGGACCCAGTCTCCACTCAAGCAAGATTATTCCCCAGGCAGCAAGACCCTTTCTCCCTTCCAACATTAATCTTCAATTTGTGCTTATCATATACACTTACAACAGACTATTTTTTGCTCTAGTTATCTACATATGTATCACACTCCAACTGTGTGTTTCATCCTCTACTTGGTATAGTCTTCTATGCACAGTAGGTGCTCAATAAATCTTTGTCAAATTGAGTTGAATTCATTAGTTACAGTAAAAATTATTCAATTTGGGACTTAGAATTTGGAGTTGTGGTGATTCCATCTGGCCAGAGCTGAAGTTTAATGTTGCACTCTCTCTGAAGACAAAATTTTGCAAAGCAAATTAACAGCATAAATAATATGGAGGAGGTAGGTGTGAGTATTTAACCTAATTAATAGAACAAACCATTTTCAAGTACTTCAGTAACATCATGTGCCTTCAAACTGTTCTAATTGACAACGAGTCTTAAAGCAGACTTAGGAGGACTTCTGTCTGACAAGACTATGTCAGCAGCTAGTTTCCATTAGTGTATATGTGACCTTGGGCAAATAATTTAGTTTCACTGGCCCTCAGTTTTCTGATCTATAAAATTAGGGAATTGATATAAACTACCTCTGAGGTCCCTCCTAGTTCTAAAATTTATATTGTCAAAATAAATATATACCATATGTCAAATAACCAGGTGGTGAAACTGAGTAGTTGCTATTAATAAATTTGAAAGCAAGACTTAAAACAGATAAGGAAAAATTAGAATGATCTCCAATAGAGAACAGTAGAAAATATCATCAAGGATAAAAATGAGTGACTCTGAGGACCTAAAAATATCACAAAATGAATGAAAAGGAGGTTTTAAAAAGTTGTATTGGGTATATAAGAGAAATAACAAAGGATAGTATCACTGCTTGGGAGTGCCAGCATTCTGATAGCAGATAGTAGAAGGCATAACTATGTAACTGATGTTTGGCTTCTAGTTGTCTAATAAAAATAATACTCTCTGGGAAAAATGGAACAAAAATAGTTAACCAAGAGCTGAGACTCAAGATGAGTAGTAGTAACCAAGCTTCCCTCAGTAAGTTGAAGTCATCCAACACAAACTACATTTTTGGGTACAGAAGTAATTTGGGATTATGGTTGCTGAATGATTGTCAATGATTTTTGAATCATTAAAAGCAAAGGATATGCCACAAAAATGGAATTGAATATATGTCCCAGTTTCCACAAAGGTGAATCGAGCTTATTCTTTGAATTTACAGAGCTATGAGCTTGACTTTGGCTCCTGACAGAATTCTAGATTGCATTATTGAAAGGATGATTTGTGAGCACTTAGAAAGGAAAATAGCCATCACTAAAAGTCTACATTTATTCATTAAAAACGAGACATGCCAGAATAAACTAATTTCCTTTCTTGACTGGGTTACTACACCCCTGTTTCAGAGGAATGCCATAAACATAGTTGACCTTTATTTCAGCAAGCCAAATTATTTCATGATATCTTTGTGGAAAAGGGAAAGGGTCATCATCTGGAAGTTAGGTGTACTCAGGGCTGATTGACCAGACCAAAAAGAGTGATGATTATTGGTAATAATTAACATGGATATAGTGCTTTAGCATTTGATAAATACTTTATATATGAGTTTCATTCGATCCTCACAATCTTCCTATTAGAGAAGCGCTATTATTATCCCCATTTTACAGATAAGAAAACTGGAGATGAGAAAAGGCAAGGGATTCACCTAGAGTCACACATCTAACAAGTGTCAAAGGAAGGATTTAAACTCAAATCTCACTGACTTAAGTCCACATTGCCTCAGATTAATGAATCAGTGTTAAACTAGAAGGAGGTCTCTAATAAAATGCTCCTAAGGGCTTTGTCTTTGGCTGCATTCTGTTCAACATTCATAGCACTTAACAGGAGGAAAGCTTAGGTGTCATGTTTCTCTACTTTAGAAATGACATGAAACTAGATAACTGGCACACTAGATGACAGACGTAGATTCCACAATTATTTCAATAAGCCAGAACATGAGACCAAGTCTAACAGGATAAAATTTAATAGGGATAAGAATAGTTAAAAATAGCTAACATTTATGTAGTGCTTACTCTGCATAGATACTGTATATAGTGCTTTACAATTATTATGTTATATGATCTTCACAAAAATCCTGTCAGGTAGATGCTATTATTATCCCCTTTTTGCAGACAAGGAAACTGTGGCAAACAGAGGATAAATAACTTGCCCATGACACACAGCTAACATCTGAAGCCAGATCTGAATTCAGGTCTTCCTGTCTTCAGGGCCCAACACTCCATCCACCAAATCTCCAGGGTTCAGCAAATTAACTGAAAAAGTAATGTAGTCCATACCTGAGTAGAAATTCCTTCTATAAAATCCCTAAGAAGTATTCATCTAGTCCAGTGGCATTAAACCCAAATAGAAACTGACTTAGAAAATCACAAATTAATATTATCTATGTTTTGTTGTATTTTTATTTATTTCATTAAATATTTCCTGATCACATTTCAGTTTAGTTCAGGCTGAACTCAGGAGGGGTTGGATATTTGATATCTCTGATCTAAGCCTCACTAGAAAACACACAGCAACTCAGTGCTTTTCAACATATATTTCTCAGAGATGTTACAGGTTCAGTGACAGAACACTTCAATAAAGTGAATATTGCAATAAAGTGAGTCTCACGAATTTTTTTGTTTCCCAGTGCATATACCAGTTATATTTACACTATGCAGTAGTCTATTGAGTATGCAATAGCATTACATAAAAATCTCAAAAATTGTTGTGTCTCAAGGAATAGGGAGGCCCAAGGAGGAGGAGGAAAATGGGGTAAGTGATGCTCAGTGGAGATGTCAGAACACACATTTATCAAGAAAGTTCACCATCTTATATGGGTGCAGTTCATGGAGCCCTAAAACCAATACAATATAAAATCAAAGATCACTGACCACAGATCACTATAACAGATATAATAATATTGAAAAAGTTTGAAATATTGCAAGAAGTACTAAAATATGACCCAGAGACATGATATGAGCACACACTGTTGGAAAGATGGCACTGACAGAGCTTCTGGATGCATGGTTGCTACAAACCTTCAGTTTGTAAAAAACACAATATCTACAACGCACAATAAAGTGATGTACAATAAAAATGAGGTATGTTTGTGATCTGTCTCTCCTTAGAATGGTTCTAATACTGAAAAATGTGTCCTTACATCAAACTGAAATCTGCCTCTATGAAACCCCGACCTGTTGCTCCTAGCTCTGTCCTCTGAGACAAAGCAAAGCAAGTCTCTTAGAAATGACAGCCCTTCAAATGCTTGAAGACAGCCATGTCCCTCCTCTTCTCGACAATAAATATTCCTGGTTCCTTCAATCCATTTTCAGCAGCACATGATCACCCACTTCTGTGTATATTCCAATTTGTCAATGCAGTCTTATAAATAGCATTAGCAGTTTGCAATTTGGCAGAGAAACTATACCATGAGGTGACATCACTAAACTATAAAATGGCATCTACAGGTAAGTAGCAAGTAGAAGCATGAGAGGAAGAGAAGTGTTCCAGGGGGAATTTAAGCCCAAGAGAATGAATTATCTGGGAATATATATGTTGCCTCTTCTACATGTTCCCTCTTCCCCAGTGACTAAGGAATCACGAGGCGTGGTGGATCCTTTACGCATATGGGGAGATTTTATTGGTTAATTCACCTTACTATTCAGTTTTAATTAAATGCCTTTTGCTTTGGATTAATGTTTGGCCTGGTCAAAGAGAAACATTGGTGAGGGCCATGGGTTTGAGCAGATGTTGGACTCAAAGTGTGCCTTGAGCCTGAACCTACCTTTCAGGGGCCTACAATTGAGTATACTTGGGCTATATATTATTATTATTATTCATATTATTCAGATAGTATGCTATGAAACTACCTCCTCAAGTATTGCCAGTATATACATATCACAATTTTCTAGTAAGGTCTAAAAGTGGTTTGAAATCATTAAATACAGCTTGCAAAACTACTTGCTGATAAATGCTGTTACCCTTTTGCTTTAGATGAGAAAACTAATACAGAGTGAGACAGACTCAATTAACTGCAGTCAGTAGTCAAGCCAGAGAGAGGGCTTAATACTCCTGGCCTATGCCATCACCCTTAACCAGAGTTCTTTCCCAAAAGTGAAGTCAGGTTCCAAACAAGAAGTCCTTTACATTTCCGTAATCGAAGGTGTCATTTTAAACTAGACTTAGAATTTTATTGCTCCTTCACTAACTGAGGCCACTTGGGAATTTGATTTTACTTCATTATGCTTGATTATAAATTTTTCCACTGTCAAAACATAATGGAGTTGGCAGTCCTTGCCCCAGAACACCTCAGAACTAATTCGGCAAGAGAAATGTAAACCTATCTTATTCTGATTTAGTTTGGGGGTCACACTGAAAGCAACATAAAAGAGGAAGATGGAACCGTGCTACATAGATTGTTCTGAGTTCTTTACTTTATTTTCTTCCTAAAAGCAATTATCTTTCACAGCACTGAGAAATCTATTACCTGAGCTTATGGAAGATTTGGGGGCCATAAAGAAAATACCAATTGTTCCCACTTTGATTGGAAAAGACAAACTGAGATCATTTTAGACTAAGTTCAACATAGAAAGACTCTGAGGGATTTTAAGAGGAAAGAAAAGAAATATGCAAACCTTTTAACTTCTCTCACCATGTCTAAGGCATTATCTTAGATATTCCTTAACCCTTTTTCTTACCTTGAAGTCATTCTTTTATACCTGTCTCTGGATTAGGAGAAAATATAAGAATCACTGGATTCTTAGAAATGGAAGCGTATTTTGGGAGTCTTGGGAATCTGGTTCCTAGCATCTTGGGGACCATTTTATTGTTATTATTTAATCATTTCAGTTGTGTCTGACTCTTTGTGACCCCATTTTGGGGTTTTCTTGGCAAAGATACTGGAGCGGTTTGTCATTTCCTTCTCCAGCTCATTTTATAGATGAGGAAAATGAGGCAGTGTTAAATGATTTGCCCAGGGTCACACAGCTAGGAAGTGTCTGAGGCCAGATCTGAACCCATGAAGATGAATCTTCCAGACTTCAGGCCTGGCATTCTATTCACTGCACCACCTCTTACGTGCCCTCTAATCCAATCCCTCCCATGTACATTTTACATATAACATAGGCTCACATCTGCCAGCCAACCCCTTGCCAGAGGTTGTTTTCAGATGAGGAAACTGAATCTCAGGTTAAGTGACTTGTTCAAGGTCATCCAGTAACTAAGTATCTGATGGAGGATTTGAACTCTGGTCTTTCTGCCTCCAAGTCCATTGCTCTATGCACTATACCACATTGCTTTTCCAGTACTTTGTTCAGCTCCATCATGGTTAGTGGGGTACTCCCTCCTCACCCTTTCAAGATCTACTAAGTAGGTGAGACTCTGCTTTTTATTAGCCTATAAATAACACACACACATACACACACACACACATGCACACACACACACATGCACACACACACACATGCACACACACACACATGCACACACACACACATGCACACACACACACATGCACACACACACTCTATTTTTCTTCAGTGATAACCATAAAGATATATGTTCCACAGCTAGAAAAAGAGCCTAGAAAGGGAGCGATTTAGTCAAACTTTTTAATCTTAACCAGGATGGGACCCCTTTCAGGAATGCCAAGACTATGGACAATCAAGCAAGAGTTTTACAGGTATATTTCACCCACCCACCTCCATTTTTTTTACTGGGCAAGGAATTGTGGGGCATAATGAGGTAGTGATAATGTCCCAAACAGAGATTTCCAATTGTAGTTACATAAGATATAGGATAGCTTTCTTATATTACTGTTTAGAGGAGGGAAGGGGTAGAGGGAGTTTATCTGTGTATTTGTTTTCTTCAGTATATTTTTTTCAGTATTTTTTTTGGGATCTCCTTTAGCAAGTCATTGACGTTTTTCATGGTTTTCTCGCATCCTTCTCATTTCTCTTCCCAATTTTTCCTCTACTTCTCTAATTTTCTTTTCCAAATCCTTTTTGAATTCTTCCATGGCCTGAGACCAGTTCATGTTTTTCTTGGAGGCTTTTGATGTAGGCTCTTTGACTCTGTTGACTTCTTCTGGCTGTATGTTTTGGTCTTCTTTGTCGCCAAAGAAGGATTCCAAAGTCTGAGACTGACTCTGGATGCGTTTTCACTGCCTGGCCATGTTTCCAAACAACTCACCTGACCCTTGAGTTTTTCAGCAGGGTATGACTGCTTGTAGACTAAAGAGTTCTATGTTCCACGCTTGGGGGGATGTGCCAGCTCTGCCACAGCAGCACTCCTCCTTCCCCAAGAACCCCCAACCTGGACTGGACTTAGATCTTCAGCAGGCTCTTCACTCCTGCTCTGATCCACCACTTAAGTCCTCCCACCAAGTGGGCCTGGGGCCAGAAGCAACTGCAGCAACTGAAGCTGCAACTGCCCCACCTCCGCTGCCCCTGGGGTGGTGGCCCAACCGCAAACTCCTTCTTTCGCTCTGTTCCCAGCAGCTTTTCCCACTAACCCACTCTGTTGTCTTTGGTGTTTGTGGGTTGAGAAGTCTGGTAACTGCTGCAGCTCACTCATTCAGGGTGCCAGGGCACTCTCTGCCGGCTCTGAGTTCCGTTGTTCCGCGTGGGCCACGCTGGGCTCTGGTCTGCTCAGCTGCGCTCCCCTCTGCTCCCAGCTCCTGGGGGACAGACCTTACCCAGAGACTGTCCAGGCTGTCCTGGGCTAGAGCCCTGCTTCCCTCCGCTACCCTGTGGGTTCTGCTGCTCTAGAACTGGTTCAAAGTCATTTTCTATAGGTCCTTGGAGGGACTTGGCAGGAAGCTCATGCCAGTCCCTGCTCTCCAGCCGCCATCTTGGCTCCACCCCCCTTATCTGTGTATTTGTACCAGCAAGTGTTTATAGGAATCCTAAAAACATGGGAGAGGGAAGGATGTTCTTCAATTCAATACAAAAATTATTTATTAAGGGTCTACTGGTCTATGAAAGAAAGAAAGAAAGAAAGAAAGAAAGAAAGAAAGAAAGAAAGAAAGAAAGAAAGAAAGAAAGAAAGAAAGAAAGAAAGAAAGAGGGGAGGGAGGAAGGAGGGAGGGAGGAAGGAGGGAGGGAGGAAGGAGGGAGGGAGGAAGAAAGGAAGAAAATTTGTCGTTACCCTCAACAACCTACAATTATAACGGGGATGAGGAGGGGGGAAGAGAAAGGAGATGGTAACAATCTATAAACACATAAGTAAATACTAGACTTAAACAAAGTGATTCATTGGATGGGATGAGTTGGGGAGAGTGCCAAGAAGCAGAGCATTGAAGAAAGTCGTCTTATAGGATGTGGACCTTGAGTTTTGCCTTGAAATTGGAGATTGTAAGAATTGGGGGTGAGGAAAGAGAGCATTTCAGGAATAGGAGACAGCCTGTACACAAAGGGACAAAAAAAAATATAGAGTTTGAGAACCCACAAGTAAGGAAGTTTGGCTGGAAAGCAAAAAGAGTAATGTGCAATGAAGCTGGAAAGAGAAGCTGGGACCAGATTGTGAAGGGTTTTAAAACCCAATGAAAAACTTGGATTGTCCAGCTATAATAGGCAATAAACATCTACATAGTAAATACCAGAATTATGATTCAAACTCAGGCCCTCTTACTCTAAACCCAGGGCACTTGTCACAATATCATGGCTGTCTCTCCAAGTATATAAATTGTGGAAAATTAATAAATTAATTCAGATATTATTTATATCAGGTATCATAATAAAGTATATTTCAAGCACTGATTAAAATGGGCATTATATATTTTAATCACTCCATGGCCATCAACAAGAGCCTTCTTCATTGAGAGATTATTACATTGCTGACTCCAACATTAAATGGGGCAGCCCAGGAGATATTTATTAAAGATATTAAGCACTTTTCAGCACTTTGTATCAAGAATTCCTGTCTACGGGGTTGGAACAAGAAAGAAGTGACTTCTCAGCACCCTCAGACAACTTTCTAAGACTATAAATTGCGAAGAAGTTACTTATCCGCATCAGCAAAAGGGACTTCCTCCTGGGAGATGCCTATAGCAACAAAATGACCAGGTAACAGCCCCTCCATACATTCTCACCCACCAAAAAAGAAAAACTTGATGTAAGCTATCAAGAAAGCCACCTACAAAAGCTGTGAGTATACAAACATTACAGAGGGGGCAGAAAGCAGCATAATCCTTTTTCAAAAGTGCTAAGTACTCAACAATGTGCCTAGGGGTCTATCGCCTCTTCAGGAACAGTTTCATAATAAGCAATAGAGATAATTTCTAAGAAATTAGTACAGATTTTAAGAAGATCAGTATAAATTCTTGTAAAATGGTATTTGGTACTTTGGAAGCATGGAAGCATATATCATGGTTCTAGCATAAGTTAAGGGAAAAGTGAATTGAAGTAACAGATATAACATTTCATAGTTACTATGTTTATTGTTGTCATTCATTAATTAATAAGGCAATCAAACAGGCAGAGTAATGTATTTTTTAAATGGACCAGGAATTCTAGCTCCTGCTATCCCATTAACTTCCTATGTAACCCATCTGAGCCTCAGTTTCCTCATGAGGAAAATAAGTGAGAAACCAACTCTAAATGATCTCTAAGCTTTCTTCTAGCATTCTGTGGTTCTAAGTATTTAACAAGTCCTTTCCTTTCAACTCACTCCAATTGCCATCAAGGTGAAGGACAGCAAATAGTATGTCTAATGGTTCTAGTGTGTCCTGTTAGTTTTCTCTTTTTTTTTTTGTTCTGCCCAAAGGACCTCTTAAAATTACTAGGTAGAAAGATTAACTATTTAAGTAATTGCAGCTAGAACTGGTTCACTGAAATATGCAAATATCACGACCTACGTGTTTGCACCGGTCAAATTTAAATGCATTCTTTGAAGAGAGCAGCAAAAAAAAAAAAAAAAAGGATCATAGGTCAAAGAATTTTAGAACTGAAAAGAGATACTGAAATATTAGGCTACTTGGCTGAATTCTGTGTGGAGACAAAAGTAGGCATCAAAGGAAGAAACCAGACATTAGGGATAATGGAATAGAGAAACAGAGAAGAGATGAACAGAAAAAGAAGAACTCTATGAACATTTCCTTGTCTTCACCTCAAGGCAGGGCAGAGGTGGTGGGCAGTATGGCTTTCCCCTCTCAGACCTAGACTCTGCCTTTGTTTGCACCTCTCATATGCACTTAAAATCCCTTGCTGGGTTTTGCAGTTATTTATGTCTGTCATAACCCCTATAAACTGTAAACTCCATGAGGGCAAGGATCATGTCTCAATTTATCTTTCTGACTTCCCAAGTGACTGTGTCTATGTTTAGTAAGTGTTTGTTCAATTTTTTGAATAGGTAAATTCGACTGTATGCTTTTCACATGACTTCAAGGTGAAAATTACTAGGCCTTTTTTTAATAGTGATTTGGGATCTTTGGGGATTTTTCAGAGTTCATTTTTATTTTCAGGTTTTCCAAACTTACTTACCACTAGCACCCAGCACTCAGTAGCCTCCTATGCAATATCTCAGTGCAAATTAATTAGAGAGGAAACCTCTTGAAAATAATTAAACGAAAATTAAAAATCGTTTAACAGTCAGGAGTAGGAAACCTGCAGCTTCGAGGCCACATGTGGCCCCCTACATCCTCAAGTACAGGTCTTTGACTGAATCCAAACTTCACAGAACACATCCCCTTAATAAAAGGATTTGTTCTGTAAAGCTTTGACTCAGTCAAAAGGCCGCACCCGAGGACCTAGAAGGCCATGTGTGGCCTTAAGGCCACAGGTTCCCCACCCCTGGATGATAATTGACATCTATATGGTACTTTGAGGCTTATAAAGCAATTTCAAGTATTATGTATATACACATAAGAATGTGGAGATACATTTACATATAAAATATACAGGCTATCATATATAGTACGTATTTCAAAATAGATGTGTGTGTGTGGCACTAGAAAAGAGGTATAAAGTAAATATTTGATTAGAAAGGGAGACAGGTCAGCCATATACTGAGAGTAAGTGATAAGGAATGGATAGCCCACATGCTCTATTGGTCTCCCCATAATATTAAGAGGTCTAGAAGAAAATGTTGAGGAAACAAAAGAAAGGAAGAGCATGGTTAAGAGTCATTTTGGGAAAAGAAGGAATTAATGATTTTCAATCTGGCCTATTTGAGGAAATACCCACATCAACAAGATTGCAGATGCATCAGAGTATCAAAAGATACACACACACACACACACACACACACACACACACTCACACACACACTCACACACACACTCACACACACACATATACATATACACATACACATGTACATATGCACACATAGTCACAATATTCTCCTTAGTTTTCACTGGAATGTGGTCCATTCATTCAATTAATCTATTGACACGACTTTCTTAACTACCAACTATGTACCAGACAGTCAGTCAACAAGTATTTATTAATTACTTATTTTGTGCCAGACTCTGACTCAGGTTCTGGGAATACAAAGACAATAACAAAACAGTTCCTGTCCTCAAGGAGCTTGCTTGATAAGAGAAGAGAAACAAGTTCATATATGAGTGTATACAAAATGGAAACAAAATAATTTGGTTGCAGAGGTTCTAGTGGCTAAGGGGATCAGGAAAGGACTCAGGTAGTGCTTAAGCTAAATCTTAAGGGAAACTAGAGGATTCTAAGAAGGAAAGGTGAGGAGAGAATGCATTCCAGGCATGAAGGACAGCCAGTACAAAATCCTGAAGTTGGAGTGTCATCCATCTTCAAGAGAGATATGCTCACAGTTGAGTAAATGCAGAATATATACAAAAAATACAGAATGCAGGGCGTGGGGCATTAACAACCATAGCAATCAAGAAAAGATTCTTGAAGGGGGTAGAGACTGGACTTAAAGGAAGCTAGGGGTTCCACAAAGTGAAGGTAAAAATGGAGAGCACTCAGGGTTGGGGAACCCTGTGAAAAGGCATGAAGATGTGAGATAGAATGCCATACTTTGGGAATAGGCCTGCTTTACCAGTGGGCAAGGAGCATGAGGGTGAATAATGTGCAGTCTGCTTGGAAATACAAGCTGGAGCCTGATTCTGAAGGACTTAAGAGTTGAACAGAGAATTGTGTGTACAATTCTAAAGGCAATGAGGAGCCCCTGAAGCTGCTAGAGCAGGGTGATAACGTGGTTAGTCAGACCTCTACTTTTGGAATATCAATTTGGCAATTCTGGGTCAGAGAGGAGAAAGGTTGAATTAGGGAAGCCAATGAGAAGGCTAATGGCCCAGAAGAGGGGATAAGAGTATAGACATGGATGGTATGAGTAGAAAGAAGAGTACAGCAAGTACAAAATGGGAGACATCTTGCGGAGGCAGAATTGACAAGACTTGGCAACTGATTCATATAGAGAGAAGGGAATGAACAAGAGTGAAGAATCAAAAGTGATTCCAAGGGTACAAACCTGGGTGACTGGAAGAATGGTGGTGCCCTTGACAGAAGTAAAGAAGTTAAGAGGAGAAGTGAGTTTAGGGGGAAAGATAAGTCCTGTTTCTCATATGTTGGTTTGGAGATAGTTAGCTATAGGACATCCAGATGGAGATGACAAGCAGTCAGTTGGAAATGTAGAACTAGTTCTCAGGAGACAGATATGAGCTGGTCATATAGATGTGGGAGTCATCTATATAGAGACGATAGTTGAATCTGTGAAAGCTGAGAAGACCAAAACAGAAGTTATAGAAAGAGAAGCACAGAGCATTTTAAGCATGAGAGACAATCAGGGCAAAGGCACAGAGATGGGAAAGGGAATGCTGTGTTTGAGGAGCTGCAAAGAGGTTAGTATAGCTATATTACAGAATGCATAGAAAGAAGTGCCAAGCATGATACCTCCATGTTCACAGAGCAGACCATGGATGATGATCCAGCAAAGGAGACCAAAGAGAATTGTTTCAATCAGTAAGAAGAGACTATGAAAAAGTAGTGTTGTGGCAGCTAGGTGGCGCAGTGAGTAGAGCACTGGCCCTGGAGTCAGGAGGACCTGAATTCAAATGAGGCCTCAAACACTTGACACATGTACTAGCTGTGTGACCTTGGGCAAGTCACTTAACTCCAATTGCCCTGCCCCCCCAAAAAAAGTAGTGTAAGAAAAACTCAGGGAGAAGTATCTAGAAGAAATGGGGCTGTTAATATTGTCAAATGCTACGGACATCAAGAAGGTTGAGACCTCCAAAAAGGAGGCTTAATAAAAAAAAAAATTAAATGTGCTGTCTGCCTGACTTATATATTGAACTTGGAATGCCTATGGGACATTCAGTCAGAGATGTCCACTATGCAGTTGGTGATGTTATATTGAAGCTTAGGAGAGAAACTAGGGTAAGATACAGAGGACATAGTAGTCTCAATGCCTACTGACAAAATGCTTGTTGGTTTGGAGGAATCTCATAAAGATAATAAATTAACCCATACCTAATTAACTTGTTAGTGATTTCCATTAGCAGAGTCCAATGGCAAACCAGTCAAATCCTACTAAATAAATACAATTTCAGTCAAAATATAAGAAGCATTTATTTAGGCATATCTATTAACAGGGGAAATTCCTAGCTCAGTAAAAGCATGCAACACTAATTATTCCCTATATGATAAGAATAGAATCCGTAATTGTAGTCAATCAACAAATCAACAAATATTTACTAAGCACCTACACAAGCAAGGCACCATTCAAATAATACAAGCCACACATATATTTCTGCAAGGAACATAGCAGTGAATAGCTTTCCTCGGCCATATTGGGCCTACCCTAAAACAAGGCAACAGAAACTTCCCAAATCCTGTTGGGGAGAGGGAAGAAGGAAGAGAGCAAGGGAGAGAGGAAAGAGAGAGAAAGAGTTGGTCCTCTGTTTGGTCCTCCACCTTCGAGAAAAAAAGCGACTCTTCTATGCACTGCTGCTCATAGACAATGTGAGGAGCCATTACTTCTCTCTGATGCTCTATTCTCTAAAAGAAGAGGGGCAAGACAAAGAGGAAAGTCAAAAAGTTACTCTCAGCCACGTATGTTATTTCTTTTCTAGACTGGTTACAAGGTCCTAGTCATGTCTTTTTTTTCACTAAGACATCAGCCTGCTCAGCTCTTTTCTCTTGAAAACTGAGAGTACATCTTTCCATGTACATTTCAAACTCCAACAGCTCTAAAGCTAGCTGCACCACCGCTACCTCCAATACTTTTTTCCAAGAGATGAGTTGATTTTGAGCCAAAGATGTTCTGTCTTATTCATGAATAGAAGGTTTCCTCTTCAATCTAGTTAACCTGACTTGGGGAGAGGTATTTCCCTGCCCATTCTAAACAACTAGAAGGAACTTGGTATCAGTAGTAATTACAATATGACTAAAGACAAGGTTGAGCAGACAGACTCCTAACATACTTCCCACTGTTGGTGGGTTAATGACACTGATTATTGTTCCTGCCACAGCTCAGCTAAGTGGACAAGTGCCTAAATATCAGAATGGTAGAAAAAGAGAACTTAGAAGAGTGGGTCTTCCCATAAAGTACATACTCCCAGAAACTGAGAGGTTGGGACTAAGTGGTTAAATTAAATTGTGTACAATAAAAGAATATTGATCGGGAAAAGCAGGTTTCTATGGCTGAGAAAAGAGGAGACAAGGATCATGTAACTGATTCATGAAAGGACCCCAAACTTCAATAATGCATTGTTTAACTGCTGTAATCTTCTGAGAAAGTGTGAGACCTCAAATTAACAGCACTGAATTGAGTTTAATAAATACATTGCACAACATCATATCCACTTCTAAATCAATACTTAATTTTCTCATACAGTCAGCAGCCTCCTCCATGCCTTTATCGGGCTTTGTGAAGGATGGCATTGACCTTGCAGAGTGCCAGTCTCTGTAAGTCTTAATATCCCCAAATGATCAAATGTGTCTTGAAATACTCCTTAGCCAAATATAGACTGACATCTGCACTTCCCCTCAAAAAAATCATTATTCTCACAACATTCAACTCATATTGTGTCAACTCTTGTCAGTTCTTCACATGACAGCAAAAACAGACTGTCTGGAATCTAGAAATCGGCCTTGTTGATATTGCCGCCTGTGTATTTTTGAGCAGGGAAAAATTAGCTTTAAAAGATTTTGCTGAGAATAACACAGTACCAAACCTGGTTCATCACAGACATGATCCCAAGCAGTGTTGTGCTGCTTGAGTTTCTTCCTTATTTTGTAGCCCTAGGGCTCTTGGCACCAAAGCACAGCCAGTCATGAGGGAAAATAACATTTTTTTCCCCTCAGTTTCAATTAGCTCAAAATATTCTGGAGTTTGAAGATGGGGATTAACTTTGAATTCTGGGAGGCTTCCATAACATTCTGCTCTTGCAATTTAATGTTGCATACAACATCATTATTTTTTGAAATGGGGGAACAAATAAATCATTTCTTTTGATTTTCTCACTTATCATGTAAAAGTGCTGACGTAACATTTCTTCAAACTCTAAGTTGAGGCAAATACTCTTTACACGGTCAAAATGCTCTCTATACTAACTCTATTGTGTTTTAGTTGTTCATTGGGTCTGATTACATACTAGTAAAATCTTATACTCGCCTAGAAAAAAACTAAGCAAAATGTGCCCATTCACGTGTATGTATACATGTATATATGTCTATATATGTGTGAATGTATACATATATGATTGTATATATCATCATCATCATCACTACCATTTATATAGCACTTACTGTGTGCCAGGCACTATGCTAAGTGCTTTAAAATTATTATCTCATCTAATCCTTACAACAACCCTCGGAGATAGATACTATTAAATCCCCATTTTACAGATGAGGAAACTAAGGCAAATACCCAGGTAGTAAGTGTCTAAGGCCAGACCTGAACTCTGGAGTCAGATTTCCTGACTCTGGGTACAGTCCTCTATCCACTGCACCACATACACATGTAGCAGGGGTAATACGGGTGAACTCTTGATTTTCTGATTTAAAGCATCTTCCGTGCTGTTGACCATGCATTCCGGCTCCTAACAGCAATGGATAGATTTGGACTTGGAAGAAGGGAAACCTGGATCTAAATGTGGTTTCAGATACTTACTAGCTATATAATCCTTGAGGCAGTGAGGCGGTACAGTAGATAGAGCTCTGGGCCTGAAATTGAGAAGACCTGATGCCTTGGATACTTACTAGCTGGGCAAGACACTTGCTGTATAAGATGCACCCTTTTTCAAATAATTTGGGGTCTAAAAACTGGATGCCTCTTATATAGTAGTTGTAGATTTTTTTTACTTGCATTTCCCACTTTTTCGCACTTGTTGTCTTTGAGCTCATTGTTTTGCATTTGTTACTGGTATATTAGGTTATGTTTTACCACATTCTGCCCAGAAGTGGCTCAGAAAAGATTTTTGTACAGTGCTGAATTCAAGTTAAAAGTGATCCAGTTTGCAAAAGTGAATGGAAATCATACTGCTAAACGTAAGTTTGGTCCTCCTCCAACTGAGAAAACAATCCGAGACTGGCTACGGGAAGAAGAAACCCTACTGAAAACACCACAGCAGAAGAAGGCCATGAGAGGCAAGTCAGTAAGATGGCCTGATTTAGAGAGGGAATTGAAGATATGGATTGAAGAGTAAAGGGCAATTGAAATTCCTGTGTCCACAAAGATGGTTCTACACGAGGCAAGAAGAATTGCTGATGAAAAAGAAGTTACTGATTTCAAAGGAGGACACAATTGGTGCTTCAGGTTCATGAAACAGAATGGACTAAGCATGTGTACATGTACCAGACTTGCCCAAAAGATACCTGAAAGTTATGAGCAGATGAATAACACGAGTTCAATAACTTTATTAGTATTTTTTTTCAAATTTGAGGCCCCAAAATTAAGATGAGTCTTATACGTGGGGAAATACGGTAACTCTTGTTTGCCTCAATTTCTTCAACTGTAAAATGAGTATCTACCTAGCATGGCTGAGGACTAGCACATAGTAGGTATGTAAAATAATTTGTTTTATATAAATATGTTTGTTCCCACTTAAAATATTTGTTTCCACTTAAAACCTCTCTGGGTCTGAGTTCTCTCAGCTGCAAAATGAAGTAGAGAGGTAGAATTTAAAGACCATTTCAGCACTAAATCTATGATCCTATGACAATATGAATTACTCTTTGCTGATGTAATCTATCTTTGGCCTCATCTCCTGAGAGCCTAACAAGAAAGGATTGATCTATAAACCAGTCAGTTTATCCAGTGTCCACCTGCAACCTTGACCTGAAAAAGATGTTAAGGAGGAAGAAAAGAAGGAGGACACCAGGAGTCAGCCCTGTATGGTTATTGAAAGGAGCCATTTGACCTGCCATAGGTTGGGCCAGCACAATTGGAGTAATGGTTCAGAAACTCGGTACCTAGATCATTGAAATAATATAGGATTAACAATAATAATGAGTCTTCCAATTGCTCTATTTGCTTCATTGGATACCACTGCTACCAGTGCCTAAACTCGTGAACTTCCCTCAAGTGGTTAGACTGGGATACCGCAGCAACTCCTGATTGGTCCCCAGAGACAGGGCACAATATTTAAAATGGTTGGCAACTAAGAATCACAGGGGACAAACTCTTATCTAGGAACTTACCCTCTAACTCTAAGTTGCTAATCATCTCTGAGACCTCCCCCAATCAACAAGAAGCAATCAAGAATTACAGTATTATCTCAGTCGAGTGCATGTCCCTCTGTAAGGGGCTAAAACACATACTCCACACCATAAGAGATGTTCCAGGGCAACAAATCAAGGGTTCATTCTGATCCTCACTCACTACAAATATATGCCATTTTTCCTTGTTTCAGATCAAAAACTGTTCTCGCAGTCTCTCATTCACTCCCTGATACCAATATTAGAAATTAAGAGAGGTGCAATTAACTCTTTCAGAATCCTGAAATACATTAAATGGTCACCTAGTGGTTAGAGCCAGTAACTCTTACTCTTTCCAAACATTTTTATAGCCAGTAATCCAGAAACAAAGAAAGACTGTGCATTCCTCTTCATATCTGAAAAACAAAACAGGCAAGATGGTGGCTGGAAAGCAGTTCCTCCAAAAACCTATAAAAAATGGCTTGAACCAATTCTAGAACTGCAGAACCCACAGGGTAGCAGAGGGAAGCAGGGCTCTAGCCCAGGAGAGCCTGGATAGTCTCTGGGTAAGGTCTATCCCTCATGGAGCTGGGAGCACAGTGGAGCAGAGCTGAGCAGACCAGAGCCCAGCATGGCCCACGCGGAATAATCAGACCAGGAGCCGGGCATGCCTTAGCGCCCTGAATCAGTGAGCTGCAGCAGTTACCAAACTTCTCAACCCACAAACACCAAAGACAACAGAGTAGGTTAGTGGGAAAAGCTGCTGGGAACAGAGTGAAAGAAGGAGTTTGTGGTTGGGCCACCACCCCAGGAGGCAGTGGAGGTGGGGCAGCTACAGAACTACAGCTGCAGTTGCTTCTGCCCCAGGCAGAAGAATTAAGTGGTAGATCAGAGCAGGAGTGCAGAGCCTGCTGAAGATCTAAGTCCAGGTTGGGAGTTCTTGGGGAAGGAGGAGTGCTGGTGTGGCAGAGCTGGTGCATCCCCCCCAAGCATGGAACATAGAACTCTTTAGTCTACAAGCAGTCATACGCTGCTGAAAAACTCCAGGGTCAAGTAAGTTGTCTGGGAACATGGCCAGGCAGCAAAAATGCACCTAGATTCAGTCTCAGACTTTGGAATCCTTCTTTGGTGACAAAGAAGACCAAAACATACAGCCAGAAGAAGTCAACAAGGTCAAAGAGCCTACATCAAAAGCCTCCAAGAAACACATCAACTGGTCTCAGGCCATGGAAGAGCTCAAAAAGGATTT
>CM053626.1:118938322-118957235 GCA_028646595.1 Phalanger gymnotis | reverse complement strand
ATACATAATGATACGCATGTGCTCCGTGTTGAATTGCTTGACTTCTTAGGGAGGGTGGGTGGGAAGGGAAGAGAGGAGAGAATTTGGAACTCAAAGTTTTAAAAACAGAAGTTCAAAAACAAAAAAAAAAGTTTTTTTGCATGCAACTAGAAAATAAGATACACAGGCAATGGGGCATAGAAATTTATCTTGCCCTACAAGAAAGGAAGGGAAAAGAGGATGAGAGGGGAGTGGGGTTACAGAAGGGAGGGCTGACTGGGGAACAGGGCAACCAGAATATATGCTATCTTGGAGTGGAGGGGCAGGATAGAAATGGGGAGAAAATTTGTAATTCAAACTCTTGTGAAAATCAATGCTGAAAACTAAATATATTAAATAAATTAAATAAAATTTTAAAAAAATCCTAGAGGGGAAGTTGACGTAAAAGAGATGGGAAACTAGGGAAAGAATTTCTTAAGACAGAAAGGCAATCAATGAGGAAAGTGGAGAGCTGTGTGAAGGAACAAAAAAGAATTTGTAGAAACATTGCATGAGGCAGATGAGATGATAATAAGTGATGATAAAAATAAGGCTGAGTCTTTGAACTCTTGGTTTGCTTCTGTTTTCTCTACCCATAAGAATGATCTTTGGATTGGAAAGGACAGAATAAACATGACTAGTAGGAAGGTGAGAAATTAGATGGTAAGTTAGCCTTAAAGTTTCCCCTCTGACACGTAGTAGCTGTAACCTTGGGCAAATCACTTAACCTCTTGGTGGTCTAACACCTCTGTAAGTCTGGTTGGTTGGTTGGTTCTTGTCCTTCATTCTCGAAGAGAACCAAAATGATGTCACTATACTAGAGTCAAGTTACAACGTGTCTGACTGTGGCTGATCAGACCAATACGAGCTCAGAATGCTCTACCATATCTTGGGCACAAATAATCCATGTGAACATTTGGGGTGAATATTCTAAATTTGCACATCCTGCATTTCCTTTGAGCTGTTTCAATTCTGTTTTGCTCATAGAGCACAGCACCTTCTCTGATGTGGGAATGCCATGCTGAGCGGTCCTGTGCCAGTGTCTCCCATGTCACACAATCAATTCCAAGGTTCTTGAGAGAGACCTTGAGAGTGTCCTTGCATTGCTTCTTCTGACCACCAAGTGAATGTTTGCCCTGTGTGAGTTCTCCATAAAATAGTATTTTTGGCAAGCAGACGTTTTGCATTCAGACAATGTGGCCAGCCCATTGGAGTTGCGCTCTCTGAAGCAGAGTTTGAATGCTTGGCAGTTTAGTTCAAGTAAGGACCTCAGTGTATGATACCTTATCCTGACAGATGATCTTCAGAATCTTCCTAAGACAATTCAAATGGAAGCAACTCAGTTTCCCGGCATGGTGCTAGTAGACTATACAGGTTTCACAGGCCTCCAACAATGAGGTCAGTGCAACAACTCTGTAGACCTTCAGTTTGTTAATCACTCTAAAACCTCTTCTCTCCCATACTTTCCTTTGGAGCCTCCCAAACACTGAGCTAGCTCTGGCCATGCATGCATCAATCTCATTGTCAACGTGTACATCCCTGGAAAGTATACTACCAAGGTAAGTGAATTTATCTACAGCATTCAAAACTCCATTTACTGTAACTGATGGCTCCATGTATGGATGGTGTGGTGGTGGCTGATGGAGCACTTGTGTTTTCTTGCTGTAAGTTGCAGAGAAGGAAGGTGCCGACCTATGTTAGTAGAGAAAGTTTCCTCCTGGGTATTCCCTATGCCAATGAAATCACTATCCAATCAATTCCTATCTTCTTTATAGTGTTAGTACCCAAGATAAGTAAAGAGTTAGTACCTAGCTTCCCTGTATGAATACTAGCACCTTACCCAGATAAACTACATTCTCAGGAACCAAAGGATGGAATTGCTGAGATGTTGTCAGTCAAATTTGAAAGACTGCGGAAAATTTGGTAATACAAGATAATAAAAGAGTGAAAGTCCCAAATTTCAAAAACAGAGAAAACTATAGCCAATTGAACTTAACTCTGATTCCTAACAAAATTCTAGAACATGTTTTTTCAATGGTTACTGAACATTTAGAGAAAAGAAACAGAAACTGTTAAATTAGGAGAATCCTGTAAATTCAGCCTACCTAGATCTTAGCAAAACATTTAATAAAATCTTCCTTTTCTTGTGGGAAGGATAGAGATATGAGCTAGATTATGCAACAGTTGGATAGACTGAGATGGGATTGTATGGTCAGATCCAAAGAGAAGTCAATAATAATGGCTTAACATCAATTTGGAATGTCCATAGTAAAATGCCCTAGGTATTTATGCTTTGCCCTGTACTGTTTAACATTTGTATTCATGCTATGGATAAAGGCATAAATGGCATGTTTATCAAATTGCAAGTGACACAAATCTGAGAAGACTGGCTAACAGAGTGAATTACAGAATCCGGATTTAATAAGATTTTGAATGTATATGACATGGGGATGAATGGAAGAAGATAAAACTTAATAAGGATAAAGTCTTAGACATGGGTTCAGGAATTGACTTAACAAGTAAAATATAGGGAAAACATGTTTAGGGAGCGGTTTACTTGAAAAAGATCTTTAGGTTTTAATAAAATGAAATTTTAAAAAATGAATATTGTCTTAGCCTGTAGAGAGGCCTAGCTTCCAGGAATGTGGAGATAATAGTCCTGCAAAGGTCAGGAACCTAAGGAGGCTAGAAAGGAGGGACGTGGTTTGAATTACCTGTGGAGAAATGTTATTCAAGATACCCTGCTTCAGCCGTGGCTCACTGGTTTTCACTTGTGTGCAGGTCACTTACAGAATTGTCAGCCAGCAGCTACATTGTCTACCAGCTACACCTGAGTGATTCTCCACTTGAAACTTGTCTGAGTCTTGTTTAGGCAAAGAAGAAGGCAAGTGAGATGGCTTTTTTCCTCCTGAACCTTGAGGTAGGGTGGGAATTGTAATTTGTAGGACTGAATGAGGAGAACTTGGGCTTCCAATCTAACATGACAAGAAATTTATTTTTTAATATTAATAAAATAAAAATTTTAATATTTTAAATTATTCAAATAAATTAACAATAAATAAGTTAATTCATTTTAACAGATTTAAATATTTTAATAAAAACAATAAAATGTATTAATGTGCTTTGGCTTTACATTTAAAGACTATTTCCACTTTATGAGAGGTCTTTTGTAACCAAATAAAGTAATTAAGTATAACTAATAATACAGTGACCTCCTCTGGAACTGCACGCAACATTCCACATCTGTAGCACCTCCTCACCTCTTTTTTAATTAATAGAAATCTATTTTCTCACCTTCCTACTCCCACCTCATTAACCAAAAAGAAAAGAAGAAAAAGAACAACAAATTTCTTATAGAAAATATGCATAGTCAAGCAAAACAAATGCCTTCAATGGTTGGGTGTATGAATAGACACATATATGCCTCATTCAGCATCCTAAATCCATCACCTCTCTACAATGGATAGCATGTTTCATCATCAGTCCTCTGGAATCATGAAAGGCTAGGAATTTAAAAAGGCAAAAACACATTCTTGGAGAATAATTGTTACAAAGCTGAACATAGCTATGGACTGATTAGTATGAATAATGAATCCCCTAAAGTAGTGGCATTATTTGTATTCTCATTCCCTATTCCCTTTGGACTGGAAACAATGATCATATATCACAGTATTACAACTTCGAATAGTGCTAATTCAAATCAATGAGACCATGACGGGAGGGTGGGGCACTAATCAGGACCTGGATGCACTTTGATGAAGGATGGTTACATCAGGTCCCTTCACCCAGAGGAAACTGGAATATGAAAATAGAGAGTGGTAGATTTACTGATGAATATCCATGAATGCAGCCCCTGATTCCAAAGGAATTCTGCTAACTGTGGTGCTTACTTAACCTTATCTGCTTACCTTAAAATAGGTGAATTTGTAAAAAGGTTCTATTTTCCTTTATCTAGCTCAACATAAAATCCCATAGGCCCCTAACATCCAAAACCAATCCACTACCTATGCCAGTCAGGTTCCTTGGGATTCAGCTACTTACATGTATTACTCCATTTACCCCACCCCAGATCAAAGTGGGAACCCAGAAGTGGCAATTAAATGTAATATGCCCACGTATTTTTGCCATAGAACCAGAGCTCTAGCACTGGAAGGGACCCCAGAGGTCATCTATTTCAACCTCCATATTTTATAGGTGAGAAAGCTGAGGCCCAGAGAGCTTAAATGACTTGCCAAACATCAGAACTAGGATTTTAACTCTGGTCTCATGATTCCAAGTACATACTCTTTCACTATAGCATTGTATATTATCAATAAATTCTGTAATTAGACCACCGAAGGGTGATTTTTTTCTGTTTCTTGAGACACATAGGGTTAGCAAAATTCCTAAACCCATCTAACTCATTCTTCATATGCTAAAGTTTTGCTATTGGATGATTAGTCCAAATCTCAGGGTTTGAGGGAGCATCAGAGACCATCTAGTGTAACCTTATGGATATGAGCATAAAACACCTCTGACAAATAGTCATCTAACATTCACTTAAAGATTCCGAGTGAGGAACAACCGGATAACTCCTAAGAAATACCATTGTAGACTTTTAGACAATTCTAATTGTTAGAAGGGCACCTAGGTGGTGGAGTGGCTAGAGTGCCGGGCCTGAAGTCAAGAAGACTCATCTTCCTGAGTGAAAATCTGGCCTCAGATGCTTATTACTTGTGTGCCTGGGCAAGTCACTTAGCCCTGTTTGCCTCGGTTTCCCCATCTGTAAAATGAGCTGGGGAAGGAAATGGCAAACTATTCCAGTATCTTTCACAAAAAGTCCCAAACAGGGTCACAAAGAGTCAGACATGACTGAGAAATGACAAATTGTTAGAAAATTTTTTTACATTAAGTCTAAATCAACATCTCCGCAACTTCACAGAGGACCATAACATAAGAATAGAAAGTGAAATATTCTATTAGCCACAAGCTATAGCAGATGGCTCTACTTTTTCTTTTAAGGGAAGGTATGTAGGTGGAAGGAGGGAGGAGCTTGAAGTCAAAACAAAAATGTATTAATATAAAGTCCATGTGCAATTTAAAATAGTTGTAACTTGCCCTTTAAATATGCAGATAAGGAAACTGAGGCACAAAGCAATTAATTGACTTGTACCTCACCCTCCAAAAAAAACATTCATTTTGTATATTACCTGGATTTGTTTGTAGACATTTTGTATGTGGCAATTCTCCACTGCCTGACTTCTACCTATCAGTAGAATGTGAGCCTCTGAAGCCAAGGACAAAATTGTGTTTGTTTTTGTATTCCTAGCTCTTGGCACAATGCCTAGCACATAACAGGCACTTAATTAAAAATGTTTTACTTATTTGATTACTAGATTAAGCGAGGTCATAGTACGATAAGTAGCAAAGCCAGGATTCAAGTGTATATCTTCTAACTCCAAATACAGCAGTTTCTTCTATAGTGTACTGTGCTGCTTGTCCAGTTACTGCTTCTGACTCTCCCTTCTATGACCAAGCAAAACAAGTCTAGCTTCTTTTCCAAGTCATAGCCCTTCAAAGACTTGAAGACATCTATTACTAAAAAAAAGAAAACCCAAACCAATGTGGCAAGGTAGAAAGAGGGCTGGATTTGAAATCAGATGACCTGGGTTTGATTCTCAGCTTTGTCACTATCTGTGTGATCTTCAGGCCTCAGTTTCCTCATCTGTAAAATGTGGGGGAAGGGGGAGGGAGTTAAACAAGATGATCTCTAAGAAACCTTTTCAGCTCTGTAACTATCTGCTCCCTTAATTCTTCTCTTCTCTATGCTCAATTTTTTTTTGCAGGGGGGAAGGCAGGGCAATTGGGGTTAAGTGACTTGCCCAAGGTCACACAGCTAGTAAATGTGTCAAGTGTCCGAGGCCAGATTTGAACTCAGGTACTCCTGACTCCAGGGCCGGTGCTCTACTACCTGCGCCACCTAGCTGCCCCTCTATGTTCAATTTTTAAGGGTTTCTAGACTAAAGATATCTGTCTTAATATATTCACATCCATTTATAAAATATTCCTAGCAAACAAAATCACCATTTTATTCACAGTTTTGTCAGAGTCTGCAATTATAGTGTGGTATACTACCTTCTCTCTAACCAAAGTGAACTGAAGCAAAAGCAATGACTGCTGCATGTAAATTATCTTGAAATTTGGCTCAATTCATTGGTCTGTGCTCAATATTGTTATATCATCTCTTCAAGGGATATGATGATCTCTTACGAGATCCATTTATCACCAAAGGGAAGAAATAATCTAGAGCAAAGACAAAATAAGTCAGAGCAAAATTGAAAGGGACAGTTAAATTTTAGTCAGGTGTCTTTCCTCTATCTTTCTACTTGAAACATTCTACCACACATAATAACAAGAATGGCAGTGGGGCTATGACCTTCAATGCACAAAGCTCTCTTTATCATAGTGGAAGCCAGTTGAAGGAGTGCAACTACAGAACAAGAATATACATTCTCTCTGTGCATCCCTAAGCAACTCTTTAGGGATGTAGGCAAGACACATTACTCCTGGAAGCTTCAAGGCCCTTGTAGGACATTCTATCTGGCCTTGCTGCCTTGAAGTTCTTCTTTAGGCCTTGTCTAACAGCAGAACTAAGGGAAAAGGATTCCATGGCATTTCCATGGCATTTCTATAACTGATTGGCATAATAAGAGGTGGCCAGCTAAAATAATCACACTATTAAGAGAAACAGACAAGGGAGAACTGAGCTAGACACTGCAGGGACTGTGGACCAAGAGAGGAACAGAGAATTCACCGCATTGGCAGCAACAGCAACCACAAGGGAAAAGTGAGAAGACCAAGAGGGAGAATCAGGTGAGTGATATCCCAGGAGATGACACCCCCTCAGACGCCTTCAAGAGAACAGAGACTAAGGCAGAACTAGAAATTAGGAAGAATATTTTTGAACCTCTGTGAAGAAAAGGGTCAATGGAAAAGAGACTTTCTATTTGGGTTTTTTGGTTGTTGTTTTATTCCTGTCTATTATAAAATCATGTTTTATTCAATTATTGTGTAAGCCTCACTGCTTGCAGAGGTAGCAACAAGAGTTAAGAGAAAGACACTTAGAGTGATAGATTCACATCTTCTGAGGGACTCTGAGATAGATGCTAAGCCATTACTGATTTATTATTGAAGAGCTACAAATAACAAATAAGGTATATATGAACTCAGAGGTGAAGATCCTGAGCCAACTTACAGAAAAATGCTTGACGTTTACATTTTTTTTACATTTTTCAAAGTATTTTCGTATCCATTGTGATAAACAGGTAGAGAGGCAGAAAGGAGTCCTGTACTTTCCCTGTCTTGACATGAGTGACTCCATTTTTAGACTAGGTCAGGGGTAAACCCAAATATAGGGATGTGACCATGACATAGGAATTCATAGTGAAATGGAAGTTTGTTTAAAGACAGAGTCACTCATGCCAAGAAAGGAAAAAACAGGGAACCTCTTCCTTTGCCTCCGTACTAAGATCACTGGCATCTCCTGCCCAGAGGAGAGTCAACCAGTGCCAGTAACTGAGTAAACCTCTAAGTGGTGTGTGGAGGAGCAAAGGAAGAGCAACCACCCTAGTGGCCAAGGAGGAGTGATCCAAAGACATAACCGACACCAGGCTCATGCCTGGAATTGTCTGTAAAATACCAAGAGTCAGATGCTTAGACAGGTAGGAGGACTGGCCATGGGAAAGAAGTGCACTAGATGTAGAACTAGCTGCAATCTACAAACCCTCTTTATGGCTTAGGTCATCTGTCAGACCACAAAAATATGCAAGTATCTGCACTTAACAGATGATGAAACTGAGACTTGGGTCAAGTAATCTGCCTCAATCCACACAGGCATTAAGTGTCAGTGCTGAGACTTAAACAAAAATATTAGTGGCAAAACTATGAAAAGAGATACTATTGAGCTCTTGTTTCAGTACCCATGAGAAACAGCGGGGGAGGGAATGTATCTTTCTGAAAATTTCAGGATAGTCAATTATGGAGGCATATGCCTATGATTCCTGCCACCAGGGAAGCAGAGTCTGGTGGATCACTTGAGGTCAGTAGAGCAAAAACCAATCAGATGTCCATACTAAGTCTAACACCAAGATAGCTGAGCCCCCAAGAGCAGTGAGGCCACCAGACTGCCTAAGGAAGAGTGAACTGATCCAGATTGGAAACAAATTAGGCCAAACCTTCTGTGAGCTCACCGATGGAATTGGCCCATGAATGGCCATTGAGCTTCCATTATGAGAAAGAAAGGAAAGGAAGGAAGGAAGGAAGGAAGGAAGGAAGGAAGGAAGGAAGGAAGGAAGGAAGGAAGGAAGGAAGGAAGGAAGGAAGGAAGGAAGGAAGGAAGGAAGGAAGGAAGGAAGGAAGGAAGGAAGGAAGGAAGGAAGGAAGGAAGGAAGGAAGGAAGGAAGGAAGGAAGGAAGGGTATGGGAGGGAAAGAGAAGAAAAAAAGAAAAGATTTCAGGATGAATGAGTAATTGGAAATTGTAAGAATGAGGAACAAATAGTGAATGGAAATAGGAAAGGTAAACTGCAAGTGAAGGTATTATTTTAAGCTCCCACAAAATTAAAAATATCTTCACCCTAGAACATCTTTGAAGCATAAATAGAATACTGATTATTTTCTTTACCAACTCCTTCTCCCACATTCTCTCTAGGATAAGTTGGTCAAAATGAGTCGCAGATCCTTTGCCCTGAAAGCTCTTCACTCTGGAATTACATAGCTCATAGAGAAGAGGGGATAGGGAGGCAGGGCAGAGTTGGTAATTGTAGTGTTGACAGTGTAGACCAAATAAATGACAAAATCAGATAGATTCAGCCCCCAAATCCCAAATTTCATCAATGTGGATGATAAAGGGCTAAACTTAACAGACTTTGACAGCCAGCAAGAATAGAAGTACTCAATAAGAACTTCATTTATTGAGAGGATTTCAACACATAAAATCCTAACATTAAATGAACCCTTACTGTATGTTAAAACCCAAAAAATGACAAAAGCAAGAGCTTGCATCAAAATTCCCTAACAATGCAACAGCAAGGAAGATGGCCACAGCCCTTAATTCACTTATAGAAAACTTCTGGAACATTGCTTTGAAATGTGTATTCACATTTGTATACACACACACACACATACACACACACACACACACCCTTCAAATAATGTTTTTTACTGATTATATTCCTAGAAATTTATGATGGAATTTAAGATGCTGTAGATCTTTAACAGAAGAGGGGAGATATGACCCTTATCAGGAGTTTGGAAAGTGGTAAAGTGCTATACAAAAGAAAAAGAAAATGAAAAATATAGCTGTTCATTTAGATGAAGAAAAAAAAAACAGGCTTGAGGCTCTTCATGAGGAAAAGCTCACCCTTCTAGAAGCTCTGAGGAAGAAGAGACTAATTGTCTTCCCAAGAATAGTATAGTAGAGTCACAGGAACTACCAGGGAAAAAAATTATGCAGTAAAGGTCAGAGGAAGAATGAAAGAGTGGTAGTAGTTGATTACTACTGCTCAGGGAGTCTGAGCCAGCTATTTGTCAACCTGATAGCAACAATAAAGAGGTCTGCTGCCTTCCTGGACATAAACATACTTCCTGTATACCAAACACCAGAAAACTGCCTAAGACTTATCAAAACAGATGACTACTGCCCACTTTGGTCATTTTGTAGGCAAAAATTATATTGCCAGAAGGAACTCAAGAAATACTACCAAAGATTATGAAGTCATGTACAAGAATGAAGACCATGGGGGCATAAATGGTGTTGTCATCAGTGTTGTTTGTCGAAGGCAGGAGATACAGAAGAGAAAAATTGATTTGGGAAGTAAACAGCTATCTGAGAAGGCAGGGTCTGAAAGCAGTATTTGGATTTCGGGACCAGGGCTAAAAATATAGGAATGACAAGCTCAAGGCCAGGGATGGAATATACCTAACAAAGACTGGTGAGAATATACTTGCCAGGCGTCTCACATATCTACTTAAAAAGACTTTAAACTAAAAAGAATGGAGAAGAAGAAAACCACTTGTGTATGTCCAGCATGCTAGATACTATGGAGCAGGAATTGTTAACCTTTTTGGTAAGGCAATCTGGCAAAGCCTGTAGACACCTCAGAATGATGTTTTCAAATATATAAAACAAAATACATAGGATTATAAAGGAAACCTATTATGTTGAAATACAGCTATAAAAAACAATTTTTAGTAAGTTCAAGAATCAGAGCTGGAGAATCTCTGCAATGATAAAAGAATAGCACTTGAGGTATCCATAAAGTCACAGAAAATAAAATCTAAGAAAGGGACCAACAGTAAAATTAAATAAATTCCTATAAGAAAATGCACAAAATTTGGGCAACAAATAAGAGGCATTAGAGGTCCTAATACAAGAAGGGGAACTGGACCTCATAAGTATCACTGACACTTGTTGGAATGAACTTCATGACTGAAAGATGATGCTGAATGGGCAAACCTCATTTAAAAGAAATAGGATAAATAAAGAGGGGTGAGGTTGGGGTAGGTTAGAATTGTATATTAAAAGTATATATTATGTGAGGAAATCCAGGAACCATAACCAGGAAATATGATACACAGTATTTGGGTAAATGTCTAATAGAAAAACAGAAGTGTTTTCATCAACAGGATATGCTACAGACTACCTGGACAAAAACAATATAAATAAATGAGAAGTTGGAGAAAGAGATCACAAGCTTGGCAGAGTGGTATGACACTGTAATGATAGAAGGCTTAGATTAGCCAGACGTCTGCTTCAGCACTTGGTCTACCATAAACAGAACACCTAATACTCTCTTGACTTTCCTTAATGATAACTTCATCCTTCAAAGACAAACACGGGAAAATTCTATACTAGATCTGATTTTCACAACAAAGAGGAACTGGTTTCTGTGGTGGAAATAATAAGAACTCTGAGGAGTAGTGACCATTCTACCCTACAATGTGTGCTAGAGAAGGAGAGGAAGGCCAGAAATACTCTGCCCCAATGAGACTACATCTCAAATATTATGTTCAGTTTTAGGCTTCACCATCTGATAATCGTATTGAAAAGCAGGATAAAGTCCAGAGGAGAGCAACTAGGGTGGTAAAGGGTTTTAAGTCCATGCTACATGGAGACTGGTTAAAGTAACTAGGGAATGTTTAGGCTGGAGAAGAAAAGACTCAGGATAGATATTGGCAATGCTGGTAGCTATCCTGCCTCATATCTAGCAAATTCCTACCTCTGCCCTCCTAATCCTGTCACTGCCACTGCCACTGCCACTGCTACTGCCACCACCCATCCAACTGAATAATCCTGGTTGTTATGATCTACAAGTCCTTCAGATAACTCTCCTCTTTTCTCAATTTAGATTGAAGTTTAGAACCTGGCTCTGTTTTCTCCCCACCCCAACCCTTTCTACTTGGTGACTATTTTCAGTACTTACATGGTCTCTAAACACTCTACTCTCCATCATCCTCCTAAATTCCAGTGACCTGAAAGTATTAATTCTACCTCAGACATCAACAGAGATTATCATGCCTTATAGAACACACCATCATCCCAAACCTTTACACTTCCATGATGTTGATTTCTGAAATTCCCATGTCTGATTATGACTTTTTGTCCTTTCATCTTAGTCACTGCTTAACTCCACCTAAACACACTATTCATCCCCACTGCAATCTTTTTGGGGTTTCACTGGCCTTCACTCCACCAAAGCAATTTTTATCCATATCTCAGTTTCCACATGAGCTTTTCCAAACATTTCCTAGTCTTTTCAAGCCTCCCAAAACCTTCACCTTTCCCACTTTCAAACATCAGAAGACCTCAATGAGAAAAATTAATGCCATATAATATGCATTCCCCTTTCCCCTCTTCTATTTATTTTCAAACCCTTTAACAACATTCCTCGATCTATGCTCCTTTACCCAATTCTCTGACAATGTTGTGGCCCTTCTCCTTTCCAAGACCAAACAACCATTCTATATGTGGCTTTGATTCTGTCTTCTCCAGAAGCTTGCAATCTTATTTATTCTTTTTTCAATCTTCAAACTCTCCCCACCTACCAGTTCCCAATTGCCTTCAGATATGCCCAAATCTCCCCCATCACTAAAAAAGACATTTATTAAATCCTGCATTCCCTTTTAACCATTGTTCTATGTCTTTCCTGATTTTCTCAGCCAAATTCCTAGAAAAAAATGTTTACAGTTGCTGCTTCTACTTCTTTTTTTCTTATTCTTTAACACTTTGGGAAAAGATTTCTGACTTTATACCTCACCCAAAGTTATCAATGACATCTTAATTATCAAATCTGATCATCTTTTTTAAGTACTCACATTCATGACCTTTCAGATAATGTTGACCACCTTCTCCTGCTTAATACTCTCCCCTATTTGGACTTTTGTGACATTATGTTCGTTGATTCTCCTCCAACCTGTATGACCTCTCCTCATTCTGCTCTGCAGACTCCTAATCCAGATTCTCTATGTCTCTTTCTGTGTCTGTCTGTCTCTGTCCATCTGTCTCTGTCTCTCTCTGTCTCTGTCTCTCTCTCTCTCTCCTCTTTCAGGGAATTCATCAGTTCCCATAATATATCGCATCATTTCTATGCAGATGACTCCATCTCTTCCCTAAGTTTCAATTTCATATCACCAAACTGTTGGATATTTCAAATTGGATGACCTGGAAACTTCACAAATTCATCATGTTCAGAATTTAAATTATTATCTTCCCTTCCCTTCACCAAGCTCACACATCTTCCATATTTTCCTTTTTTCTGTTGAAAGCACTATCATCTTTCCAGTCTTTCAGGTTCATTACCTTAATATTAGCTATTCTTGACTCATCTTCACCCTAAATATCCAATCCATTGCCAAATTTTGACATTTCCATCTCTCCAATATCTGTTGAATTAAATCTCTCCTATTTACTTATACAGCTACCACCTTACTTTGGACCCATACCACCTCTTACTAGATTATGACAACACCTTCCTAATTGATTTCCCTGCCTCAGGATTCTTCCCTACTTCAGTTCATTTTATATACTGCTGCCAAAGTGATTACCTCTAAGTATAGATCTGACATGTTCCTCCCCTATTTAATAAACTCCAGTGTTACCCTCTTACATCAAAAAATGAAATAGAAACTCCTCTGTTCAGCTTTTAAAATGCTACACAACCTGCCCCAACTCTATCTTTTCAGACTCATTGGATATTACTCCCCTTCCCATATTCTGATACAGACAAATTAACCTTGTCTCTGTTCCTCACACACAACAGTCCATCCCCACATCTCTGCCTTTGTATTAACTGTCCTATGTGCTTGGAGGACACTTCTTCCTCACTTCCACTTCATTGAATCTCTCTCTTCCCTTCAAGTTACAGATCAAGCACTATCTTTTAAATGAAGCCTTTCCAGATCCCTCTATCTGCTACACTATATGTACACTATTCTTCCCAAACTATCTTGTATTTACTCTTATTTATTCTCTTCATATTTATTCCATATATACATGTATATTCTATATATACCCATATAGTCCATATATCTCTCCATATATACACAAATATATACACATGTACATATATATACATATATATATATATATATATATCATCTATCTTGTTAAAATATAAACTGTTTGTGAGTAGATGCTTCAATCATCATATATACAATGCCTTGCACAGTGTCTGGTATAAAGCTGATTGATTATTTGGTTTCCCTGAATTCCTTCAAGATTCAATTCAAATCTAAACTGCTGTAGGACGTCTTTTCAGGACCTGCAAGCCTTTTCTTATTTCTCGTTCTCCTTGACCTTTCTTAGATTTGGATATTTTTCACAGTCCCCTCCATCTAGATAATCTCATCCCTGAGTTTCTTTGACATTGCTCTTATGTGGCTCTTCCCCTATATTACCACTACCATCCATCTGCTGCACTTTAAGAATTAGTGCCCCCCAAAGCTGTGACCTGAGCTGGTTCTCATGTTGTGTCAATCTTTATTCATCATCAAAATGGTGCAATGAGTGCTAGACTTTGAGTCAGAAGAGGTCTGAGTTCCAATCCAACCTGATAGTTCATAGCTACATGACTAAGGGTAAACCATTTAATCCAGAAGTGGGGAACCTGTGGCCTCAAGGTCACATGTGGCCCTCTAGGTCCTTAAGTACAGGTCTTTGACTGAATCCAAACTTCACAGAACAAATCCCTTTAATAAAAATATTTGTTCTATAAAACTTGGACTCAGTCAAAAGACCACACCCAAGGACTTAGAAGACCACATTGGCTTCAAGGCCGCAGGTTCCCCATCCCTTATTAATCTCTCTGATTCTCAGTTTCCTCATATGTCAAGTGGAGATATTAATAGTGCATACCTTATAGGGATGCTGAAAATCTCAAATGAGAAAATGTACATCAAGCACTTTGAAGAATTTAGTGTACATTATAACACATCAGCCATAATGCCTGCTGATCATCACCATCATCGTCATCATTATTGTTATTGTTATCATTGCTTCTGTTATTTAAGAAGATGTAACGCTCCGTAAAAGGCAGAGGAGAGTAATAGATGAGACAAGGATATAAGAAGAGATGGAGCAGTGAGAAGAACCAGCAAGTGCCTACCAGCATTTTTTCTCTCTCTTCTCCATCAAACCATACCTAGAAAGCTCTTCACACTGGACACCATATGTCTAGTAGTTTTCTAAGTAGATTTCCCAGGTTCCTCCATAAGTAAAACAATTCAGTCGAGATGGAACTCAATAGGAGGCAGCAAACACACTGCGATTCTCCCTCCTCTTTTAGTTTGTATTTTTTGACATTGTATTCCTCAGAGTGGGAGCTCCTGAGATGGTGTTGTCTTTATCCCAGCAAGGGGCAGACACGTTGTATGGTTTCACCAAGACAACATCATCCTGATCTGTACTAACTCTGCCCCTGCAACCTTGTAAAGGCTGCAAATCAATACAGTTTCTCATTGCATGATGTGCACAGAAATGAGAACTCTAGAAAGACCATTGTTAAACTCATTTTCTTTATTAGTCACGTAAGAATTTTAGTATTCAGAAAGAAAAGGTTAACAAATTAATAAGTCCCATCTCTTAGAGGTTAGTGGTTTGGCTTGGGTTGTCTTGGTTAATTAAAAAAGGAAATTTAGCAAGTAAAAAGTAACCATTTAAAAATATATATTGGCCTCTAGAAACTTTTAAATAATTATGTAGTTGGGTTATGTAATTGGGTGATTTCCCTATATTGAATTGTGGCATATCTCAGAATCGGAAGATATCAGGATAAGTAAGTATGATCATGAAATAAAGTCTTTGCTCACTGTAGCAACTCGGGTGAAAATTGTAAGAACTCCAATCTTTATCTAAACTGAAGTGTGAAAATTAATCTAGAGGCCATCTAATGCTGACATAACGTTCTAGGATTCTTACTCTCTTCTTTTGTCCCAATGCATATAAGAGATTTATTTTCTACCTTATCTTACTTCTCAGTGTGTTCTAACTAGTCCAGTTTCTCAAGTCTCTATGCAGAAGGCCTGATGTCTTATAAAATTAAAAGATTTGGTCTTTTTGAGCAGAAATTCTAAGTGAGAATGGCTGTTCTGAGCCTCAACTTCCTCATTTGTAAAATGAGGGGCTCAGAGTAGATTTTTACCAAGCTTCCTTCTAGCTATAAATACAATATAATCCTCTTTTATAGTGATATCTGCACTAAAAGCTTGCATTTTGTGTTTGCTTGCAGCATCAGCCTCTGAGGCATACAAAAAAAGCATCTTCCCCAAAAATGATTTTTTTTTCTTTCCCTCACACAACCCACAGCTTTAAAAGAGGTTGCTGTAATTTTCACTTTTGCAATACCACTGTTACTTCACCAGCCCTTCTCTAACCCTTTGCTACCTCACTGTGTCAGGTAACTCAGCAATAGCCTGCTGGCCCAGGGACCCTACTGCTGCTCTTTGGCCAGCTGCCAGGGAAACTCAAGAGCAATTCATTCCTCTTTTCTTTACATTCTGAAGGAGAGGGATGTGTCCTCTCCAAGATGAATCCCTACCCAGCTGGTCTAGGAAGTAAGATCTGGGATCCTTCCCAAACCCAAGTTTGTTTTGTATGTTTTTCTGTGGGCCAGCTTTTCCTTTATACCAACTCCTTCACCAAAACATGGACAAAATGATTCATTCTGCCCACATTCTTTGGCAGCACAGGCTCACAGAGATCTTAGACCAAAGAGGGGCTCTGTGCATTAGTACCAAAGTAGAATTCTCTTGTAATACCGATATTAGTGGTGAGGTTTTGTTTTTCTCTCATTATAATAATTTCAAATTTTTAGCATATATTCTCCAAGAATGCATCTTTCTAAAAGAAGTTGGAATACTTTCCAGCTTACAAACAAGTTATGTTCCAAAAGTTTATTTTTATTCATGGCTGTTCAATTTGCAATAACAACAATTGGAAACAATTTCTTTGTCCAATAACTGGATAATGGCTGAATAGATTTTGGCATGTTGATGTAATGTATTGCTATGATGTTATGAAAATGGTAAAGATGAAGCATACAAGGAAATACAGGAAAACCCATACAAAGTGATACAAAGTGGAATCAATAGAACCTGAACTGTATGCACAATGATTATAATTATATTTTAAAAGAAAAAGAAAATAAAGCCAATGGCAACAGAACTTAAATTGAACTTGGAATGGGGCACAGGATGAAAACATTTTTTATTCATTTGTTTATTGATTTGCTTCTACTTGGTGCAATGCCTGGCATATAATAAGCACTTAATATTTTTTATTGATTGATTAATTGTCCAATGCTAAGTGTAAGTGTCCAGTGTAAATAGGGGCAGCTAGATGGCTCAACACAACTACAACTAACAAGCCATGCTATATGGCCATGACTACCAAGGCCAGTGAAGCAGAGACAGACAACCAGTTCTGAGTCCAGAAACTTGTTTTTTAATCATCTCTATACCATCATAGCCATATATGGTGGGCTCTTTTCTGCTAGTTAGCCCATAAGAGCAGAAAATGAGGCAGAAGAACAGAGATTACAATTCCACTCTAACTCTTGCTAACCCCAGCCTTTGCGACAGTGGCTATTTCCCAGAAGCAACAATATATGAAGAAGTATAAGTCTAAGAAGTCTAACTCTATCTTAAACTCTTCGGTTTGGGGCATGGCTCTTAACTGATTAAGAGCTGCCCAAGCTTGAGAGGAACTGTAGAAACATAGCTATATGATAATTGTGTTAATATATTTCATTTTGCTTGTCAGTCATGAGTAAAAATGGTACACAGTCAAACTGTACATGTATGATCAACTTCATTATGCCATACTCACATGATTAGACCCCAATAAAATTCAGTAGGAAGAGAAGAGGGCAGAGTCTCCCCACGGGCAGATGATGAACTCCAAGAGACTGATTAGATCAATCTACACAGACCACAGTCCTGAACTAAATAATCATTGACACCTCCCCCCCCCACCAAGGAGGGAGAGAATAGAGGTCTTTATCTCTGTAAGAACCATACTGTAAGTGGCATTTTCACCAAGGGTGCCTCTGCTGTTGGGTGAAGTACATAACTATATCTGAGTGAGGGTAGGACTTCCCAGCACCTTGTCCTTATTGCTGAACAGAATTAGGTTAGAAGCACCTCTTTGTGAGATAAATGCTTGAGCAAACTTCTAGGCCACAGGTGGAATAAGAAGATAGAGGACCTACGGGAGTAGTGAGAGGAAGATTAAAACAAAGACAAACATGGCACATAAAAGTAGGTCGGGGTGGGGCAGAGCCAAGATGGGGGCTGGAAAGCAGGGACTAGCATGAGCTCCCCACCAAGTCCCTCCAAAAACCTATAAAAATGGCTCTGAACCAGTTCTAGAACTGCAGAACCCACAAAATACCAGAGGGAAGCAGGGCTCCAGGCCAGGACAGCCTAGATGGTCTCTGGGTAAGGTCTATCACGCATGGAGCTGGGAGAGGAGGGGAGCGGAGCAGAGCCCAGCGTGGGCCACCTGGACCAACCAGACCAGGAGCCGGGTGGAGCAGGTCCTAGCATCCTGAATCAGTGTGCTGTGGCAGTTACCAGACTTCTCAACCCACAAACACCAATGACAACAGAGAAGGTTAGTGAGAAAAGCTGCTGGGGACAGGGAGTTTGCGGTTCAGCCACCACCCAGGGGTCAGCAGAGGTGGGGCAGCTACAAAACTACATCTGCAGTTGCTTCTGGCCCCAGGCCTACCTGGTGGGAGGAATTAAGTGGGGGATCAGAGCAGGAGTGAAGAGCCTGCTGAAGATCTAAGTCTAGTCCAGGTTGGGGGATCTTGGGGAAGGAGGAATGCTGGTGTGGCACAGCTGGCGCAACCCCCCAAGCTTGGAACACAGAACTCTGTACTCTATAAGCAGTCATACCCTACTGAAAAACTCAAGGGTCAAGTAAATTGGCTGGGAACATGGTCAGGCAGCAAAAACGTACCCAAATTCAGTCTCAGACTTTGGAATCTTTCTTTGGTGACAAAGAAGACCAAACCATACAGCCAGAAGAAGTCAACAAAGTCAAAGATCCTACAACAAAAGCCTCCAAAAAACATGAACTGGTCTCAGGCCATGGAAGAGCTCAAAAAGGATTTGGAAAAGCAAGTTAGAGAAGAAGAGAAGAAAAATTGGGAAGAGAAATGAGAAGGATGAGAGAAAAACCATGAAAAACAAGTCAATGACTTGCTAAAGGAGACCCAAAAAAAAATACTGAAAAATATACTGAAGAAAATAACAGCTTAAAAAATAGACTAACTCAAATGGCAAAAGAGCTCCAAAAAGCCAATGAGGAGAAGAATGCCTTGAAAGGCAGAATTAGCCAAATGGAAAAGGAGGTCC
>CM053626.1:118920226-118937822 GCA_028646595.1 Phalanger gymnotis | reverse complement strand
AAGGGAAGAGGGGAGAGAATTTGGAACTCAAAAGTTTTAAAAAATAGATGTTCAAAAACAACAAAAAAAAGTTTTTTTCAGGCAACAAGAAAATAAGATACACAGGCAATGGGGAATAGAAGTTTATCTTGCCCTACAAGAAAGGAGGGGAAAAGGGGATGGGAGGGCAGTGGAGTGACAGAAGGGAGGGCTGACTGGGGAACAGAGCAACCAGAATATATGCCATCTTGGAGTGGGGGGGGGGGGGGGGTAGAAATGGGGAGAAAATTTGTAATTCAAACTCTTGTGAAAATCAATGCTGAAAACTAAGTATATTAGATAAAAAAAAGGAAAAAAAATTAAAAAGTAGGTCTGTGACCTGATTGTCCTGAACATCATACGGCAATATGAAGTGAACAATGATGATAAGCATTAAGTATAGGTCCTATCTCGTCAACAACTCTGAATCATAAACATCTGAAATCCCTCCTAGTTTCTGCTTCTAAAAAGAGTTCTGAGAAAGACACCAAATGACCTAAAACTATACATTTGCAATGGAAAATAGTTAACAACAACAGTGCTATTGCAATGCTATTTATAAAAAATTAACAGAATACAAAAAACAATAAAACTAAAAACAAAACCGTTTTTAAATCTTCCCAAATGTGGTCCTTAAGGAAAAGCAGAAAATAGATGGACAGTTTATACAGAGATTATGAAGGAAATTTCTAGATATTTTTAAGACTTTTAAGGTTAGTGGCTTGTTTTTTGTCTATTTCACTTTAAAACAAATGTGTCATTAAAACTACTCCTAGTTACTATCTCTGATTAGGACTCATTTTTGACCTACAATGGAATGAAGAAAAACAAAAATTTTCCTGAGATAACTGAGCATTGGAAGAGAGGGTGAATGCAGAAAAAGGTTAATAAGAATTTTGTTTTCATGACAAAAAGAAATCTCTATAGGTGGAATCAATTGAGCCGAGAGGGACAGAAGACAGAGGAAAAGTCGGGATCTTCATCTGCCCACATGACCCACAAGGGAAATAAGTTAATGGAGAAGACATGTTGAGCCACGCAGAGCACCTTGTCGAACAGCTTATTTTCTCAATGGAAAAAACAGAGATATTTGATAAGGAATAAATGAATGGCCTAGGTAGAAGGTAGAAGGGGCGGGTAGCAAGTGGGAACAGCTGTGTGTTGTGTTAGTATCATATAATTGTAATTTAGCTGTTTTTAATTAATTTAATTGAGACAAAGCCCATATTAGTAAATGTTCCTCTCCTTCCACAAATCTCTGCCCTGAAGGAGAATGACAATTTAAATTCTTCACTAAGTAAATATATGTGTGTGTGTGTATATATAAATAATTATTAAATTTATTATTGTTGCTGTTGTTGTTTAATCATGTCTGACTCTTTGTGACTCCATTTGGGGTTTTCTTGCCAAAGATACTGGAGTAGTTTTCCATTTCCTTCTCGAGCTCATTTTATAAATGAGAAAACTGAGGCAATCAGGATTAAATGACTTGTCCAGGGTCACACAGCTAGTATGTGTCTGAGGCCAGATTTGAACTCACTGAGATGAGTCTTCTGGACCTAAGGCCTGGCATTCAATCCACTTGTGCCTTATTTATATGCTCTTTATACTGCTCCTAGTTCTGCCTTCTGTGACTAAGCAGAATACCTCCAAGGCAATTTAGAACCTAGTAAATCCAAAATCAAGTTTTTTTCCAAAATATTATTCATGTATCAACTTCAACTATTCTTCTGAACAAGTATGGAGATTTTTGTCTTTGGACATATGCTAGGTCTCAACTGTAATACTTTTTACTAGTTTTAGACCAAAATTTCGTTCTTTTATTTCTATGTGTTCATTTTCCTACTTTGTGGTCCTACAAAAGATCTATTATATGCCTTGAATTACACAGACTTAGTAGATTTTTGCCATGTTCTAGTCCATCTTTTGCCAAAAAACAGCAAAATACATATTCCTGAAAACTGAAAACATCTATGTAACTGCTTTAGCTGATTGATTACTAGTGAAAGTGGTATCCAAAGTGGTGGTTCCTTTTCCAGTGTCACTGAAGCATTCTTGTAAGTCTAACCTGAAGCATTCTTTTAAGTCACTGATAAGAAGTGGGTCAGACAAGGTAAAGTTGGAATGGAAAAAGGGAAATCTGATATAAAAAGAAGCAACATAATTACCAACCAATCATAGATTCCTAGATTTGGAAGGAAGCTCAGAAGTCACTATATCTGTCTCCCTCATTCAACCCAGACTGATCCTCAACTATACTAGACAGATGCCCATTGATGCCTATTTTTAATGCACATCTTTCCTCCTGAAGGATATGTTTAAAGGGGAAAAAAGGCTTAATTTACTTCCTTCAACATAATTAAAATACTGATTTCACAATTGATTTCAGAAATTGTTCAAATTTTCCATCATGAAGATTCTATTTTTACCTTCTACTCTTTTTTCAAACAGACTACTATCTTGACAGCAAACAAAAATTTCTCTCTTTTAGGATCATAAAATCTAAAATCATAAAGAGCTATAAATACCATCTAGTGCAATTCTCTTTATTTTCTAGATATGGAAATTGAAACTCAAAATGACACAGGTATTGACTCAAAATGCGTAATGAGCCATAAGAAGAGACGGAAAGGAGAAACAGAAACTATAAGCTAACAGTCTTCTTCAGGTACAAAGAAGCCAGTGCCATTACCTGTCTCTCCAAACAAATCCAGTCAATATTTAATTTACTTCTTCCCATACTCCCTTTTCTCTTTCTTCATAGTAGTGTGATACATTCACCGTTTACAGGTTTGTAATCTACCCACTTCATCAATCTAATCTTGTATAAACAAGTTACAATGGACTAGAGGCACTTAAATTAATGGAGACAAATTGTTCTTGTTGGCATAGGGAATTGTGATTGGGTTCCTAGGGGAGAACAGTACAAAGGTCACCAGCTCCAAAATCCAACAATTTAGTTGCTTGAAGGAAGTATAAGGAAGAACAAGGAAGTGAAGGAAGCATAAGGAAACCATTTTAGTCTTGCCCCCAAAATGATTTGTGCAGACCCAGACTAGCAACCAGGTGTGTGATAGAAGTTGGAAGGAATCTAATATCCAAACTTTCACTTACATGCTGTACAGATTTTGCTAACTCGAGCTCCCAGAATGATTTGCATGGACCCAGGAAAGTGACCACAGGTATGATAGGAGTTAAAAAGGAATTTTCTAAGTATGTCTAGTAAGAATTTAGAATGAGTTCAAGAAATAGCGAAGAAAAGTGCTGTCGATTCTGCTAAAATGCTTGTTTTGAAAAAAGCAAATTTGTTTCAATGCTATTGACATATTAAGGAACGTTTTGAGCGAAATTCTCATTTCAAGTTTGCTGATATTTCTACAGGAGAAATAGCAGCCAGAATGCAGAAAACTTGTCTACAATACTTCCAGTGCCCCCTTCCACAAGCACACTTTGTCAAACTTTGTCAAAGTAAAGAGCCATATTTATTTTATATCTTCCAGGGCAGAAAGAGTTGCGGGGCAAGAGAGCTGGCCCCAACTTGTAGGAGACTTTGCCAGCCCCGCCCTGTGGGAACTGGGGTCAGAACATGAAGTAGCCTAGAAGTAGCCCAAGTCCATGGGCACTGACACTATTTATTGTCTTTTTACTTTACTGGAGTATTTGTGTATTTCTTAACCATTTAACATATATAAACTGTGCTGCCTTTTTAATAGGTTCCTATCTTTTTTTTCATGTGTCAATGATGGAATTTTTGAGCAGCAAGAATTTGGAATTACATTGTTTCAGTTTCTGGAATTTTAAGTCTGGCTTCAGGAGTCAAGCCAAGCTATGACTTAACATCAGATCTAAACAAATAGACGAATACTGTCTTCCATTGGACTCCCTGTTTCCTTAGCAAACTTACATAGTCCAAATGTCATCATCTCTCTGGGATTTTGTTAAAGCAAGGAACGTTCCATTGCTGCTGGGCAAAACACAAGCCTACACCTCTTCTAGATCACAGAGCATGAAAGCCAGAGCAAGAGGAGAATCTTTATCTGGTGCCCTCAAGGGAATCTAAAACAGAAATCTGGTCACAAAGCAGACAGATCCTAAAACTCTCTTTTCCTACATGAAGAACAAAACAGTCAACTTGGGGTGCCCAAAACTGAATTACAGTCTCTCCTAACTTTTAAGCAATTTTGATAATGGAAATCTAGATTTGGAGAAAATAAAAATATTCACTTTACAAAAAGATTCTTTGTTTTACAAATTATTTATTTGGATACCAAGTCCTTAACCCAACCTCAATAAGGACTTGATGAATAGATAAATAAAAAAGTCAATTTAGAAAATCTAGGTTTACTCACAACTTTTAAGAATCACAACAGTAACCTAAAGTGAACTGAATCTGCATTAACCTAATGTCTATGTCTCATCAGGCAGATATTTACAAAAGAACTGCATTATTTAAGCCAATTTTTTTTTCTGTTTCTATGTTAAAACCTATGTCAACAGCTAAATTCCTATCCCAGAAAATCTCCAGGCAAAACATTCCTTATCCAATAATTATAAAGTTCTTAAAACATTTACAAATACTAACTTGATTCTTGGTACTCTTATTTTTAATTTATGGCATAAAGCAAGCATTTCTACAACACAGTATACTTTGAAAAATGATTGCACATGAAACTGCAAATCTATTATGTACAACTTGCTATTCCTTTTAAATATATAATAAAGTTTTCATGTAAATTTCTTTTTTCCATCCCCCCTACCCTAGAGATGGCTACCATTAGACACAAATATGCATGTGTGTGTGTGTGTGTGTGTGTGTGTGTGTGTGTGTGTGTAAAATCATTCTATAAATACTTCTACTTATTAGTTCTTTCTCTGGATGCAGATAGCATCTTCCTCCATAGGTCTTTGGTAGTTCATTTGGGCATTTATAATAATTAAAATGATTTATTCACTCAAAGTTGTTTTCAAATAATATTGCTGTTTCTGTACACAATGTTCTCTTGTTTCTGCTCATTTTTCTCTTCATTATTTCATGCAAGTCTTTCCATGTTGTTCTAAGATCATTGGGCTCATCATTTCTTATAGCACAGTAGTATTCTATCACAATCATATACCACAACTTGTTCAGCCATTCTCCAATTGACAGGCAACCCAGAAATTTCCAGGGTTTGCTATCACAAAGAGAGCTGCTATAAATATTTTAGAACATGTAGATTCTTTCCTTTTTCCCCTAATCATTTTTGGAAATAGACCTAATAGTGGTATTGCTGGGTCAAAAGCAGTTTTTGGACATAATTTCAGATTGCTCTCCAAAATGGTTGAATCAGTTCATAATTCCACCAACAATGAATTAGTATCCCAATTTTTCCACATCCCCTCCAACATTTGTCACTTTCCCCTTCAATCATTTTAGCCAATCTGATAAGTGTAAAATGATATGTCAATGTTGTTTTAATTTTCATTTCTCTAATCAATGATGATTTAGAGCATTTTTCATGACTATAAATTGTTTTGATTTCTTTATCTAAAAATTGCCTGTTCATACCCTTTGACTATCAATTGGGGGATGACTCATATTCTTATGGACTCAAAAAAGGTATTTGAAATATGAGACTTTTATCTGAGAAACTGCCTATAAAAATTTTTTTCCCAATTTTCTGCTTTCCTTCTGTTCTTGGATACATTTATTTATTTGTACAAAAACTTTTTTAATCTAATGTAATCAAAATTATCCATTTTACACCTCAGTCTACTCTCTATCTCTTGTTTATTCATAAATTGTTTGCCTATCTGTAAGTCTGATAAATACTATGTTTCATATCTTCAAATTGTACTGTAATATCTCTCTCCATATCTAGGTCATGTATCTTAGTACCCTTAATATGCAACTTTTGCCTAATAAGTGTAGTCCTTATAGACTCTTGGGGTCCTTATTCCATCTGCAACTCACACTGACTAGTCAGGTGCCTCAGGGTAAGACCGGCTAGCTACACCTTCCCCTCTGAGGGGAGTTGTAAAGTGATATGCTACTGGAAAACATGAAACATATCTATGTTGATACTTTCCCTACAAACAAAACCAGAAAGCAATGAAGCTGGAAATGTATTGGAGAATGGCTCACTGATCCTCCTTTAATAAGTTCTCACAATTACTGTGAGAAAGAACAGATACCACTCCAAGGAAAACATCACCTCCATCCAAGAACAATGGTAGGCAATGATGACAATACAGTGGATCTCTTCACAAAGAAAAGAATAATCCCTATAAATAGTCTATATCTGTCAAGTAAGAGAAGGCAAAGCAATGGTGGATGATAATACAAATAAATAAAAGCATCTATCTATTTTAAAGAATCTCTTTTCTTTTTTATGTTTTCAATAATATGTCCACAATTGGGATTTAGCAGCAACATCAGTAAGACTGATTGGTGTATGGTACACGATAAAGATCAAAATCATTCTGTTTTGAATGCAGCCACCATGATATTAGCTCGATAAACAGCTGGAAAGAGGCCCAAATTACTGATAGCTTAAAACAGAGTGGCTAATAGGAATCTAGAGAATAAACTTCAGCTAAAATGAAGTCTTTGCCTAAAGCCTTTTTATTTTTTTGGAAGTAGATCAATACTTTCATTTCAGAGAGAAACAAAGTCAATGGAAAACAAACCACCAATCATAGGAAGTGACTACCTAAATGCTTTGAACTTAGGAATAAAAACTAAAGCAAGATACAATAAAAGTATGGTGGTAGTACTAAAGGGGATGAAAATAGGCAGCAGAGGTCTTCACCTGTTTACTCAACCTAATGGTGTCTTTGAGAGTCCCTGTTCACTTTCCATATTCCCTTGTCAGAAGAAAGCTGGAGCCAAAAGATTCTGCAGTTCTTGGCACATTTTGCAGCTTCCTCAGATTCTTCCTATGAAACTAGCTGATGAGTACAGCTTCCTTACTTCAAGGACAACCAGAATTTCTCCAAAAATGATCTTGCACTTTCATAAAAAGATTTACAGTATTGATGTAAATTTCTATTTCCCTCCTTCCTGAGTCTCTTATTTCTTCTCATTAAATTCTTTGGCTGTCAGACCTTATCCCCCTTATATGGACTCAATATAAGGAAGAATTTTCTAACAAGCAAAGCTGTCCCAAAATGAGATAAGCTGCCTCTGGAAAATAGCATGTTCATCATCACTGGAGCTTTTTAGGCAGAGACCAGAGACTTGGGAATTTCATAGAAGGGGCTCATTCCTTAGAAAAACTGCTGGATTCATTCCCCATCTGAAATTATTTCCTTTTTCTGATTAAATTTTATTTTCAGATCCAAATTCTCTCTCTCTCACCCTCTAATTGAAAAAGCAAGAAAAACAAAAGCCCCGTTACGGACATATTAATCAAGCAAAACAAATTTCCACATTGGCCCTGACCAAATATAGATATAGATGACATAGATATTGATAGATGAATCTTGTGAACTCTGATCAACCCAATGATCAGCCACGATTCTAGAAGGCTCAAGAAAAAATATGCTACCCACCTCCTGTTAGAGATGTGATAGAATACAGACATAGATAAATACATCAATATCTATCTAAATCTATCTCGATGGGTTTAGAGTATACTCTAAATCGACATCTATCTAGATTTCTATTTATATATCAATATGTATATATAGCTATATCAATATCTGTGTGTGTGTGTGTGTATACACATATATGTCTCAGTCTGTACTCTTGAGTCCATCACCTTGCTATCAGGAGGTGAGTAGCATGTGTTTCAGAGTTGTTTATCTTTACACTATTGCTATTATATTAATTATTGAGTTCCTTTCTAATTTAGGAATCAAACATGGCTTTTCATTTTAGAATGAGTAATTGAGAGTCAGCATGAATAGATGCTTAAAGTCAGGAAAACCTGTTCAAATGCAAACACATATTGACTATGTGACTCTAGACAAGTCATTTTATCTCCCACTGCTCTAGGGAACTCTCTAAGACTCTAAGTTGAAGAGAAAGTGCCGGTCTGCATTGATATCATGGCCCTGCATTGCCTCTAGGATAAAATATAAATCCTCTAATTGACTTTCAAAGGCCTTCCAACCTTTCCAGTTCTCTTACACCTTACTCTCCCTCAAGTACTCTACCATCCAATGACACTGGCCTCCTGGCTGTTCCCCCAACACAGCACTCCACCTCTAAGCATTCTCTCTGGCTGTCTCCCAGGCCTAGAAATCTCTCCTTCCTCATCTTCACCTCCTGGCTTCCATCATACCTCAGTTAAAGCATTATCTTCTGCAAGAAGGCTTTCCGAGTCCTCTTTAAGCTTAGTATCTTCCTTCTGTTGATTATCTCCAATATACCCTGTATGTATTTTGTTTCACAGTTATTTGCAATTTTGTCATTCTCCATTAGACTCTGAGCTCCTTGACAGCAAAGACTTTTATTTTTTGCCTTTCTTTGTATTCCCACATAGTAGGTGCTTGATAAAAATAGGTTTACTCAGAAAATACATCCCATCACTGTATGGGCACAGTACTTATTACATTTCACCATAAAAGATTTTTTTTCTCTTTCTAAAAGAAAGGGGAAATATCTCTGATACCTTAAGAAGAAAATCTTCCTTTACTTGGAATGACAACATAATTTACTATGAATTGTAACACTTAAAATCAGAAATATTAATTTCATTTAGACAGTTCCTTGGAATTCACTAGAGTTAGCTCTACTAAAATGCCAAACCACAAAATTTGCTTCTAACGGAAATTTGCGATATGGACATCCTCATTATTTGATATATTCTATATTCAGAAGAAAGGTGACAGCCTCCCTTTTACTTGGTGCATATTACAGGTATTTTATGATTCCTGGTACAAAGGCTAGGCTGCAAATCTCTTAGAGAAAGCATTTCTTACTATTCCACTTTCACAAAAGGGAAAAATTGAAGGAAGAACATTAATGAAATTTATTTTACACAAGGCTAAAGGAAAAGAACGTCCAAAAGGAGAAGAAATTGGAAACTTTTCTGAACGTTTTCCATGACTTATATTGTGTCTACACAAACAAAAGTATGAAAAGCAAAAGAAATTATTCAGATACTGTCACTGTGACCAAGAATTAGCAAGAAAGAGGTTACCTAAATCACATACAATAAAATAAGTTTGTAGTGCCCTTCACTCTATAGCTACCCCTCTCTCTTTCAAAAAGCAGCTGAATCCATATATACAAAAATATTTATAGCAGCTCTTTTTGTGGTAGCAAGGAGCTGGAAATCAAGGGGATGCTCATCAATTGGGGAATGGCTGAATAAGTTGTGGTGTATGAATGTGATGGAATACTATTGTGCTATAAGAAATGGGGAAGATACGGACTTCATAATAACCTGGAAATGATATAATGCTGAGTGAGCGGAGCAGAACTAGGAGAACATTATACACAACAACAGATATATGGATTCTGTGATGACTAACCTTGATAGACTTGGCTTTTCTCAGCAATACAAGGTTCAAAGATAACTCTAGGGGATTCACGATGGAAAAAGCTATCTACATCCAGAGAAAGAACTATGGAGTCTGAATGTAGATTGAGGCAAACTAATTTCTCTCCTTGTTTTCTCTTTCTTTTTTTTTGGTTTTGTTTCTTCTTTCTCACGGTTCATTCCATTGGTCATCGTTCCTCTTTATAACCTGACTATTGTGTAGATAAGTTTAATGCAAAGTTATATGTAGAAGAGATATTGGATTCCATGCTGTCTTGGAGAGGGAGGAGGGAAGGGGGGGAAGAAAATCTGGAACTCAAAATCGTGCGGAACCAAGTGTTATAAACTAAAAAAGAATCTTAATTTAAAAAAAAAGCAGCTGAGCTTTAGACTGAAGAGCAGGAGAATTATATGCAGGAAATGACATGACATCTTAACAGCAGCAGGGGTCATGTCAAAGGGGGTCAGGGTCAGAGAGCAACATCAAGGCAACATAGCCATAGCAGGCTTTTTGTCAAAGACTGGCTATTGAGTTCAAACATCCTGCATCATGAGCAATGAGCTAGCTGCAGCCAGAAGAGGTCAGAGGTCCTTGCCAATGACAGGATAGTTGAGAGGGAGGGGGGACACAGGGATGTCCTGCACATGAGAGCTTCTGCTTTTTCTGAGCTCCAACTACAACCCGTGTACACTGTCCATGTTGTGAGTCCTGGGTTCAGAGCTCCTCCAGAGTGGCTTTTTCTTCATCTGATGACTGGCCTTGTTGGATGCATGAAGTGAATACTGAGTTTTGAGCTGTTATATCATCTACACTCCTTTGACTGCCCAAAAGTGGATTAAATTGTACATTTACTAGAATTCTTGGATTGGAAGCCCTGTCCGTATAATCTGAGGACTTGGGTGGCTTATGAAAGCAATTCAGGAGATGTTTTATTTTGCATTTATCTCTTGGAATTATGTAGTTTATTTGCTTATTAATTCTATGGAATAGGAATTGAAACTGGACTTTGACTTGACTCTCAGGTGAGGAGCTTCCTACCAATATAGGTTGAAACCTTTTCTGCAACTTATAGTTTTACAGATTAGAGAACCTAGAATATTGAGAGGCTAAGTGATTTGCCCAGGAGAACACAACCAATATGTATCAGAGGGAGGACTGAAACCCAAGTCTTCCTGGCTTTGAAACTAGCTCTCTGTCCTTGATACTACACTAATTCTCAGAGATTCTATACCAAGAGTAAACAAAACTATATGCAGTTAAGAATGTGTTGTAGAAACTATTCTAACCTCCAGCAATTCCCATCTCACAGACACAAACATGGCTATATATATATATAGTAATAAATAAAAAGTAAGAGATTCTCAACCAGGGTCTGTAAAGTTGTTTTGAAAATATTTTGATAAATCATTTCAAGATAAATGATTTCCCTTGTAATCCTATATATTTTTATGCATTTAAAAACATTATTCTAAGAAGGGGTCCACAGCCTTGAATAGACTACCAAAATGATCCAAGATATCCAAAAAATGTCAAGAACCCCTCCTCTAAGTGAATGTTAACCTATTGCCTATTCCTCTTTTAGGGTTTGGAAGCTGACTCAAAAGAGTTAAGAAGTAAATAAGAAATTTATACCACGAACAAATTTAATGGCACCTTTGTTCTTTGTTTTGGTGTGAGGTCACCTATGAACTAATTACCACCTTTGTGGAGGATTAAGAATTTGGGATCTGGGAAATTAACAGATAAATGTTTCAGAGTCCAGCCAAGGACATGAGAGCAAACTCCTAGCTTCATGAAAATAAGCCCAATTAATTTATAAGGTCAGCCATGGGGTGTCAGGATTCCTTCTTTTCTTCCCTTCTACATAAATATCATTACTCAAATATCCCAAAATAGGTCTCTGGGAGATAACAGATCACACCATATTTTCCCAGAAATCATTGCCCTAGAACTCCCAGGAAACAAGGAAAACTGGTGAAACATCATTGAAATGTATCAGAGATAGGGCCGCTTCCTAATTGAAAAGAGAAAGCTGGAATGCCATCATTGTTGCTACCAACACCTCAAAAGTTAATCTGTAATACAAGCAACCATCCAAACTGCTAGTGGAGGACCACCTCCAGATGTTGACCTGAGCGTTTGTAATATCTTCACATAAAGCAGTTAACTGTGGAAAAAAACCTTTGCAGCAAGTTTATCTTATAAAGATTTCACTTCTAAGACATATAGGAACAGATTCAAATTCATAAGAATAAGCACCATTCCAACTGATAAATGGTCAAAAGATATGAACAGGCAGATTTCTAAGGAAGAAATCCAAGCTATCAATTCCCACATGAAAAAATGCTCCAAATAACTATTAATTAGAGAAATGTAAATTAAAGCTACTCTGAGGTTTCCCTCACACCCATCAGATCAGCAAAGTTGACAGAAAGGAAAATGACAAATGTTGGAGGAGTTTCAAGAAAAACAGAAACATTAATGCAGCATTGGTGGAGCTATAAATTGGTTCGGCCATATAGAGAAATAAAATGAGGATCATGCCCCGAAAAGTTATTCAACTGTGCATACACTTTGTCCTAGTAATGCCACTACTAGACCTATATCCCAAAGAGATTAAAGAAAAAGAAAAAAAGGCTGTATATGCACAAGAATAGCAGCTCTTTTTGAAGCAGCAAAGAAGTAGGAAACAAAGAGGGTTTCCATCAAGGGTGAACCTTGCAGAATCACTGAACAAATTACCATATATGAATGTAATAAAATTCTACTATACTATAAGAAATGGAGAGATGGTTTCAGAGAAACTGGGGAAGATATAAATGAATTGATACAGAGTGATATGAATAGAAACAGAAAATAATTTATACCATAATATCAATATTGAAAGAACAATTCAAAAGGACTAAGTACTTTAATCAATGCAGTAATCAATGCCATGTATAGAGAGGTGATGGACTAACATACAGAATGAAACATACATTTTTAGACATGGTCAATATGGGGAATTTGTTTTCCTTGACTATATGTATTTGTTACAAGGAGTTTTATTTTCTTTTATTTTCCAAAAGAGATAAGGAGAAAAAATAGAAGCTTGATAATTAAAAAATTTTAAAAAGTAAGAATCCTTGGGCTAAAAACAAAACAAAACAAAAATTCTCATCTCCAATCCTCTTAAGGATTGATGGTTATTTTTACTTATTATTTTAAGTATGTTCCTTTTTATTAGACTGGTTCTTCCCATCTCAACCAGGTTGGAAAAGCGGGGGCTACTGACAAGTCCATCCAAACATTGATAGGCATAAGAGCTTTAACTTGCTCTGCTTCTGACCTGAGCCTGTTCGCCCCTCTTTAAGCAACCTGGTTCTCACTGCTCCTAGGGACTAACAATATTAGTATCAGATTTAATGCAGACAAGCAATTGGCTTAGCCCACTGCAGATAAGAACTCCTGAGCTCTAGCAATCCAACATTTATCCTCCTGGTAGCTGGGATTACCAAGCACTTACTACCACGCCTGGCTAATTAATAATATCTTAAATACATTTCACATGAATAAATTTTCTGTATGGACTCTCTTTTTACTTTCCTAGAATAAACACAAATTTAATTTAGAGAGGCATTTACCACTGGAAGTGGGAAACAATGTGTAGATTTTCCTTTTCATTTTAAGTAAAATCCTATAGACCTAGAAGAGAGCACTAATCCAGCATAATTGTCCACTTCAATGGAGAGTTGACTCTTCTGCCAAAGTCATGTAACTGGTACTCCAGTAACAGCAAGTTAGAGAAGGAGGCAAGGTTTGCCCAAGGGGAATTCATCACAACACTTCAAGACAAGGAATTGGTACTGCCCTACAAAGGGAGGAAAAGATAAGGGATAGAAATTCATCCACTCAGTGAAAACCATATAGACTTTAGGTCTCTTAAGCATTTCTCCCTAGCATGTATATAATTGCCAAGGTGAACATGGGATTACATAGGGCCAGATCCTTTTTATTTTTTACTATACAGGATCATGTGAATGGCTTTCAGCATCACTTGCTGGTCAAATTCACCATGTCACTTTTCAACTCCCTTTTTAAAATTTTTTTTATTTGTAGATGCAGCCAAATAACCAAAAACAAACTTATAGATTTATGAAAATAGATTAGATAAAAACTCATTTGGACTTATAGAATCTCAGAATTGGGAGGGACTCCAGAGATCATCAAGTTCAACCTGTGTCTGAACAAAAATCACCTTTACAACATTCTTCATAAGAGAGCATCCAACTTGTACTTAGAAGGCTTTATTTAGGTGAACTAGAATCTACTATTCCCACTACTGCAATTTGGGACCATTCCAATATTTGGGAAGTTTAGTTTGGGTTTTTTTTTTTCCCTAAAATAGAGGCTAAATCTATCTCAAGCAATTTATAGGTTCATAGGTTTGGAAGGGACTTGAGAAGTTATCTAATCCAAACCAACTATAATCTCTGGGAGGTAGGTGCTATTATTATCCCCATTTTACAGATGAGGAAACTGAGGCACACTTGCCCAGGGTCACACAAGTTCAAATCTGAGGCCAGATTTGAACTCGGGAAGTTGAGTCTTCCTAACTTCAGATCCTGCACTCTATCCACTGTACTACCTAGCTGCCCATATATCTCAGATAGTATCTTTCATGGTTTTCTCTTTGTTTCATTAAAAAAGGGGGAAAATCCTTTTGATTGTACAATAAAATAAGTATTAAACCCACAGAACGAGCACTGGTCTGAAATAGCATGAATATAATTGATACAATTGCTGCATTTTTTGTCTTTTTTTAATAGTACCTATGCTTTTGGGGGTGGGGGGTCCATATGCCACTGCCTGGTTTTGAGCAATCTTTCATCAAAGAATCCACCCACCCTAGTGCCTATTCTCTCCTTTCTCTCCTAAACAAGTTGATCTTTCACTAATTCAGTTTCAAAGTTTATATACTACATGATCAAAAGTAATGAGTTTTTTATCACTTTTCCGGTATATCTGTTTAAGAGTCTCATCTGGTGTGTGCAGTATATGCATTATTGTTTTCAATCAAGACAGGGAAAGAAGAGCCAAGTCTAGAGACAGACACAGGGGACAAAAACTGGAGAATTTCTACAATACTGTATATAATCACATGAATGCCATAATGAAGCTATTTTTTCAATGTAATTTCCATAACACAAATCTAACAGGGCAAATGTTCAGGGTAAATTAAGAATTACTTATAAAAAAATAACCAACACTGTGATTTCTTCCATTAACTTGGCATTATAATATAACCTCTATAAACCATTATGTCAAGACAGAGGAATAGAAGGGAACAGAAAGGTCGGGATGAGATAAATTGTTTCTGTAGGGCAGCAGTCATCATGACTATATTTAGAGACATGAACCAATTAGACTAGAAGAGAATATCTCTCTGGGAAAAAAAATATCACTGAGGAATAGGCAAAGAATACACATATTTTAAGTGACATATTTTCAAAATTATATAAAATATATTTTGTGATTGCATTATCAAACAATGTTTCAAGTTTCACACCTAAGACAATTGTTCTTATAGTGGTATAGCCTCTCAGTTTCTTGCCTCTTTAATCTATCCTAAAAACTGTAGTGAGAATTCAATCCAACAAGCAATTATTAAGCACCTACCACATGCAAGTCAGTCAACAATCATTTATTAGGCACTTACTTAAAAGCTAATCACCTTATTAGGGGTAGTTAGGTGGCACAGTGGATAGAGTACTGTACCTGTAGTCAGGAAGACACCTTCCTGAGTTCAAATTTGACCTCAGACAACTTATTAGCTGCATCACCCTGGGTAAGTCACTTAATCCTGTTTACTTCAGTTTCCTCATTTGCAAAATGAGCTGGAAAAGAAAATGGCAAACCATTCCAGTCTCTTTGCCAAGAAAACCCCAAATGGAGTCACAAAGAGTTAGACATGACTGAAACTATTAAGCAACAACAACATGTGCCAAGTTCTATATTAAGTGCTGGAGATTCTGTGCCAGGCAAAAGAGGAGAACAAAACCAAAGCTAAAATGGTCTCTCAAAGAGGGTCCTTCAAAGGGGGATCATCTTCCTCAACCTCATCAGAATTTTGAGCATTCTGTATAAGACTGAAAATCCATTTAATGAAGGTGATTCTTTTTAATGAAGGTGATCCTCCTCCTCCAACTGGCACATACTTTGCTTAGCTTCCATAATTTCTTGCTGTACTTTGGAATAGAGATGCCAAACACATGGCAGCCCATAGGCCATATGCAGCCCACAATACTCCTGAGTGATGTAGAATGAGAATAAAAAGCAACTAGGAAATATCTAACAAAATAAATAAAAACGTAGTAAAATATATATAATAATACATTTTAAAAATAAGTCAATATGCAGCCTGCAGGGATCCTTGTATACAGTTTAGTGGCCTCCATTTCTATTTTAGTCTGACACCCTGCTTTAGAAGACTTTTCTGGAAAACCTGCTTAGCAGCACTCATGTGACCTGTTCTAACTCCCAGAATTCACTTTGATTTTTCTTACCATTTTTTAAAACTTCAGAAAGTTTTAGAAAGTTAAAGCTGAAAGGCACCTTAGAAATCATCCAATCCAATTACCTGATTTTACCTGAGGAAACCGAGAGTGGTCAGATGAATTGCCCAGGGTCACACAGGTTCATAGCCAAGATTCAAACAAAGGTATCCTTACTTCAGATTTTAAAGTACTATATGAATATAAATAGTTACCATCAGAGAGGATTGATAAGGAGACTAGCCAATTGGATAAGGTGCCAACCTTCCTATCATTTCAACAATCCCATTGATTATATCTCCTTGACAGATGTGAGTTGTTGTTTGAGACTTTCATTTCAGTGCCTTTATTGGAAGGTATAGACGTGTCAATTAGCACACCCATCAATTGGCGAATGGCTGAACAAGTTGTGATACGTGATTGTGATGGAATACTACTGTGCTATAAGAAACGATGAGCTCAATGATCTTAGAAAAATATGTAAAGTCTTGCATGAAATAACAAAGAGCGAAATGAGAAAAAGCAACAGAAAATTGTATACAGTAACAGGAATACTGTTTTGTGAACAACTTTGAACAAATGAATTATTTTGACCATTATAAATATCCAAATCAATAATAAAGGACATATGAAGAAAGACGCTATCTGCATCCAGAGAAAGAATTGATCAATAGAAGTATGTATAGAACAGTTTTATATATATATATATATATACACACACACATATATATACACACATACACACGCACACACACACGTATATACACACACATATATGTACCTATTTGTTTCTAATAGTAGCCATCTTGGGGAAGCAAAGAAAAAAAAGAAATTACATAATAACTTTATTATGTATTTTAAAAGAACAGTAAATTGTACATAATAGATTTGCAGTTTCATGTACAATCATCTTTTTTATTATACTATGTTATGAAAATGCTTGTTTTATTCCAAAAATTAAAAAAAAACTTCACTGAAATCTTCTGGGCCAGGGTACTTACCAACCTGACTGGGAGAAAAGAGAACAATTTTATTGGTTCAGGCTGTTGTAGACCACAACCACCCCTCTGTACAAAGACAGCTCTAGACAAGCAACATCAGAGCCTCTCAGTCCAAGAGATGGCAGCAGCCAGGGGCAATGATAGAGTGGCATTTGATTTGAACCTGCCAGTTCCTGGACACAGCCATGAAAAGGCAGTAGCCAAACCTATTTAAGCCTGACAGATGGCAGCCAGGGAGAGGGAAGTCACATGGACATGTGGTAGAAGTCCCTGAACCCAGCCTCCTGAAGCAGTTTTGTGAGTTCTAGGACATAGCCTTCTAAAAGAAATGGAGAAGGTCTTAGACCAAGAGAGGAAGGGGGTTGGAAATAGGATAGAATAAAAAGAGAATTGCGTTGTTAAGCAAAATTGTCTCATTAGCATGGCTTTTGTTTCTTTTGAGTGGAAGTACTTTCAGCTGTTAAGTGCTAAGCCCCAGGGCCGGGGCCCTGTCGGGTGTGAAGCCTGTGTGGGTGTGGATTGGTGACTTAGGAGGGGCCAGCTGGGGAACCGGTGGTCTCTGGTCATTGAGGCGGG
>CM053626.1:118897427-118919726 GCA_028646595.1 Phalanger gymnotis | reverse complement strand
GAAGGGAATAACATACCCTGATAAATATAGAAATCTAACTTGTCCTACAGGCAGTAGGAGGGGAAAGGGCAGAAAAAAAGAGAGAGGGGTGGTCAGAAGGGAGGGAAGAAGTAACAAGTGGAAAATGGTAAGATAAGGGAGGGGAATCAAGAGGGAGGGTAAACTGAGGAAGGCGGCAGTCAAAACTTTGTTGAGGAGTGAAAGGGGAAAGGGAGAAATAAAAGCATAGATGGGGGAAACAGGATGGAGAAAAAGACACAGATAGAAATCATAACTGTGAATGTGAATGGGATGAGCTCTCCCATAAAATGGAAGCAGATAGCAGAATAGATTAGAAATCATAATCCTACAATATGCTGTTTACAAGAAACACATTTGAAACAGGGAGATACACACAGAGTAAAGGTAAAAGGGTGGAGTAAAATATATTGCACTTCAGCTAAAGTAAAAAAAAAAGCAGGTATAGCAATCCTAATCTCAGACAAAGCAAAAGTAAAGATAGATTTAATTAAAAGAGATAAGGAAGGACACTACATCCTGCTAAAAGGCACCATAAACAATGAAAGAATGTCATTGTTTAACATATATGCACAAAGTGGTATGGCATGCAAATTCTTAGAGGAGAGGTTAAGGGAGTTACGGGAAGAAGTAGACAGCAGAACTATAATAATGGGAGACCTCAACCTCCCCCTTTCTGAACTTGATAAATCTAACCTCAAAATAAATAAGAAAGAAGTTAAGGAGGTGAACAGAATTTTAGAAAAGGCAGATATGATAGACCTCTGGAGAAAACTGAATGGGGATAAAAAGGAATATACTTGCTTCTCAGTGGTACATGGCACATACTCAAAAATTGACCACATACTAGGGCATAAAAACTTCACAATCCAGTGCAGAAAGGCATAAGTAGTCAAAGCATCCTTTTCAGATCACGATGCAATAAAAATTATTTGTAATAAAGAACCATGGAAAAATAAGCTAAAAATTAATTGGAAACTAAATGATCTAAATCTAAAGAATCTAAATCAAAGAACAAATCAGAGAAACAATTAATAACTTCATTGAAGAGAATGACAATAATGAGACAACATACCAAAACTTATGGGATGCAGCAAAAGCAGTTCTTAGGGGAAGTTTTATATCTCTAAATGCTTACATGAATAAAATAGAGAAGAAGGAGATCAATGAATTGGGCATGCAACTGAAAAAGCTAGAAAAAGAGCAAATTGAAAATCCCCAATTAAATACCAAATTAGAAATACTGAAAATCAAAGGAGAGATTAATAAAAGTGAAATTAAGAAAACTATTGAATTAATAAATAAAACAAAGAGCTGGTTTTATGAAAAAACCAATAAAATTGATAAACCTTTGGTCAATTTGATTAAAAAAAAGAAAGAAGAAAATCAAATTACCTGTATCAAAAATGAAAAGGGTGAGTTCACCTCTCATGAAGAGGAAATCAAAACAATAAATAGGAATTATTTTGCCCAATTGTATGCCCATAAATTTGACAACCTTAGGGATATGGATGAATTTACAAAAATATAAATTGCCCAGGTTAATAGAAGGGGAAGTAAAATTTCTAAATAACCCCATCTCAGAAAAAGAAAGTGAGCAAGCCATCAATGAACTCCCTAGGAAAAAATCTCCAGGGCCAGATGGTTTTACATGTGAATTTTATCAAACATTTAAAGAACAATTAATTCCTATACTTTGTAGACTATTTGAGAAAATAGGTGGAGTCCTACCAAATTCTTTTTTATGACACAAATATGGTACTAATGCCAAAACCAAGTAGAGTAAAAACAGAGAAAGAAAATTGTAGACCAATTTCCCTAATGTATATTGATGCAAAAATTTTAAATAAAATATTAGAAAAAAGACTGCAGCAACTTATCACCAGAATAATACACTATGATCAGGTAGGATTTACTCCAGGAATGCAAGGCTGGTTCAATATTAGGAAAACTCAGTATAATTGACCATATCAACAACAAAACTAGCAGAAACCATATGATCATCTCAATAGATGCAGAAAAAGCCTTTGACAAAATACAACACCCATTCCTATTAAAAACACTAGAAAGCATAGGAATAAAAGGAGCCTTCCTTAAAATTAGAAATAGCATCTACCTAAACTATCAATGAACATTATTTGTAATGGGAATAAGTTAGATGCATTTCCAGTAAGATCAGGTGTGAAACAAGGATGTCCATTATCACCCCTACTATTCAATTTGGTGCTAGAAACGTTAGCTGTAGCAATAAGAGAAGAAAAAGAAATTGAAGGAATTAGAATAGGCAAAGAAGAAACCAAATTATCACTTTTTGCAGATGATATGATGATTTACTTAGAGAATCCTAGAGAATCAAGTAAAACATTACTCAAAATAATGAACATTAGCAAAGTTGCAGGATATAAAATAAACCCACATAAATCCTCAGCATTCCTATGCATTATTAAGAAAGTCCAACAGCAAGAGATAGAAAGAGAAAGTCCATTCAAAGTTACTGTAGACACTATAAAATATTTGGGAGTGTATCTGCCAAGACAAACCCAGGGCCTATATGAACGTAATTATGAAACACTTTTCACACGAATAAAGTCATAGCTAAATAAATGAAAAAATATTAGTTGCTCATGCTTAGGCTGAGCTAATATAATAAATAATATATAATAAATATAATAAAAATGACAATTTTTTGGTATTTTGATTGGTATGGTGCTAAATCAATCTATCTATTCAGTGCCATACCAATCAAAATACCAAAAAATTATTTTACAGAGCTGGATAAAATAATAACAAAATTCATCTGGAAGACCAAGAGGTCTAGAATATCTAGGGTATTAATGAAAAGAAATGCTAGAGAAGGTGGCCTAGCCATACCAGATATTAAACTGTACTACAAAGTAGCAGTCATCAAAACTACCTGGTACTGGCTAAGAAACAGAGTTGTGGATCAGTGGAATAGGATAGTACACAAGATGGAGAAGCCAATCACTATAGCAATCTACTCTTTGATAAACCCAAAGAATCCAGCTTCTGGGCTAAGAATTCGCTATTTCACAAAAACTGCTGGGAAAATTGGAAAATGGTAGGGCAGAAACTGGGCATAGACCAACATCTTATACCATATATCAAAATAAAGTCAAAATGGGTTCATGATTTAGGAATAAAGGCTGATACTATAAGCAATTTGGGAGAGCAAGAAATAGTTTACCTACCAGATTTATGGAAAAGAAAAGAATTCATGACTCCACAAGAGATAGAGAGCATTACAAAATTCAAAATGGACAATTTTAATCATGTAAAATTGAAACGTTTTTGTATAAAAAAGTCAATGCAACAAAGATTAGGAGGAAAGCAGAAAATTGGGAGAAAATCTTTATAACCAGTGTCTCTGATAAAGGCCTCATCTCTCAAATATGTAGGGAACTGAGCCAATTTTATAGGAATACAAGTCATTCCCCAGTTGAGAAATGGTCAAAGGATGTGAACAGGCAGTTTTCAGAGGAAGAAATTAAAGATATCTATAGGCATTTGAAAAAATGCTCGAGATTGCTACTGATTAAAAAAATGCAAATCAAAACAACTCTTAGGTACCACATCTCTCCTCTCAGGTGGGCTAAAATGACAAAGCAGGCAAATGATAAATGCTAGAGAGGATGTGGGAAAATTGGAACATTGTTACATTGCTGGTGGAGTTGTGAACTGATCCAGACATTCTGGAGAGCAATTTGTAACTATGCCCAAAGGGCTATAAAAATGTTCATACCCTTTGACCTGGTAATACCACTTCTAGGATTGTATCCCAAAAAGATCACACAAGTGGGAAAAGGACATATATGTACAAAAATATTTATAGCCGCTCTTTTTTTAGTAGCTAAGAATTGGAAATCAAGGAGATGCCCATCAACTGGGGAATGACTGAACAAATTGTGGTATATGAAGGTAATGGAATACTATTGTGTTATAAGAAATAGAGATGATATAGACTTCATAACAACCTGGAAAAACCTACATGATATAATACTGAGTGAGTGGAGCAGAACCAGGAGAACATTATACACAACCACAGATATATGGATTCTGTGAGGAACAACAAAGATGTTTTGAACATCACTCTCTTAATGTAACCTAAGATTTTATTAGCTTTCTAACTGCCATATCATACTGGAATTTACAGTTGACTGAAACTCCCAGATAGTTTTCAGATGAATGCTGTCTAGCTACACCTTTGCTGCCATTTCTGTACTCATTTGTTTTCTCCTAGCAGGCATGTCTAAACTGTAACAGGATGTATAAGACTTTTTCTTCTTTGATCAAAATCTATATTCAAACCATACGAGCCCAAAACAAGTTGCATCTATTTCCTTGGTCTTTTTTTCTAAGTATTTTGTGGAAGGAGAGAATGTGATATCTGGGGGATATTTGAGCATAACAATTTAAACATATGTTAATGTTAAGAATAATATTGATTATTAAGAATAAATGTACATCGAATCTCATCTCAACATATTCCTAAGGTCTTTCCAAATCCAAATTGTTCTAGTTACTCTCTGTGACCAGGGTCAAATCACTTTATTTCTTTGTGCCTCTGTTTCCTCATTTGTAAAGTGAGAAGGCTGTATTAGTGATTTGTAAGATTGGCCCCTTCCAGATTTAAGGGATCATACCATCCTTTCATACTGGAGTTTTGTTGCTTTGAATATGGAATGAAATAAATGTCCAATTTCATTAGTTGCAATAGGATTTGACCCCTGTTTATCTGACATCATCTTCATGTGTACACACGTACTTGGTTTTACCAAACTTTTCTTTAGTTATAAAGTTTTCAAGAGGAGCTAGAGCAGCCTGTTGAAATGGACACTCCAAGAACTGACAGGAACAGAGAATTCAGCAGGTGTGTCAATCTCTGTTGGCAAAAAAACTTAGAAAGAAAAGATTTTTTTGCATTATAATACTAGATTAGCTCATGGACAATTAAGGAGGCACTTGGTGGTTGCTTTGTTAGCTCACACATTAGAGGACGTGGTGGGAGCAGGGGTTGAAGAAGGTAAGAAAAGGAAGGACATAAAGCAGCCATGGTTAGCTGTTTAGTATAGTCTATCCATTTCTGTAGAATTGACACTAATAGCTCATGTATTTATATAATACTTTAATTTTTACAAAATGCTTTCCTTAATAACTTACCCTCAATCTGCCTTTCTGTTTTCATGATACATTACTTCTTTCACTTTATAATCCCACCTAACTGGCTTTCTTGATTTTCCTCACATCTAGGAACACATTTCTCAACTCCATGCCTTTATCTGGCTATCCCCCCACGCCTGGAATTCACACCCTCCTCATCTGAGATTCTTAGAATTCCTCATTTCTTTCAAGACTCAGTTCAGACATCACTTTCTACATGAAATCTTCCCAAGTAATCTCAGCTTCTAAGGCCTTCCTCCCCAAACTATTTAATCTCACTCTATAGGATGTAATCTTATTGAGGGCAAAGACTGCTTCCTATTTGTATTCTTGGTGCCTGGCACATATTAGTTACATAATAAATGTTTACTGTTTGAATAAGTGACTTTCCCATGGTCACGGACCTAGTAAGTATCAGAACTGGTATTCAAATCCAGATCTCTTGACTCTCTTGGCAAAACAATCTTTACTCTGATCTCTGTCCTAAGGGTCCTTTTGTGTCCCCTTTCAAAGCTCTTCCCAGTAACTTGATCATAGGATTCATCATGGGAATTTGCCAAATTGGATAAGGGGAATAAGTTGAACTAGTTCAACTAGATGAGTTAAAGTTCCTCATCTGGAAGCCCCAAAAGTCCTTTAGTAGGAAATCTTGTGAAAATCATAAACCAAGGCTGTGCTTGTATTGGTTGTATTGCTATGACACCATAAAGTTGTGCCCAGAATCACTGCTTCTTATCATTTATAGGGTAGATGATGTCCTAAAAATGTCTTTTAGGTACTTGTAATAGCAAACTCTCAACAAAACCCAAGAAATATCCATATTATACCCCATTCTTCTTCACACTGTGGCATGTTCCATTTAGGCTTAGCTGAAAAGGTAAAATAAAAATTAAAAATAAATATGGAAATACAAAGATAGCCAGGTAGAATAGACATAGTGATAACCTTGGAGTCAAGGAGGCCTGACTTCAAACCCCTTTTTAGATATATTCTAGGAGGTATCATGATACAATGGAAACAATACGTTATACTGTTTGGAGTCAGAGAACCTGAATACAAATCCTGACTTTCTCACTTACTAGCTACATAGTCTGCAGTGAGTCATTTAGCCTCTATGGGACTCAGTTTCCTAATCTGTTAAGTGAGAGGATTGGAATAATTCTATGATAATATGATCCTAGATGTGTGACCCTGGAGGAATCAGTCATTTATCCTCTATGTATGTCAGTAATGCTGCTTTGTAGTACTCATTCTAGATATATTGTTGCTGGCTTAATGTCTGATAAATAACTAATGAATCATATATCCCCCTAAAATATATTCAGAGGTTACTTTAAGAGAGAAAAGGAAAAATAATCCTAGGACTTCTCATGTTGACATGCTATGATGCGTGCTAAATAAGGAACCCTTCATTGATCCTGATGAACTCAGCTCACCAGAATTTGCCTGGGTAGGAAGGATCTCATTAGTATTGCAGTCAGTAGAGCTCACTTTTGCTCTTTGATTCATTAACGATTTTGCGAGCCCTGAGTACTATGTTTGTTTCTTTAAGATATCAAAAGAACCAGAGAAAGGCCTCTAGCATGTTGAGTGGAAACTCTTAAGTTGTACTTACCTGAGAATCACGCAGAATGAAAAGGTTTATAGACACTATATTCTACATCAGTGCAGTAAGTGGCTGCACTGATGAGATCACGGTGTCAAAGTAATTATTCACTGTATGATTTGGGGCCATTAGGTCTATTTTCAGGGTCTTCATTTGCATTTGCTTTGGATGAATAAGCTGGCACCAAGCTTCTATGCCTTTTCTTATTAGAGGATGAGACCTTACACAGCTCCAGGAATGCTTGCCACCCATGATCCCACCAATGGCACCAGAGGGTCTTTGGGTATCTGACTTAAAGGGTTAATGATGCCATACTAGAATGTCTTGAATTATTGATCTTTGTTATAGATCAGTCTACCAAGGACATGGCCCCCGGCATTCCTTCTCTTCATTTCCAGTCTTGTACATAGTCGTAGGGTCATCAGCTTAGAGCTGGAAGGAACCTTAAAGATTATGTAGCCCAAATCCCTAATTGTGCAGTGTCAATGTCTTGTACTGCCCAAGGCAGCATGTTTAAGATGATTGAAGTCTTGGCAGCTCTGATTGCTGGTGGTGTTGTGTCTCCTGTTTGGGTATACCTGGTCCTGCTGCTGTTTTGTTAAATGAAAAAGAAGCATGAAAGCATCCACAATATGGGCAAGAAGCCCTTTACAAGAAACCACCTACTGACAAGTTCTTTGTATGAGGCCCTCCAATGGTAACAGAGCATGGACTTGGGTGGGGTAGGAGTGGCATCTCTGGGTGGGAAGAGGAGGCATTGACTGGCTAGAGTGTCTCCACTGTTTCTACTTATTTCCTCCTCTTTCTACAGAGTAGGTGCTTTCTTTTTGGAGGGAAGAAGGCAGGGCAATTGGGGTTAAGTGACTTGCCCAAGGTCACACAGCTAGTAAGTGTGTCAAGTGCCTGAAGCAGGATTTGAATTCAGGTCCTCTAGACTCCAGGGCCAGTGCTCTGCTCACTGGGCCACCTAGCTGCCCCAAAGTAGATGCTTTTACATTTGAGTTGGGGTGGGTTATGTAAGAGAAAATTTTCTTCCTCATTCTTGTCCTTCCCTCCCCCTATCCCCTTACCAGTTTCTCATATCTCTGAGTCTCAGTTGTTTCATATGAAAAATGGCAATAATTCCCCAGCCCAAAAGTTAGGGCTGGATAAGAAAATCTCTTGAAATCTCTTCCAGTTCTGATCTTGGAATTTTATAATACCTGGTCTAATATTGAGCATTCTAGAGTCTAACTTGAGAAGGAGAATTAGGCAGACCCAATCATTTCTTGGGGCAGTGTCAGCAAGGCCCTGTAGGTCTTGAATTTCTGTCCAGGGCAAGCTGTCCTGAATTGGTCCCCTTCACATGGCCAGTCATCTGGAGAACTAGATACTATGGGATCTTCAGATATTCAATGTTACATAATGTTTACCTCAGGAATGGAAGGCAGGCAAGTAACTCCAGTTTGGGACCTGGATATTCTAAATAGACCCATGATAGGGTGAGCTGAAACTTCTACTTTAATCCTCAGAACCAGCTAGGGACCTGGGATTAATACCCTTATATTAACAGGGATTTATTACCAATCATAAATCAGTTTCTTTGTCACCTTTTTCAAAATTGGTTACTTCTAAAGCCAAAGTAGATGTAATTGGTTAGCAAATGCTGATATTTGTTAGACTCTGAAAGGAGCTAAAGCCAGGGGAATGGAATGCCATTTTTAATCCTATAATCCATGGCACTGACAGAAGACCTAAGATAATACTATTCTCCATATAGAGTGTAGACTCAACTAAGTTCCCATTAGATTGTGAGCTCCTTGAGAGTAGGGACTGTCTTTTGCTTTTTTTTGTATCCCCAACGTTTAGCACAGTGTCTGGTACGTAGTTGGCACTTAATAAATGTTTATTGATTAATTGATAGGTGATTTTGTACAAGGGCCTCTAGATGCCTTTGCTCCTTTTCTGTTTGTTCTTTCCTGGTCTTAAGTGAATGAATATTCTGAGGACCTTGTGAGCCAAAAAGGTCTGGAAGTCTCATGAGGGGCCTGAGTCATATGGTGCAAATGGGGAATCTCTGGCAACTGCTCCAGGAGTCTTGGAGAGGATAGTCACTGACGAGAAAAGAACTGGACCAAGCCTTGCTGATTTTCCAGAAGACAGATAGTGAAATGGAGGTGAAATATAAATATCTAGTTAGCACGTTTGCAAATTATTTTATGTTCTGATGAGTGTTATACTCCCAACAGGTTATACTGGTAGTTAGAAGTTAAATTACTTTATCCTATTCTGTTAATGTGTACTTTGGAGAATTTTTTTTCCTTTATCCTTTCTTGCGTGTAGGAATAAATTACCTGTTCCTTCCTTGATTCCTATTGCACATTAAATATCTTTTTCCTTTGCCTCTTCTGAGGAACTGCTACACAGTCTTAAGGCAACAACTTTCAGGGAAAAGGTTAAGCAATATTCAATTTGATACAGTGTAGTATCAGTGTAGCCCTAGGGTTAGATTCAGAAAATGAGCTGTCAAGCCCTAGCTCTGACATGAACTGTTTTTGTAGCTTTATCTCTCTCAGCATCTCATAAATTAGTAGCTAGGTAGACTGGGCGCTGAACCTAGAGCCAGAAAGATCTGAGCTCAAATTTGGCCTCAGACATTTAAACTAGCTATTGTGACCATTGGCAAGTCATTTCATCTATATGCCTCAGTTTCCTCATCTATAAGATGAAGATAATAATAACACTTACCTCCCAGGATTGTTACAAGGATTAGATAAGATTATATTTGTAAAAACCTTTGCAAACCTTACAGCACTATATAAATAAAATAGCTAAATAGTTATATTTACATGATATAACTTACATCCTCGTTACCAGGAAAATATACACCTTAAAATGATATGCAAATTTGAGCTATTATTATCCTACTTATATAGCACAATTTTTCAATATTTAAGCCACCCATAACTCACAAAAGAAGGTACACAACCCCTTTCTCCATCCCTAGAAAACAATAGGGACAGAGAACGTTAAAAGTGTTAGGTCACTGAGGAATCCATGAACATTTCTCCTCATGAACTCCTTTCTCTCTCCTCCCCAACTTCACAATACCAAAAAGCATATATACGTACATATAAAAGTGGTCAAACTGGTATCCCAAGAAATAGATTGAAAATTACCAGTAAGATTTCACTTTTAATCATTGCTATTCTTTTCTAAATCTCAGAGTTTTGAGATTTGTTGTTCAGTTGTTTTTCAGTTGTATCTGACTCTTTGTGACCCTATTTGGGATTTTCTTGGCAAAGATACTGGAGTAGTTTGCCATTTCCTTTTCCAGATCATTTACAGATGAGGAAACTGAGGCAAAGGGGTTAAATGACTTGCCCAAGGTCACACAGATAGTAAGCGTCTGAAGAAGGATTTGAACTTGAAGATGAGTCTTCCTTATTCCAGCCCTGGCACTCCATCAATATCTAGGGATCATTTCCTTGTGCTTTTCTGATAGTTTTGGAGCTAGAGCCATTTGACTACACATGTCAATGAATTAAATACGTTTCACCTATCATTGACTGAAATTTATTTTACATCTAAGGCCAGAGTTACTGTATATCCTCCTCTTACACTCCATAAATATAGATTCAATACAAAGGAAAAAACTCACTTCTTTGGCGACTGCTCAGGACAATTATTTACTGTTCTTTATTAAGATTTTGCACCCCTCAGGGCTGCAGTATAGGCCTTGCTTTGGGGTGTGATTGAAAGGATAGTTCTTCGTGATCATAAAAAGAAGTTTAAATCATCCCCTATGATCTAGCCTGCTGTTACCAGCTGCAATCTACACTCCTACATTATGCATGATTCTTGACTGTTCATAGCAGGGGAAAAAAGATACACTGCTCCATTAGTAATTCCCAGTGTTATGCTAAGCATTTCTAGTCTACTGCTGTTAATTAATGTTAATATAGAACTGCTAGCATATTTTTAACTCCCTATTTGTGCTAGTAAAGCCATACAATAGTCCATTTATTTAGGATCAGTAAAATCGATTCAAAATTAATTTTTTAGCAGTAAGATAGATGACTGCAACGTGGCTGACTTTGTGGATAGAACACACATTATTAAACAGAAAAGGAGCCATGTAGGCCCCTTGCTGTGCCAAGTTGACTTTATCTATACATACTCTTAGGAAATTTCAGATTTTTTTTCCCCTCTCTCTATCCTATACTTCATGTCTTATTTATAGCAGTTGGTAACCAGTTGGATTTAGCTATTGTCTTCATTTGCTTTAGCATTTTCTGTAGTCATTCACCCCTTGCACCTGACTGAATTAATTGAATTAATTAATTAACCAAATTAATTGTCTGCAACAATTCAATTTCTTTCCTGTTCTGTTGCTTTTCTTTTTTCTCACTTGTGTCTTTATCCATGCTATTTCATTTTTTGATCCAAAAATCTTTCAGTTTTTAGATTGTTCCACCTTCTCCATGATGCCTTCCCTAACAACTCCTTCTTATGTGATAGTCTTATAGATACAGAACTAGAAGAGACCTCAGAGACCTTTAGCCTAACCTTCTCCTTTTGCAGTTGCAGAAACTGAGGACCAGTGAGACTAATTGACTTGCCTAAGGTTGCATAAGTCATAAATATCAGAGCTGGGATTTGAACCCGATTCTCTTACTCCAGAGTTGGTGCTCCTGTTTGTATATGGTTGTTTTCCTGTTGTTTCCTCTATTAGATTGTGAGCTTCTTGAGGGCAGGAACTCTCTTTTGCCTTGCTCTGTATCACCAGTGCTAAGCATGGTGCCTGACACTTTTATTGTTGTTATTGTTCAGTGATGTCCAACTCTTTATGACCTATTTTAGGGGTTTTCTTGTCGAAGACACTGGAGTGGTTTACCATTTCCTTCTCTAGCTCATTTTACAGAGGAGGATACTGAGACAGTGTTAAGTGACTTGCCCAAGGTCACACAGTAAGTGTCTGAGGCCAGATTTTAACTCAGGTCTTCCTGATTCTAGCCCCAGTACTCTATCTGCTGAGACATCTGGCCATCTGTGTCTAACACATAGTAGGTACTTAATACATGTTTATCAACTGCTAATCTTCCCTTTCTCAGATCTCTTTCTCTGAACACATGTTTTCTACCTTGCTTCTTGTATATTCTATCTCCCTCCCTTGCTTATAAGTCCTTTTAAAATAATTCTTATTTAAGTTAAAAATTTAAATTTCTTACATCTCCCTTCTCTATCCCTCCTAAATCTAGCTCAATGCTGAACAGATAGAAAGTACTCAGTGAATTCTTGTTGAATGGATGTGATTCAATTAATTAAATACTCTGAAGTTGTTTTATGGCATTTATTGACAAAAAGATGGAAATATGTCCAAATAAAGTCATTCTTTGGCTATGTCAACTATAGGCATGTGAAATGCCATGTTGCAAAATACTATCTAATTGAATCTTGATGTATAATTTCAGTCCTGGAAACAAGGAAACAAACTGTCCTCCTCCTATGTGAGATATGGGGACTTTGCACATAAGACAGGATAGACCTGTCAGATGAGGTTGCTATGTTAGTTGGCTTTGCCTGCATTTTTTTGTGGGGGGTTTACTAGGGAAGGTTTGGTAGAGGTGGAATGTAAGGCAAAGAAGGGGAATAACTATGCGGTAAGAACAAAAAGCAACAATAAATCTATAAAATATGGTATCCATAGGATATTTTGACTTTTGAAATAAAAAAGTGGGTGACATCATAAACAAATTAGAGGAGCAAGGATCTTTGGATAGGGAAAGACTTCATGATAAAAAAAAGGATTAAAGGAACCACAAAGGATAAAATGGACAATTTTGATTATACAAAATTAAAAGTTTTCGTAGGAACAAACCAAATACAGCTGAAATTATAAGAGGAAATAGATAACTGGGAAAAAAATCTTCACAGATTTTCTTTGTTTCTTTTATACATGGTTTGATTTTCAAGATAACTAAGGAACAGATTTAAATTTATAAGAATAAGAGCTATATCCTAATTGATAAATGGTCTAAAGATAAGAACAGAATTCTCACAGGAAGAAATCTAGGCCGTTTATAGCCATATGAAAAAATGTTCTAGGTTACTGTTAATTAGACAAAGGCAAATTATGCAATGCTGAGGTTCCAGTTCATACCCATCAGATTGGCACAGTTGACTCCCCCCCCCAAATGTGAGGAAATATTAGTGTATTGTTGGTAGAGTGTGAATTAGTTGGTCCAACCCAGGGGTAGGGAACTGTGGGCCTCAAGGCCACATGTGGCCTTCTAGGTCCTTGTGTGTGGCCTTTTGACTGAATCCAAGTTTTACAGAACAAATCCTTTTATCAAGGGGATTTGTTCTGTGAAGTTTGGATTCAGTCAAAGGGCCACACTTGAGGACCTAGAGGGCTGTATGTGGTCTTGAAGCCACAGGTTCTCCACCCCTTGGTCCAGTCCTTCTGGAAAGCAGTTTAGTGCTGTCTCTCAAGCTACTAAACTATGTACTCTCTTTGACTCAGCAATACTTCTAATAGGGCTACATGCCGAAGCGATCTAAGAAAAAGGAAAAGGACCTGCACATGCAAAACATTTGTAACAGCTCTTTTTGTTGTGGTAAAGAACTGGAAACTAATGGGATGTCTATCAGGGGACAGAAGTGGATCTACAAACTGTGGTATATCGATGTAATGGAATACTTTTGTGTTATAAGATATGATAAGTGGACCATTACAGAGAAACCTGGGAAAACCTTTGTGAACTGGTGAAGAGTATACAATAATAACATTGTAAGAATTCTGACCAATGAAGTGACTGACCACAATTTTGCAGAGAACCCATGATGAGACATGCTGACTGCCTCCTGACAAAGAGGTAATGAATTCAGGCTACAAAATGAGACACGTACTATTTGTTTTGTTTGACTATGAATATTTGTTACAAGGGTTTTGTTTTTCTTCCTTTTTTCCCCCTTTCATTGGGGTGGGAGGTGGAAATAATAGGAGGGAAAGAAAATAGATTTTTGTTCTTTGAAAAAAAATTAAAATTGAAAAATTTAAATTTAAAAAGGAATATAGGTAATAGAGTAAATCAAAAGGAAGATGGCAAAAAGAAACAAAATAAAGAAAAAAGAGAGAAACAAGATTGGAAAAGAAGTTGAACTAACAGGAAGTTGCTCAAAAGACTGCTACGTGGTATATCTGGCTCTGGTGTCAAAGACCTGGATACCAGGGCCACCTCTAATGTCAAGTACCTGTATTCCCTGGGGAACATCACTGCCTCAATTTCCTCATCTGTAAAATTAAGAAGTTGGATTAGGAGGCCTCTAGGCTCCCTTCCAGCTCTCTGTATATAATCCTCTAACTAAATTGAAGGAGTGGAGCAAACCCACTTTTCCTCACACAGGTGCCTACTTCAGGGTAACAGTTTGTTCTAAAGAGCCTTTTGTTGAGGTCTGGCCTAGATAGCTGCAGTCATTGGCATGGCATCTTGAAACCTTTCCTTACCTCTTCCAAGAGTGTAGTCCCATCTTACCTGGGTCTCTATCTGTTTTTGGGGGTGGGGATGGTAATATATAATCATAAATAAAGAGGAAAAAAATAAATGAATGGCAACAACAAACTTTCTCGTGCCTTTTGGATATTTTAATCTGGAAGTGGGCAGCCAGATTATCTAGGATGTGAGCTGTGAATATGAAGCAGTAGCTATGAAGAGTGATAGGTGACCAAGGGGTTTTAAATAAATTTTCATTGATGCTTTTTAAAAATGTCACTTTAATTTCCTCCATATACCATCCTCTGTTTCTTCCAGAGCGTTATCTGACATAACAAATGGCATTTTAATTTATTTTTTAAAGTAGGAAATAATTAATCTTTTTTTCAATTACATGTAAAAATAATTTTTAAGATTCATTTTAAAAAATTTTGTGTTCCAAATTCTCTCTCCCTCTCCCTCCTGCCTCCCTCATACTAATGATATTTTTTTAATAAGTTAATTTATTTTTAGTTTTCAACATTCACTTCCATGAGTTTTAAATTTTCTCCCCTTCCCTACCCTCCTCCTCCCCAAGACAGCATGCAATCCAATATAGGCTTTACATATACATATATATTCCTATTAAACATATTTTCACAGTAGTCATGTTGTATAGAAGAATTAGAATGAATGAGAGTTACCATGAGAAAGAAAAACATAAAACAAAACAAAACAAAAAAAAGAAAATAGTCTGCTTAGATCTGCATTCAGATTCCATATTTCTTTCTCTGGATGGGGATGGCATTTTCCATCGTGAGTCTTTTGGAATTGTTTTAGGTCCTTGAATTGCTGAGAAGAGCTAAGTTTATCAAAGTAACTCATTGCATTCATGCGGCTGTTACTGTGTACAATGTTCTCCTGATTCTAGTTACTTCACTCAACATCAGTTCATGTACCATATTTCCCCATGTATAAGACGCACACTTTTCCAAAAAATTTGGGGTCTAAAAATTGGGTGCCTCTTATACAATGGTTGTAGATTTTTGCATTTCCCGCTTTTTCGCGCTTGTTGTCTTTGCACTCACTGTTTCTCATTTGTTACTGGTATATCAGGTTATGTTTTGCCACATTCTGCCCAGAAATGGCCCAGAAAAGATTTTCATACATTGCTGAATTCAAGTTAACAGTGATCCAGTTTGCAAAAGTGAATGGAAATCGTGCTGCTGAACATAAGTTTGGTCCTCCTCCAACTGAGAAAACAGTCTGGGACTGGCTACCGGAAGAAGAAACCCTACTGAAAACGCCATGGCAGAAGAAGGCCACGAGAGGCAAGTCAGCAAAATGGCCTGATTTAGAGAGGGAATTGAAGATATGGATTGAAGAGCAAAGGGCAATTGGAATTCTTGTGTCCACAAAGATGGTTTAGCATGAGGCAAGAAGAATTGCTGATGAAAAAGAAGTTACTGATTTTAAAGGAGGACACAATTGGTGCTTCAGGTTCATGAAACAGAATGGACTAAGCATGTGTACATGTACCAGACTTGCCCAAAAGATGCCTGAAAGCTATGAGCAGCTGAATAAAACTTGAGTTCAATAACTTTATGTAATACATTTTTAAAAAAAATTTCAGGCCCCGAAATTAAGGTGAGTCTTATACATGGGGAAATATGATAAGTCTTTCTAGGTTTTTCTGAAGCCATCCTGCTTGTCATTTCCCATAGCACAATAGTATTCCATTACATTCATATACCACAGATCGTTAAGCTGTTCCCCAATTGATGGGCATCCCCTCAATTTCCAGTTCTTGGCTACCACAAAAAGAGCTGCTACAAATATTTTTGTACATGTGGATCCTTTTCCCAACAAATGATATTTTTAAAAACAAAAAAGAAAAAGAACACAATTTGGTATAATTGATCAAAAGATTTAAAAAATCTGAAGATATATGTAATGTGCGTATTTTGTGGATTTTCCATTTTTGGAAAGGGGTAGGGTGGGGATTCCCTCCCCCTTTGAAAACAGATGATGAAGTTAGTAGAGAAAAGAATAGCATCCTCATCATCCTCCTTATCAAAGATCATCAACCTTGGTATTATCACTACCTTCTGCCTCTCTGATTAGAGAATACAGCACAAAACTCGAATTAAGGAAAGTGCTCAGCTCAGATAACTCCTAACTTCTCACCTGGCTGCATTACTTTGGGACTTATCTGACTGACTTCTAACTTATTCACCATCTTCACTCCTCCCCCGCAATGACGACATCTTCTTCCTCTACTTCCTTATCAGCTTCCTTTTGTGTTATTGTCTTCCCCCATTAGATTGTAAGCTCTTTGAGGGCAGAGTCAGTTTTTTTTTTAATTGTATCTCCACCACTTAGCACAGTGCCTGGCACATAGTAGGTGCTTAATAAATGTTTAAAAATGAAAACACTAATAGTAACAACAATAATAATAGCTAACATATAATGATTATTATGTATCAGGCACTACGTTTAGCTCCTTAAAAAATATAATTTAATTTGATCCTCATGACAGCCTTGAGAGGTAGGTGTTATTATTATTATTTCCATTTTATAGATGAGGAAATGGAGGCAAACAGAAAAAATGACTTGCCCAGGGTCACACAAGTTAGTAAAGGTCTCTAGGCTCTGCATTCCACACACTTTGCTACCTAGCAGTCCCTAAGTCCTAGCTGGACCTAGAAACTGTACCCAAATTCCAGTCAAATATAAAAACAGGTTAGGAAACTGAGGGCTAGAGAGGTGAAGTGAAATCTCCCCTATCTTCCACTCCTCCAGATTAGAGAGTTTATTCATGGAACAATTCTCTTCTTGATGGTGAAAACTGTTTTTGGGAAGTTTGCAAAGGAAGTCGATTGCTAGAGGTGTTTAAAACATTGGGGAGTCCTATCAGGCATCTAACTCAAACCTGCTTTACTGGATTGTATCCAGGCTCAAATAACATCATGTATGTAAAATGATTTGCAAACCTTAAAAAAAGAACCCTAGAGAAATGTGAGCTAATAGTAGAATGTAAAGTCCTTGAGTTCAGGAACTGTTTTGTTTTTGGTTTTTTATACTCCTACCCTGCCTCCCCCACTTTTCTCCCTAGACTGGCACGTAGTAGGCACTTGACAAATGCTTTAATTTAATGGAACCCAGAGCAGCCTAGGATAGTTTGATGCAGTGGAAAAATTACTGAATTTGTAGGCAGAGGACTTAGTTTCAAGTCATTGTCTGCCACTACCTGTGTAATTTTGGGCAAGCCATTTACTATTGTTGGGCCTATTTTATAATCTGTAAAATGAGGAGCTCCATGACTTCTAAGGAACCATCCATCTCTAAATCTTCTGATCCTATTTTGATAAGCAGTGGACAGCCTCAGTGTGGTTCAATACCTCTGGGTTCTCCAAACAAATCTTAGGCTTCCTGGTTTTATTTTATTTGACATATTCATAGAGTGAGAGAGCCTTATTGTCATTAATGATTTGGCCAAATAAAGCAATTCATTACTGACTAGACTATCTCTGAGACTGCTTCTGGTTCTAAAATTCTATTTGGGGACCTAGAATTTTCAAACACAGCAGATTAGGTAAATAGCCTCTGTGGCTGGGCCACTTTCATATGAGCTAAACCTTCATGAATTAGTCCTTTGCTATTTGCCTAAACCTCTTTATTCCTGTATTGTTTGCCTTCCACCAGGGATCTTACAATATAGTGTTGGGTGGGGTGGGGAGGGTTGGAGAAGAGGGAAGTGGAGGGGAGCAGCATCTCTTACAAATAATGCCCATTTGGCATGGACAGATGTACAGCTGTGGGCAGTACATGGTTTTCATTTCATAGTCATCAAACAAGGCAACAAAATCACCCCAAATGTGAAAGCAAACCCTTTCCCTCTCTTCACAAAAAAAGGGTTAAGCAAATGCTTGAAAATGTACTCTTTTAGCCCAAATGAAAACAAAACCAGCTACAGAGATGGCAATCAGCCTGGCTCAATTCCAGATCAATGTATTCCCTTTCCCTGCCTCAGGCTTTCTGCTTTGAACTGAGATTCAGAAAGCCTCTTATAAATATTCCTTTATTCTACCTTTTCAACTATAAATCGAAATATCCCTACTGTGTTTTGATTCAGAGTCTGGGAATCCATGGCACTCTATGAGTCTTCTGGCCACCATCCTGTTGGAACTTGGGCAAAAATAAATGACCCTAATCATATTTTCTTATTCTCTTCCAGCTCCATATAATCCTTTATATTGCCACACACATTTAAAGATATTCCCTAATGTAGAGTAGGGTTCAAGAGATTCTCTTTTCATGGCCTATTATCCTGTTTTCTCTTCTCAATCACTCGCTCCTAGTCTATTTTCATTGTCCCTTTTCCTTTTCCACCCTTGCTTACCTCTAATCTCTCTCTCTGTCTCTCTCTCTTGCTCTCTCTCTTTCCCCTCTTCTCCCCCCCCCCCCCGAAAATACTTTGTTATGCTTCTGCTGTGTACAGAGCACATTTCGGCTCAGCCCATCTTCCTCTGAAGGCTGTAGACTTGGAACCTTTCCAAGACAATGGACTCAAGTTTGCTTTAAGGTCAGGCAAACATCATTTTTCATTTTCCTTTGTGGTGTCATCCATAACTACTTTGCCCTTTGCCTCTTGGCTGGGAGTTCTTCTCTGAGCTTTCTCTGCTGTAGATCTCAAGCTGATGTAGGCAACTAAACTTTTAACAGGGGGACAAAGAGATGAGATGCCCACTGCTACCCACAGTTGCCAGGGCATCTAGGTTGCTCCTAGTATCAGGCAACAGATGTTCATGAAACCACTGCCAAAGATGAGCAAGGGGCAGGAGTACATGTGTTGCTCTGCACTAGAGGATTAAAGAAACCAAAAGGTTTCTTGGCTACTTCATTTAGCTGAATGACGTGCACTGAAGTGAAGGATGAGAATCTGCAGAGTCCCATCATCCAAAAACCTGCAGAGAGGACAGATCGAGGAAAGACCTCTCTGCAGACAGAACTGTCAACGTGTCAACTGGCGTTGGTGTGAACAGCAAGTCCCACAAGATAACAAGGCGTTGGATGCATACCACACCAAGAAGAATCTAAAGCATTGGTAGAGTAATGACAGCTACTGGTTATTCCCCAGTATTGCATGTTTCTTGTAGCAGGAAACAGGGCTTTCATCAGAGATTTGGGGCTAAGTGTGACTACCTTTAACGTTATTGAAATTTTAATTTTGTAGTGTTCCACTTTTCATATTGCTATCACGTCTGCATCTACAAAGTCAGCATTTAATAGACAATTATAGCAAATTATCTAAAATCATTCAAAACCAGTATAAATAAAAAGTGGAAGATAGGGAGTTCTCCCTCATTGGAGGTTTTAAAGCAGATGCTGGACAGCTACCTGTCAAGGATCCTTATTCAGATTTAAATTAGACTAGATGACCTCTTAGCTTCCTTGATTCACTATTTACGGTAAGTGCAAACACACTGACAGAGCTATCAATTTAGGGAGGGCTCTTTCCTTCTTACAACTCTGCAGAGCAGAGCACTTTTCAGAACCCAAGGGAAAGTTTCCTGGAAGATATTTAAGTTCTATCACTTCCTATCTTGGAGGAGATGGGTTTGAATGGCATAGTGCCAGCCAGACACAGTAGGTGCTTGATATATACTTGTTGAATTGAACACAAATAAATACAAGACCTTATATTTTGTGTAGCTCTTTGAACTTCTCCAGGAGATTTCACATTTATTAGTGAAATATGTTCTCATTTATGACAGCTCTGACACATAGAGTTCACAAACATCTGCCCTTCAAAGGATAAGGGAATCCATCTCAAGGAATTAATGGGTTTTATCACAGAAGTGCTACTCATTTATTCTTGAGAACTCACAGAAGACAAGAACATCCCCTATAAGCTGGAAAAGAACAAGTCAAGTGCTCATATTTCAAAAGGAAAAAGGACAACTCTGATAATTGCCAACCAGTTCCCTTACCTGGTAAATATGGGAACAAATAATCCAACAATCAATTTACAGTCACCTAGAACAGCATTGTACAGCAATTGCAGTGACTCGGTGAAGAGCAAATCATGTCAGGACAATTTAATTTGCTTCTTTTTTAGAGTGATGAGTTAAAACAGAACAAGGTAAACCAATAGACATAATATATCGGAATTTTGGGTACCAGCCCACATAACATTCTCATTATCAAACTGGTGTAATCATATTGCTGTTAGATGGGTACACTTCTGGCTAAAGGTTCCCACTAAAAGGGTGATTGATTATTCATGGCTCAGGATGAATTAGGGTGGACTTATTGCAAAACATCTTCTGAAGATACATCCTAGGAATAATCTTCCAGTCTCTCTCCCAGAATGGAGGGAAATTAGGCCCAGAAAAATATCCAGGGAGTGACTTTTAGGGGATACCTCTCATTAGACTTCACCCATCCTACATTATCCTCTGTTATTTTCAATGGCCATTGTTTTGAGAGTGTTGGATAAAAGGAATACAATTCCTTGTTCAAAACTAGTGTGAATGGAAAATAGAGAGGCAGAATAGAAAGTATTTTTCCTTCTTTTCTCCATGGTGTTATATTATTATATCCTAGATGCTGAAAGGTAGAATTAGTTCTAGGATCATAGCATCATAAATTTAGAACTAGAAGAGATTTCAGAAATAATTGAGTCTAGCTTCCTCATCTTACAAATAAAGAAACTGAGAGCTTAAAACTAAAGCTGGCTAAAGAGGTTAAAGGGCTGGCCTATGGTCATATAGTCCAATAACTCATCTAACTTCACTGGCTGTTTAAAATAATCACTGAATGGATGTTGCCTCAGTCAAAGTGAGAACTCTGAAAGGCCTTAGTTTAAAAAGGCCAAAGTCTCCCACTGTATCCTGGGCCATCTTGAGTTTTCCTCATCTATATCTGGCCATTGGCTCCAGAGGAGAAAGTGAGTCTGGTGACTTTGCACAGCCCTCTCTCACTTAAATCAATTGACTTGTAAATCATGGCATCATCTTCCTGATGTCATGGTCTTCTTTGAGAATGAAGGACAAATCAAGCAAAACCAAATTGTTCTTCTTTCACAACATGTGAATGTGTTTTATCTGATTACATAATGGCTTGCCATCATAGGGAGGGAAAAAATTTGAAACTCAAAATTAAAAAAAATGAATATTAAAATTGTCTTTACATGTAATTGGGAAAAATATTATTTAAAAAACCAAATTGTTAGGTGATATAATGTTAAAAGGGACAGTTATTTCTATAAGCATGACATTGTAAATGGTGGTTGGTTTTGCCACTAAATATCTGTGTGACCTCAGGCAAGATGCTTCCTATGGTGTGCTGGAGCCAGCTCTAATCGGATTGTTAAATTTTTCATGGGAGTATTTATCACTTGGAAATTGGTAAATGCTATCAATCAGGGCTAGGTTTATTGTTTTGTTGATTGTCTAGATTTTAAAAAGTGGTGGAGAAAATGTTAATAATGCAGATTAAACTAAAAATTGTGCTGTGGGGTACAATTTTTTTTGGAGAACATTTTTTTGGGGGAAGAACTATACCCCTAGATGCTTCTCTGTGGGCCTGAGTATTCTCATTTTACAGGTGAGGGGGGCTTGCTAGATGATCTCATCTAGGTCCTTTTTTTAAAAATTTTTTTTATTTAATATATTTGGTTTTGATTTTCACAAGAGTTTGAATTACAAATTTTCTCCCCATTTCTACCCTCCCCCCCATTCCAAGAATATTCTGGTTGTCCTGTTCCCCAGTCAGCCCTCCCTTCTGTCACCCAACTCCCCTTCCATCCCCTTTTCCCTTCCTTTCTTGTAGGGCAAGATAAATTTCTATGCCCTATTGCCTGTGTATCTTGTTTTCTAGTTGCATGCAAAACCTTTTATTTTTTGTTTTTGAACATCTATTTTTAAAACTTTGAGTTCCAAATTCTCTCCCCCCTTCCCTTCCCACCTACCCTCCCTAAGAAGTCAAGCAATTCAACATGGGCCTCATGCGTATCATTATGTATAACCCTTCCACAAT
>CM053626.1:118883982-118896927 GCA_028646595.1 Phalanger gymnotis | reverse complement strand
CAGACCTGGGCTGGAGTCCTGCTTCCCTCTGCCCCTTTGTGTGTTCTGTATTTCTAGAACTGGTTCAGAGCCATTTTTTCATAGGTTTTTGGAGGGACTTGGTGGGGAGCTCACGCCAGTTACTGCTTTCCAGTCGCCATCTTGGCTCCGCCCCCCCAACTCAGGTCTTCCTGACTCCAGACCCACTGTGCAACCTTGATGTATGTAAGTAAATACTCCTGAGATTCACTGTTTCAGAGAATCATAGGATTTTGGAGCTGAAAGGTACCTTAGATATCCAGCCCCTCATTTTATAAATAAGGAAACTGAGACCAAAAAAAAATGTCTAGTTAGTGCCATATTCCTGATTAGAACTATAGTTTCCTGACAGTTCAAGGTTGTTTCCACTGCCCCACACTTAGCATAATGTTAGAAAAAGTATTCAGATATCATATGGGCTGATGGTAATCTGAGTTAGCTCTTTGAAGGGACTGGTATCACACACTAGAGGTGGGTAGTAGTGAGTAAAGCAAGAGTAAGAAGTCAAAATAATACACATCCTTGCCACAGTTTACATGCCCTATCCTCTTACTTCTGGATGGGACCATATCTAAATCACTGTAAATAGAACAGAAATTTCCTCTGGTTAGGGGAGGGGGCAGGCCTACCCTTTCTTGTGACAGATCATCTTTTTTCTAGATTTGCCCCCTCCCTCCTGCTTAGCACTCTCCCCAACACCTACCCTGACTTATTTTTGGAAACTTCATACACAGAATATTTTATGCTGAAAACTTCTAGCTTTCCACTCAATACCCATATGCTTCCTTTCTATAAGGTTGTGGTATTAATATGGTTAAAGATCTTCCCTGCCAATTAATCCCATTAATAGGTCTCAGGTAGAGCTAGTTAAGGGAAACTTGATTAGAGGAGGCTTGTTTGTAGGAAGGCCCACACCCTTTTGCTAATTAGGTGGGGGGGGGGTGTTGTGAAGCCTTTGAACTCTAAAAAGGTTATATATACTCTGAGGGTAGCTGTTAATCTCTCTCAGAACTGTGGGAGGAGAGGACAAAGGCAAGCAGACAGCTAGGATTTCTGAGTGAGTGTTTACTGGAAGGCCCCAGCAGAGAGGAAGGTTATGGGATGGCTTGGGTCCCTGCTGTGATACTGTGTTTTAAGTATTTTGCTGTTATAATGAAATGGTCTTGCTGGTTTTGGGATACAATTGCTGTTATGTTGAATTGGAGTTATTGGTTCTGGGATTTGATCCTCTGGTATCTGAATAAATATTTTACTTCTTCCACCTTCTATATGGAGAGTCTCTTATATTCTGTGATACAGAACTATACAGGCGTATTCATGGTCACCATCACTATTGTGATACTTGCCTAATTGATACAAAGGTCAAGGGTACTTCTCTTGGAATTTCTGGCCCCTTTCTTCCACCTGTTGTGGCCTATAAATAGGGGTATGCTGGAATCAGCTCAAACCAGCTCTCAAGAGGCCAATTATGTGAGTATTTAGGCCTTGGAAATTGGCAAAACTATAAATCCACTAGAAATTGATTTATTGTTTGTTGATTGTATAGATTAAATAAAATGATGGGGAAAATGTTAATAATGGAGAATTATCCTAAAAGTGTGTCTAGTGTCCTTTTATTTTCTTATAGTCATCTGTTAACCATTTAACAGCACACTCCTGAAGTGATATAGTACATCTCACCTGAGGTTCTGATTCCCTGATGCTGGCTGAGTTGTGGATGTAACCTATGGCTTCTGGAGATCAAGTTGTATCTTTATCTCTTCATGGAATAAATAGAATAGAATCCCCCATTCTCATGGGTGTACCAAGTTAAGTTATATAAGAAAGTTATACTTTCTCTCATGTGCCAAATAAAGGTCTATTTTCTTTAGTATTTGAAAGCTAATTAGTCTCATCTATAGAAACCTTTAGGTCTCCAAAAGCATCTGGACTAGTACAATAGTCCTAGATAGATATTTGTCTCTACTACCTTCAATAATCTCCAAAGGAAAAGGACCAGTGTTTAACCAAGTGTAGCACAAAGTCCAACAAAAATGGTGGGCCTAGCCTTTACTTTCTCATGACCTGGCCAAATTCAACCAAGGAGAAGCTGTTGGATCTGCTCTGCTATACAGTCAGTTTTTTTCTTCTTTCATTTTGCGGAGTCATCATAGAAGGACAAATAACAGACACCAGAAGAAATAGAGAAAAGTTCATCTGCAAACAAAATAATCTGCCTCAGCCAATTAAAATTTGACTTTAATTCTTCTCTATTCACTATGGCTCTTAATAGAGGTCATAAGACAGAAGTATTGTACTTTAAAAATAAGAAGGTAGTTTGTTTGATAAGTTGAAACAGACTTATGTGGATGACATCAGCCTTTGTTATCTAATTATAGCCATTCGAGCATTAATTTCCTGTCCTCATGCAGATCAAGGCAAGGATAACATATTGTGGAAGAAAAATAAAATCAGTGAAACTGAGTTGATTGATCTGTTCACATCATTTTTCATTGCCACAGTCAAAATCTATTTATCTTTGCTATTTAAAAATAGAATAAAGAAAACTTTGAAAGTACCACTTGGGAGGTGTTACAAAAATAGGTGGAATGATATAAATAGATTGCTAAATTATTGTAAAAAATTTGTTCATCTTCTCTTCTTTCTTATTTCTCATTTCTTTCTTTCCCCTATGCTTACTAGTGTATCAGGCAACACAAGCAGACTGGGATGCCTGGTGTTAAGGATATATATATATATATATATATATATATATGTGTGTGTGTGTGTGTGTGTGTGTGTATATGTGTATATATGTGTATATATGTGTATATATGTATATATATGTATATATATGTATATATATGTATATATATGTATATATACACATATATATACGTATATATATATTTATATATATACGTATACATATCAGGCAACTAGGTGGTGCAGTGGATAGGGTGCTGGGCCTGGAGTCAGGAAGATGCATCTTCATTACTTCAAATCTGGCCTCAGACAATTACTAGCTGTGTGAACCTGGACAAGTCACTTAACCCTGTTTGCCTCAGTTCTTCATCTGTTAAAAAAAAAAAAAAAGAGCTGGAGAAGGAAATGGCAAACCAGTGTGCCAAGAAAATCCCAAAAGGGATCACAGAGAGCTGGACATGACTGAAAAATTATGAGAAAACAACAAAATTTAAATAAATAGGTGTATGTCTGTATCTGTATGTGTAGACACACACACACACACACACACACACACACACACACACACACACACATTTGTACATAGCCACTGGGAGAATTGTTTTTGCTTGACTATTGTTGCAAGAAATTTGCTTTGTTTTTTTATAGGGTGGAGAGTGAGAGGGAAAGGAATTAGGTTTCTGTTAATTTTTTTTTTTGAAATAGAGAAGTATGGGGATACTACAGATGTGAAATGCTTCATGAATTTTTCGATGAAATTGCTGAATTATTCATTTTATTTTAACATTTTATATGTTACAAGAAACCTCTCATTAGGCAAGTAATCTGTAAATGTTTATAACATATAAACTAAATACATAGTTTTTAACGTGTAAAAATGAAAACAATAAAGCAAGAAACCTGTGTTTATCATGTCAAAGCAAAACACATGGATAGTTTTATGTAAAAAGGAAAGTATAAAAATGAAAAAAATAAATTGAGGAAATGTTGAGAGATACTAACTACTTACATATTTGAATGAATGAATGGAAAAACATTTAAGTGCTTACTATGCAAAGCAAGTATATGCCAGCCTTCTTCATTCTGTGACATGTTTGCAAATATTTTAAATGTCTGTCTGCAACAGGATCTAAAGGGATAAGTATTTGGAGTCTGATCAGGAACATTTCATAGGGTAGGGTGGGATCTGTCTCCCTGGAGCATTTTTTTGGATGACACCAGCATCCCCTGAAACTTGTCAAACCTGTCCCTCTCAATCACTACTTTGAGTGAAATGTACACAGGGGAACCTCTCATTACATCAGAAAAAAACCTAAAAAATACACTACAAATTATGAATTCCCAAGCAGAAAACTAAAGACCTCATAGTATAGGGGCAAGGGTGGTGCGTTCCTCAATGTCCCTAAATTAAATAAAACATTCAGAAGAGAATAGATGTGGAAAGTGAATGATTCAGTGAAGAAGAATCAGTGAATGGTTTTTATAATCAGTAAACAGGATTTGGATTTCTGGACCAGTACTTAAGATCCAAGTATGATCATCACTTAACCAGGGATGCACTGCATATAAGGTGGCCGAAGAAGAATATTTTTGAGTGAGATGTATTTCTGTACCCAACTGTATATTCCATCTTTCAACAAGTTCAAATGAGAATAACATCAAGTGTGTCCCACTTCAACTAAACTTTTCTTCATTTGAAGAGACTTCTACTTGTATACCCTGATTATATATGATAATTTTTCCCATCCTTCCTCTCCCTCCCCCCACAAATGTATTCCTCTTCCCCTCCCTATGCATTCTGCTTTTAAGATCATCAAAACTTGACAGAACTACTACTCCCAGGCCTTCTGTCTTATTAGACTTCTTCTGTGACCCTTAATGATGATAGAGTTCTAATGGGATATAGGTATCCTCTTCCCATATTAGAATGTAAATAGTTTATCCTTATTTAGCCCTTTATGATTGCTTGTTTATATTTACCTTTTAATGTTCTTTTGATTCTTGTGTTTGTACGTCAAAGTTTCTCTGCAGCTCTGGTCTTTTCATTCAGAATTCTTGGAAGTCCTTTATTTCATTAAAGATCTATTTTTTTCCCACTCAGTAGAATAATATTTAATTTTGCTGGATAAGTGACTCAAGTTGTAAGCCTATATCTTTTTTTTTTCCTTCAAAGAGCTTTTTTTCAAGGTCTTTATTTCTTTAAAGTCATGTCTGTTAAATCTTATATGATACTGACTATGACTCCTCAGTACATGAATTCTTTCTGGCCCTTAGAGGAAAAACCTACTTGCTGAAGGAAAAGGTGTCCAAGGTATCTTGTTTCCCAATAGCTAATTAACATATGATTATTATGAGAACTTTGAGTTTGCTAGCTGGGAAACCCTGATAGCTATACCTTTTTATGACTATGAGAATTGTTTATTGCCCATCTGTAGCAAGTCTGATAAAAACTAAACTTTAGTTGCTCATCCTAATTTAAAAGTGAGTCACTTTTAAAGAGACTCTGCTTTGAGGCAGGAAAAGACAGAACAAACAAAGGAAGTGAAGGTGGGTAAAAAAAAAGAAATCCAAAAAAGCAAATCAAAGACAGGAGAAGCAGAGCAGAGACTGATCCCTGCTGCTTGAAAGAAGCAAATTGGAGACAATCAGACCCTAGTTGAGCCTAACTGAGCAGAAGACTTCATCTGATACTTCCTCCTACTTCATGAAAGGAATAGTACCCACACGAATGGATGGCTCATAGAAAAACAGCTGAACTGATCATTGAGATAAGAGCTTAATTGCCCCCATGAGTAGCTCAATGGAGGAAGACAGTTTTTGTATCTATAGCTAGGGGCTGACCTGGTTGGGAAAAAAGCACTGATGCTAGCAGCTGATTGGAGGAGGAAGAATCCTGGATTTTATAGCTCAACTGATTGATAGGTATGGCCTTCCTGGAATTCCCCATTTCTTTCAAGTGACTCAACCAGGCTTTTTTCAAGGGTCAAAATAATGACTCCACAACTAGGAGTTTTGAACTAGGAACAAAGAATCTTCCCTCTAATAAAAAGGGGGGGGGGGGAAATAGGGAAAAGGATATGTCTGACCATATAATAAGCTTAAGTAGTCGCCAAATAAAAATATTAACCCAGTGCCACAAGATTTAATTTTGGGCCTAAAAACATAGCTTTCCAAAAGGGCTTCATTATCTTTTGTGAGCTGCAAAGTAAACACATTTCTAGCTCCTTGCTCTGAAAATGAGGGCTACTTGACCAATATTCAAATGAAGTAGCTGGTTTATGCAAATGTATTGCTTTGTTCCTTAGAGGTCTTTGGTAGCTTTTTGTTAAGTAAATGTGGGGTTTTTTTTTCTTGTCTTTGAGTCTTTACCCTCTCTTTAAACCAGATTGTGACAATCTGCTAAAGATAAGTTACTCAACTTCTTGAGAGGTTAAAAGCATAACAAGAGACTGAGTGACAGCCCTCTTAGCTTATTTTGTATCTTTACTGTTCATGAATGAACATAGTGTTTGCATGAACATACTGTTCAAGTAGCTCTTCAGTGTAAGGGGTAACATTACGAGGATAAAAATACTTTCTGATTATTTTTCCACATGAAAATTTTATGATACTGGAACCACAGATTTATCGAAGAGGAAAGGGATACCTGATCTTTGGTGTAGTGAATGTCCCTAGGACTAATTGTCTCTAGCATTGTCCAAAAGGAAAGACTACATTTACAAGATGCATGAGCATTGGACATGGTAACATTACCAGGAGAGGGCCATAATTGGTAAGTAACATATTGCAAGACAAGAAAGTTTAAAAACAGATACAGACTAACAGTAAGTACACTTAAAGATGGGAAATGTAGTCCAAGAAAAAAGACAGTAGCAAAAACCAATGGCCTAAAGTCTATCTAACAAACATCCAAAATTTGAGCAAAAAACAAATAAACAAATAAGAAGTATCAGACATCCTAGTTTGTACTCCTTTGATATGAATACAAGACATATTTTATTTTTTAATTACCTTCTTTGTCAGTTGTGTTGCTTCGTGTCTTAATTAAATGCCTTTGGAATTGAATCTGTTTCTCCTGAATGGCCTGGCAAGGAAGAATAAGATTGCATTAGAGGTGTTCTCAGGAATTGAGGTGAATAGGCTTTTTACCCATAACAGTCACACTGAATCTAGGAGTAATGAAGAATATCACATTGAGTGGGATGAAAGACCCTCACCAATTAAATTTATAATAAGGAGCCATCTCAGGGTGAGAACAGAAATAAATTTTATTCAATTCTCAAAAATAGGGCATCCTCTGCTAGAACAGATCCAGCTAGCAAGGGAGGCGCTTTACAAGGGGCAAAGCACCAATAATTATACCTAACCCAAGAGAATTCCCACCCACCTCTGACCTTTCTCACCATTGGCTGGGAGGTGGGCTTACAGTCTGAGCACAAAAGCTAGACAAAGAATCAGGAAATTGAGGCATAGAAACTCCAATTCCCATTCCCTTAGTTAATGATTACAACTGAGGTGACATCTATAAATCTAAAGAAGAATAGGATAAGGGGAGCGGGACACCCTCTCCATTCTCTTACAGTACTTTTACAGTAAAGGAAGGCAGGTCACAGTGACCCTATTCTTACTGAGCAAATCTTTAAACCAGAACCAGAAGAAAGAACAAAAAGTTTTCAGGGTAAACTTTCCCAGAGGCTGAGCCATCAGACTCTCATGGCCTTAGAATTTTTTTCACTTCCCTATTTCCCTATTTCTTGATTTTTAAACATTTCTTAGTATATATATATATGTATACACATATCTGTGAAGTCTTCAAATTTTATTTACCTCACACAACATGAACAAACTTAAATCACTCTTCTCATCAGGATATGACAAAGTTTTGAGACAAAGACCATTCACTGGTAATCCACAGGTGACTGACTATTGAAGAAGAAGCAAGAGTGTGTTTGATACCTGGCCATGAAGAATGTTGGGGCCATGAATCAGAAGAGAAGCCCTATAGCATTGTCTCTTGAGGTTCATTCCTCTTGTCAGTGTTCCTCTACCAGAAAACTGCCAGTTCTGTACATTCCTCTATCTCTAACCTCTAATCCACTCCTGTCAGAATATAAAAGGAAATATGAAGTCAAAGGGTAGGACATCTCCACAGAAGTCCTACTGTGAAGCCTAATGATGACACAGAGGTTAGCCTAGGTTCCCAAAGGCTATAGGTTCGGCAGACCCAAATAATTTAAAATGCATCTCAGACCTGTGTTACTCCCCTTTGCTTACATAGTAACAGAAGAAGAGTGGTGAAAAAAATAGGCTTTGGCTGCTAATAATAACACAATTTTTAGATTGTCCATAAAAATTAATTTAACAGTCAGTTCTCTAATGACATGTTTGTCTAATGATGGAAAAATTGACACATTACCACCAAAAAAAATACTGACACATTGCCAGGGGAAAAAACAACAGAAAAGACTGTAGAACTTCAACAGAGAACTTCAACAACAATAATAGAGAGTTAATGAAAGTACATGAGCAAGAATCACACAGCTTGAGAAAATACAGGTGGGTTATGATTGGTAGCCACGTTAGGAATGCCAGTATCAATAAGATCAAGTATTGAAGTATTAAATGATTATTGAAGTATTAAATGAACTGGACATTTGACAAGTAGCTTTGTATTTCATTGCACAGAATAATAGACCATGTAGGATCCTTAGAAATCGTGGAACTCAAACTCCTCATTTCTAGATGAGGAAACTGAGAGTGAAATGAGACAATATAAGGCAGGGTGGCATAACGGATAAAACACTGGACTTGGAGTCAGAAAGACTTGCGTCTGGATCCTCTTCCAATACTTACTTATGCTGCCATAAACAAATTACTTAACCTCTCTCAGTCTGTTTCCTTATCTGTAAAATGGGGATAATAACATTTGTAATAGCTACTTCACAGGACTATTGTGAGGCTTAAATGAAATAATATACGTTAAGCATTTTGCAAGCTTTTAAAAGCTATTCAGAGTGTCCCAAAATTCTTATTTCAGTTTTAAGCTTTAATAACTTTTGGGGGCGTTCCAAATATGTATCAGCTATGAAGATGATGCTGATAAAGTGACTTGCTCCCAGTTCAGGATAGTCAGTGCCAAAACTAGGATAGGAACCTAGGTCCTTTGATTCCTCATGAAATGGCTTATTCAACTATAGTGTTGCACTATGGAGTTGGAATCTTAAGATATAAGAGACTTTAGAGGGTGAAATCTTTTGTTGTATCTTCTTTTCTTCATACATTATTATAAAGGACAAGGGAAAAAATACAGCAGGAAATAAATGATGTAAAAACAAAGGCTATCATTTTTTAAAAAGTTCTCATAAAAATTTTTTTAAAAAGAGACTGAAGAGGTCACCCATTTTAACCTATTCCTGAAGAATAAAGCAACATTACTGACAACTAATGGTGAAAAGGAATTCACTACCTCTCAAGGAAGTTCATTCTATTTTATACAACTAGAAGTGTAAGAAATGTTTTTCCTTTTCTGGAGCTGATATCCTGCTCCCTATAATTTTCACCTAGTCATCTTACTTCTACCCCTGGGAACCAAATTTCTATTCAAGCCTAATCACTCTTTCATATGACAACCTTTAAATAATCTGAAGACAGAGATCACATCCCAAATCTTCTCTTGTCCTAACTAAGCATCTTCACCTTCTTCAACTAATCCTCTTAGGGCATGGTTTTCAGTTGCCTCTCTCCCCTAATCAATTTCCTCTGAATATACGCCAATTTGTCAATGTCACTTCTAAAATGTGCTATCAAGAACTGAACATATGACTTAACATATGGTCTGACTAAATATAGTAATATAGGACTATGACCTTTTTCATTTTGGTCTTTTATTAAGATAATAGCTAGTGTTAACATAACACTTCAAGGTTTGTAAAATGCTTTACACATTTGATCTTCACAATAACCTTGTGAAATAATTGCTATTATCACCCCCATTTTATAGATGAAGAAACTGAATCTGAGAGAGGTTAAGTGACTTGCCCCGGGTCACACAGTTAAATGCCTCGGGCAGATTGGAATCAGATCTTCCTCACTCTAAGGCCAACACTCTAGTCACTGTGCCACCTAGGTGCCTAGGCTGCATTCTTTCTTTTTTTTTCACCTGTCACATCCCATTATTGATTTGAGCTACCAGTCCACTTGAGTTATGACTGCCTAGATACATTTCCCCTGTATCAAAACTTATGCAGTTGATAATTGAACCTAAGTGAAGAAAATGCCATTAATCCCTATTAAATTGCTTCTTATTAACTTTGGCTTTACAGTCCCAGCCTGTTGGGATCTCTTTGTATCCAAGTTCTCCCATCTAACATATTAGCTATCTTTGCCAGCTTTTTCATCTGAAAATCGGATAAGCATTCTACCTAAGCCTTTATCTAGGTGGCTATGAATAGCCCTAACACACCTGCCTCTCATTCAGGAAATCAAGGCTAGGAGAGAACACAACCCCCCTAGGCAGGCCCCTTGGGGAGGCTGGGCTGGCTATGGCTTCCCAAGACAAAGTCCACAGCTGCTCCCAAAAGGAGTGCAACAAAATGCTGTAAGCTTTTTGCTGTGGAACCTTTCTCTTGACCTGCCTTGTTTCCCATCTTCCTGATTTAATATTTTGGCACTCAGTTCTGATTTCCATCTCTACTCTTGTATTCCCTTGTCTCTCTGCTCTCTACTGCATTTTGATAAGTTACACAGATAGGCCCTTCTAGATTCTATTTGGCAGATCTGTGGTTGTCCTCTTCCCCTACAAATAAGCCCCAGCTTCTTTGTGAAGATAGTCTTACACTAACTTAATAACTGATTAGCTCCAAGGCCATGATACTCAGGCTCCACATGGATAACCTATGTGGAAACACTTTAACTGCCACCCTGGAAGATTTTTAGCCATTTCAACCATCAATTGGGTGAGGCTGAGATGGATGGGATACTAAGACACAAACCCATAGTATTTAAGTTAGAAGAAACCTTAGAGATCATCTAGTCCAGGCTCTTCATTTTTTAGATAAGGAACCTGAGACACAGAGAGGTGGAATGCCTTGCCCAAGATCACATGAGTTATAAATAGCAGAACTGGGATTCAAACCCTGGCCTGATGACTCCAAAACCTGTGCTTTCTCTGTTTTGCTATATTGTTCAGTTGTTTTTCAGTTGTGTCCTATTCTTCACGACCCCATTTGGGTTGGTTTTTTTTTGTTTGTTGGTTTGGTTTTTTTGGCAGAGATACTGGAGTGGCTTGCCATTTCCTTCTCCAGATAATTTTATAGGCAAGGAAACTGAGGCAAAGTTAAGTGACTTGCCCAGGGTCACACAGCTAGTCAATATGTGAGGCCAGATGTGAAATCAGGAAAATGAGTTTTCCTGACTCCAAGTCCAGTACTCAATCCACTGCACTACCTAGATGTTTTACTATACTGAGTAAAATAGTGAACAAAACAGAGCCCTACAGCATTCCACAAGAGAATCTCCTCACCTTCCACCAGCCACCAGGTTGACATAAAATTATTAGTTAACACTCATGGGTTTCCTAACCCACCAAACTTCATACCTCTCTCTGTTTACAACTTACATGTACCTGGTTATTTACATATCTCACCCACTAGAATATGAGTTCCTTAGGACCAGGACTGTTTTTGCCTTTTATTGTATGCCCAAATCAATTTGCATTGATTAAGTGCCTACTATATGCCAGGCATTGTGCTAAGGTCAGGGGATACAAAGAAAGTTAAAATATAGTCCCTGCTCTTAAGGAGCTGAGAATCTAATCAGGGAGACAGCATACAAACAATTATGTACAAACAAGATAATACAGAGACTGACACATAGTAAGCACAATAAATGTTGAATGATTAGGATATGCAATTTGAAACTTTTTAAAAAATCAATCTACCATCTCTCTGACCACCTTGCTTCAAACTGTTAGTATGGGATAGAAATGAAATTGCTTTCACAAGGAAAGTAAAGGTCACAGATTTAGAGCTCTCCTATAGCAGTTTGAGTTTTCCTCTGAAGAAGAAACATAGTTTTAGATAGTGGAAATAGAAAAAAGGAGAATGGAAAACTAAGGTCATATGAGGTAGAATACTTCAGATATAATCCTAGGAAATAAGGCACCATTTATTTACAATTCCACCCAATCTTAAAACTGAATAATGCAATAGATTAGAGGAAACTTAGTTCAGCACAATATGGAAGTACAATAGAATAAATATAATAAGGGATGATAGAATTGTTCCTAGAATAATTATCTGCCATTAGGAAAAATATTTTTAAGCATCATTATGTGTGATTTCTTCATTATACAGCTTTTTAACTAAACTTGCTCCAGCTTGCAGAATCTTTTATAGCCAGAAGTTCCAGGACTGTGCACCAACAATCCTGCTAAGCAAGAAAAACCAGATTTGAAAAAAATATCAGAATTTGTTCTTCCAAGTAGTCAGAGAACACTTATCTATGTAGTTCTCTTTTTTTTCTATCCAGTAAATCAAAGCAAATATTCTGAAAACAAATATTGTGGAAAGATTTTTATAAGTTGAGATTTATACAAATTGAAAACCAACATAAGTTCAGCCTGAAAAGAGGTGGCATAGCATGGAATTTGATAACCTAGCCCTCATGAAAATCTGGTACTAGTCTTAGAAGGAGAAAGCAATCCCTTCAAGAAACAGAAAGCAAAGACTAGAATGAATATTGAAAAACAAACTTTTGGCAATAAAAAAAAAGGAATCACCTGTTCTACCCAACATTTAATAGCAAAAAACCTATAATGACTGTAATGCCAATAAAAGTGATTTATGTAAACTTTTAGAAGGAATCCCCCTGAGAAAAATTCCTAAGAGTGAGAAAAATTTGTCTCATCTTGAAGGCTAAAAAGAATATGTCTACTCTGTGACCGTGGGCAGTCCATTGTACCCAGTGTAGTCATAAAGGAAGAATTAGATTAAAAGAACTCAATGAAACTTTGTTAACCATAAATTCCATCTTCTATTTTCAAAGTATTCCAAGGGGCCGCTGTCCTGAATATGTCCCAATAATTCTGGGAAATCAGTATTAGGGTAGCTGAAGGGAATATATATACACACACACATACATACATCTATATACATATATATAGAGATAGATAGATAGATAGATAGATAGATAGATAGATAGATAGATAGATAGATAGATAGATAGTTGTAGACAGAGAGCACA
>CM053626.1:118871171-118883882 GCA_028646595.1 Phalanger gymnotis | reverse complement strand
CATAGGAAAGAAGGAGGAAGGAGATAAAAAAAAAAGGGGGGGGGGACAATAGAAGAGAGGGCAGATAGGAGGAGGAGGTAATCAAAACTTTAGGTAATAAAAAAAGGGGGGAACAATAGAAGAGAGGGCAGGTAGGAGGAGGAGGTAATCAAACACTTTCAAAAAGGGACAGAGTCAAGGGAGAAAATTGAATAAAGGAGGATAAGATTGGAAGGAGCAAAATATAGTTAGTCTTTCACAACATGAGTATTGTGGAAGGGTTTTATATAATGATACACATGTGGCCTATGTTGAATTGCTTGCCTTCTCAGGGAGGGTGGGTGGGGAGGGAAGAGGGGAGAGAATTTGGAACTCAAAGTTTTAAAAACAGATGTTCAAAAAAAAAGTTTTTGCATGCAACTAGGAAATAAGATACACAGGCAATAGGGCAAAGAAATTTATCTTGCCGTACAAGAAAGTAAGGAAAAAGGGGATGGGAGGGGAGTGGGGTGACAGAAGGGAGGGCTGACTGGAGAACAGGGCAACCAGAATATATACCATCTTGGAGTGTGGGGGAGGGCGGAAATGGGGAGAAAATTCATACTTCAAACTCTTGTGAAAATCAACGCTGAAAACTAAAAATATTAAATAAATTAAATAAATAAAAAAATAATTCTGGGAAAATATATACATTGGAAGAGCTCACTGCTTTATAAATCAATGGCATGACAATAGTCTGAAATAGGTATGGCAAATTAAAATTCCTGGAGTAAATAACCAGGTTTCCTTATCCCATTCATTTAGTATCTATTTGATACCTTTATATTTGTGCTGGTGGTGGTGGTGGTGGTGGTGTTTCAAAACTATCATTTCATTCATTGTGTTGGGAGCTCACATTAAAGAAAGCACTACCAATACAGCTCAACAACTTAGAGCAGGGGTGGGGAACCTTTTATTAAGGGGATTTGTAAAGGGCCACACTTGAGGACCTAGAGCGCTACATGTGTCCTTGAGGCTGCAGGTTCTCCACCAGATTCATAGACTTAGGGAGTTATCAGGGACTATGAGGGGTTAAGTGTCTTGCCCTAGGTAACACAGTGAGTACAGGGTGACACACTGCTGAATTTAATCTGCATTATTAACATTATCTCTATCACTTTCTTAAATATAGACAAAGAACAAAACAAAAAATCAAGCCCTAATGTGTAGCTTTGCAGATTTCTGAGGTGTAAATTCTCACACTGAAAATTTAACAATCTTCTCTACCAAGCCAGTTCCAGCTGGCTCCAGCACACCCTTAGACATATAACTTTAAAACTCAAAAGATTTTGCAAAATCCTGTTTTCCTTAAAGTCCACTCAGCATTTATATATTTAAATTGTAAGTGGCATGGTGCTAGGCCTGGAGTCAGGAAAACCTGGGTTCAAATCTGACCTCAGACAATTACTAGCTGTGTCACCCTGGGCAACTCACTTAACCCTATTTGCCTCAGTTTCCCCATCTGTAAAATGAGCTAGAGAAGGAAATTTCAAACCACTCTAGTATCTCTCCCAAGAAAACCCCAAATGGGATCACGAAGACAGGACCAAAACAACTGAACAAAAATGTTATCTTGAGAAATATTATCTTGAAACCTACCCTCAGGGTGTCTTTCTGAAATGTCAGTTTAACCTTTTCATAGAATTAATTTCAGATGCAAGGAAGTACAATTATAGACTAGAAGTAGAAATGGAGATTGTGAGAGGTAAGATGGGGTAGAGATTTGTATACAAATAAGAAAAGATCCAGAACTCTCTTTTATTTTTAATTAGCAAATTTTACACTGTGACTACTGAGCAACCTTTTCAAGAAACAGCCAGAAGTTAGAACTTATCAGTCAAAACACTGAGTTTCAGAAAATGATCAAAGGAAGTCACACCCTGGATCCCTGGGCTAGCCATCCCTTCCAGGAGAGACAGAGTAAGCCATTCTCTCACCATTTCTGAGGGTTTAAAAGGCTGTACCAAGGTTTGAAAATCTGTTAAGAGCCATAGAATCGCAAAAATATTTAAACTGGAAATAGCCTTAAAGTTCATCTAGTCTAACTCCCTCATTTAACAGATTAAAAAAAAAATTGAGGCCCAGAGAGGATAAGCGACTTACTTAAGGTCACAGAGTTTTTTAAAAACCAGATCTCCTGTCTCAGGGTTCAATTTTCTTCTACTACCTCATCCTAGGACTCTAGATCCCAAGTGCCTTAGGACTTAAATATTGGAATTGAATATAATTGCATAGGTTTCAAAAGCTTATTTATTTAATTTAATATCCCATATTTCATGTAAGAAACTCTTAAAGTGAACCTATACATTTACAGAACCATAGCTGAAAGGAATGTGATAGAAAGTCAATATGAGATGAATAAAAGCATTTCTGTGCCTCAGGGGTAGATCCAATTGGGATTAGATAGCATTCATTTATAGTAGGCCCAATCTGTGAGGCTGTATGGTTTTGTCAGTTTTCTGCTGGGAAAGAAACTTAAAGGCATATGCTCAAATGCTTTCATTTTTTGTTTATGTAGGGGAAAGGAAGGGAAAAAGCATTTTATATAGCACCACCTACCATGTGTCCCGTACTGTGCTGAGTGCTTTTACAAATACCTCATTTGATCCTCACAAAAACCCTGGAGGGTAGGTGTCATTATAGTCCCATTTTACAGTTGAGGAAACTAAAGCCTGCAAAGGTTAAGTGACTTGCCTAGGGTCACACATCTAGAAAATGTCTGAGATTGGATTTGAATTTAGCTTTTCCTGACTACAAGTCTAGTGCTGTATCCACTGTCTCACCAGCTGCCTCTAGAAAGAGGCAGTTTGTAGAAAGTAAAGGTCAATGTCAACAACAACCCCTTTTAGGTTCCTGGCTTCTGAGGTGACCAAGAAGAGGAGGAACAACGGGAGTGCCAAGAAGGGACTCAGACACATGCAGCCCAGCCACTGCACCAACTGCACCTGCCACATGCCCAAGGACAAGGCCATCAAGAAGTTCGTGATCCGTAACATTGTGGAAGCCACGGCCATCAGGGACATCTCCAAGGCCAGCATCTTCATCTCCTATATGCTGCCCAACTGTATGTGAAACTACATTACTATGTGAGCCTTGAGGCACGAAAGGATCGGATACCCCCACCATGATTCAGACCTGCAGGTACTGCCCCCAGACCCCCTCCATGTAAAGAGCTATCTTCCAGATTCCTGATTCCTGAACCAATCAGAGGAAAATAAAAATGGTTGGTCTATCTTAAGATATATATAACATCAGTAACAAAACCAACAGAAATCATATGATTATCTCAATAGATGCAGAAAAAACTTTTGACAAAATACAATACCCATTCCTATTAAAAAATACTAGAAAGCATAGGAGTAAAGGGAACTTTCCTTAAAATGACAAGTAACATTTATCTAAAACCATCAGCAAGCATTATCAGCAATGGGGATAAGCTAGAAGCCTTTCCAATAAGATCAAGGTGAAGCAAGGATGCCCATTATCACCACCATTGTTCAAAAAGGTACTAGAAATGTTAGCTATAGCAATAAGAGAAGAAAAAGAAACTGAAAGAATTAGAAAAGGCAATGAGAAAACAAAACTATCACTCTTTGCAGATGATGTGATATTATACTTCGAAAATCCTAGAGAATCAAATAAAAAACTACTTAAATAATTAACAACTTTAGAAAAGTTGCAGAATAGAAGATAATCAACAAAATTCAGCAGCAAGAGATAGAAAGAGAAATTCCATTTAAAATAACCATAGACAATATAAAATACATGGGAGCTTACTTGCCAAGACAAACCCAAGAACTATATGAACACAATTACAAAACACTTTTCACTCAAATAAAGTCAGATCCGAACAACTGGAAAAATATTAATTGCTCATGGGTAGGGCAAGCCAATATAATAATGACAATTCTACCTAAATTAGTCTATTTATTCAGTGCCATATCAATCAAACTACCAAAAAATTATTTTGTAGAGCTAGAATTTTTTTTTTTAATTATCTGGAAGAACAAAAGGTCAAGGATATCAAGGAAATCAATGGAAAAAATGTGAAGGAAGGTAGTCTAGCTGTATCAGATCACAAACTGTATTATAAAGCAGTAATTATCAAAACAATCTGGCACTGGCTAAGAAATAGAGTGGTAGATCAGTGGAATAGATTAGGTATACATTACAGCATAGTAAATGACCTTGTAATTTCTAATATATGATAAACCCAAAGATCTGGACTTCTGGAACAGAAACTCATTATTTGACAAAAGCTGCTGAGAAAACTGGAAAACAGTATGGCAGAAACTAGGTATAGACCAACGTCTCACACCATGTACCAAGATAAGGTCAAAATGGATACATGACTTACACATGAGGGGTAGCAAAATAGAAGAGCAAGGAATAGTCTACCTGCCAAATCTATGGATAAGGGGAAAATTTAAGACCAAAGATAATACAGATAACATTACAAAATGTTAAATAGATAATTTTGATTGCATAAAATTAAAGTTTTTGCACAAACAAAACCAATGCAACCAAAATTAAAAGGAAAGCAGAAAACTGAGGGAAAAAAATTTTGCAACAAGTACCTCTGATAAAGGTCTCATTTCTCAAATATATAAAGAACTGAGTCAAATTTACAAAAACATAAATCATTCTCCAATTGATAAATGGTCAAAGGATATGAACAGGCAGTTTTCAGACAAAGAAAGCTATCTATAGTCTCATAAAAATGCTCTAAATCAGTACTGATTAGAAAAATGCAAATTAAAACAACTCTGAAGTACCACCTCACACTTGTCAGATTGGCTAACATTACAAAAAAGGAAAATGATAATTGTTGGAGAGGATATGGGAAAACTGGAACACTAATGCATTGTTGGTGGAGTTGTGAACTGATCCAACCATTCTGTAAAGCAATTTGGAATTATACGCAAAGGGCTATAAAACTGTGCATACCCTTTGATCCAATAATACCACTGATAGGTCTATACCGCAAAGACATCCAAAAACAGGGAAAAGTTATCAATTTGTACAAACATATTTATAGCCGTTCTTTTTGTGGTGGCTAAGAATTGGAAATTGAGAGGATGTCCATGAATTGGGGAATGGTTAAACAAGCTGTGATATATGATTATGATAGAATATTATTGTGCTATAAAAAATAACAAGCAGGATGACTTCAGAAAAACCTGAACTGATGCAAAGTGAAGTGAGCAAAACCAGGATAATTGTGTACACAGTAACAGCAATACTATATGATGAAGAATTGTGAATGACTTACCTAATTTCAGCTATACAACAATCCAAGACAATCCCAAAGGACTCATGATGAAGCACACTGCCTGAGTCCAGAGAAAGAACTGATACTGTCTAAATGCAGACTGAACCATGTTCTTTCTTTCTTTCCTTTTCCCTCTCTCTCTCTCTCTCACTCTCTCTCTCTCTTATACAAAATGATTAATATGGAAATATTTTATATGATTGCACATGTATAAACTATATTGGATTGCTTACCAATGGAGTGGAGAAGAGAGAGGGAAAGAAGCAAGAACCAAATTTGGAACTCAAAACTTTTTTTTTAGAATGTTAAAAAAAATCATTTTCACATGAAATTGGGGGGAAATAAAATACTATAAAAGGAAAAAAAGTAAGGGTCACGTGGCAGGCCAATGAGGGAGTCTTTTTGAGCAAAACTACAGAACAAGGCGGCACTGGAGTATGTGAAAAAAGAAATCAACTATCTTTCTTAATTTAAACATCTGAAAAACATCTGCCTGTAACACACTGATTGGCTTATGGAGTTATGACCAACCCTTGCCAAATTCTAGAATACTAGAAGTTAGATTACCCCATTAATTCTGAAAAAAAGGAAAATTCCAGACAAAAGTAAATAGATTTTGGATAGTAAAACATACTACCTCATGCTGCCCCTGAGGTGAAATGGAAAGCAGCCAACATGGCAGGTAGACTGGGCCAGTTCCTGAAGGAGACCTGGGCCAAGGAGCTGGTGCTGACCATGTCCTTCTCCATCAGCACCCTAGCTCTGCTCATGCCTCCCCTGAGCCCCTGTACCAAGGACACAGGCATGATTAACTGTGAGACCTCCTACAACTACCCTATTCCCGTCTGAGATGATGGCAACATGCCTGACATCCCCAGCCACCCCCAGGATCCCCAGGGGCCTTCTCTCCAATGGCTGAAGAATCTGCCCCTTGTACCTAAATAAAGTTCCTGTCTTCTCCCAGAAAAACAAAACAAAACAAAACACCACCTCAAAAGGTAGTAGAGGCTGAAAAAAATTTTAATCCTATATATAGGTTCAAATATATGTGTTGTATTTAACTATTTCAACTCTTCATGGTCTCTTTTGGGGTTTTCTTGGTAAAGATAAGAAAGTGGTTTACTATTTCCTTCTCTACCTCATTTTACAGATAAGTAACTATGGCAAACAGGGTTATGTGACTTGCCCAGGGTCACGCCACCAGCAAATGTCTGACGCCATGTTTGAACTCAGGTTTTGTTGACTCCAGGCCCAGCGTTCTATCTGCTGTACCTCCTAACTACCCTAAAACCAGTTCATAAATGACTGATCAAAAATGGGAAACCAAGGCATATGGGGTGGGGTTGGAAAGATATTCTTAATTTTTTTTTTATGTTTGGACATCTAAGAAGATATAACCGCGTCCTCTTACTAAATGCCTCTTGAAGTTGATTTAAGAATATGCCACCCTTAGATTTAGCAAAGCTTAATAAGGGGCCAAAAAGAAAAAAACCAAGTCTTTGAAATGTTGAAAGACTTTTTCAGATTTAAAGGAAGCATTCCACACATTGGAAATGGTCTAAGCCTTGACTGGAAAGGCCAGGAAAGGCAGTGAACTTGCCCCATGTTGCTGATTCTGTATCTTTGTCCCTAGCCACACATCTGCATTAGACCAAATAGGAATCTCAGAAATGTAACTAGGGTGGACACCATAAGTTAGGGTGGAGTCTCTCACTGTGGGAATGCTTATCTGAGTCAAAAGAACTTGTCAGACAGGAGAAATTAAACTTCTGGAAATGACAAACCTCAGAGCCAAGGTCCTGAGGGATTGTTTCTGCCAATCCTAAGCTAAAGGTCTATATCCTTACTGAAAAGAGCACCATAATAACCTGCCTGGTAGACAGTGGAACTGCCCATCAAAGAGGAAGTTCTAGGGGTCCAGTGGATCAACCTTTTTAGCAGAGATGTCAAATTCTTGTGAAGAACCAAACAGCCAAGCAATCTGCCTGGCCCAGCCTGGGCAGTAGCCAAGAGACTGAGAAATCTGCCTGATTGTTATGTTAATAAAAATGGGAAGATTTTTCCCATTCATTAATAGGCCTATGTGACCTGAGTCACATGAGTTTCAGTTATATGGAGCCTGTGGTGGAAAGAGTTTGCCTGATGGGTGCAGCAGGAAGGGGTGGAGCAGGAAGTGAGACACAGCAGTCAGAGCTGGGAAAGAGATAGCAGGCAGAGGAACTAGCATGAGTGAGAGAGGTAGTGATTTTGCTTAAGGGAGTTTGTCTGTGGGAAGGCCCTAATGGAGGGGAGGCTTGGGGATGTGTACGGATTTCTTTGTTGCTATGATGGATTTGACTTTCTGCTGTTGGAATAAATGTTTTGGTTCTGTCTTCCATGATGAGAGCGTGTTATATTTTGCAATTCAGAACTAAGCCAGCATATTCATAACAGCTGCAGCCACTGTGGGTATTACATTGGCGCTATGCTGATCTAGCTCAGCAGCAGGAGAGATCTGCCTGATCTAGCCCAGCAGTAGCCTGGTGAGGAGTCAGCTCAGCAACCAAGCAATTTATTTGGCCCAGGCCAGTAGTGGGTCAACTCATCCAACCAAAAGGCTGTGATCTTAGATGAACCTGCCCCACCAAATAGAAAAGTGAAGTGTGCATCAAAAACACTATATTCTTCAGTAAACTTTGTGAAGACCCTCTTTGGAAAGATAGGACATAGGGGCCCTGCTGTTCTGGAATGGTGACTTCCCTTCTTCATGTGTTCCCTACCTCTGCCTCAATACTGTTACACTTTAGGTCAGTGCCTACTCTCCTCCCCTGCAGACTTGGTGTGTAGATGTAGGAGAGCACATTCTAGGTTTGGGAGGAAATGTTTTATAACTACTGTTATTTATTTGAGCAAATGCTTTCCTAAAAGTTAACTCATCTGCTGGATGATTATTAATAGAAAGTACACTGATGAGGACTCATGAGCTACAATGTAATAAATCATCGCATGGTTTACCCTAGGATCCAGAGGTACCTCCTCTAGGGCCCTAACCTGCTAGTGTGAGTATACCTGGGAAAGTTAGCCCAGAGGGAGTGCTATATCACCATTAACAGGGCAGGGGCTAGATGTGACATCATTTTTAATATATTAATATAAATATTTCAGCTTGCAAATCTGTATTCAAGACAATGTTTTCTTTTGACTTTCAGATGTCTAAAGTAAAGACCATTCTTATATATTTACATTCATAAGTTCTTAAAGTTAATCATGTCTGATGGAATAGAAAATATTAATTAACTTCTTGGATTTATATTGCCCTTTTCCTTCAAAAAGCTCAAGGTAAAGAAATGAGAAAACTTAAGTTGAATGTTCACTGAAAACGAACCGTATTGTGTATACTTAATCAATATTATACAATGAACCACAGCAATCCTTTAAATATAAGTAGAATTTATCAGCTCCAACTCATAATTTAGACTTTTATTAACTGTGCTCCCCACAAACACATATATTTCTGATAAATCATATTTATTTGACCCCAAATAATTTTGGGAAATGAAAGGAATAAAAGCCAAGGCACAGCTAAGAAACTGTGATTGACTAGGTCATAAGAGGATGGCCATAGGAGGACAGAGAAGAGTATTTTACAAGAGTTTGCTAGGGCCAGCTTGAACCAGTTCAGGAGAGCTGGTTGTTAAATTTCCAGTGTGAAAATTTACGACTTGGATATCAGCAAATTCTACAAATTAGGCCCTGATTTCTTGTATAGTCAACTGTTTAGACTTAATAAAGTAATGTAGAAAATACAAAAAATACAGATAAAACTTAAAAAGTGTCAATGTATCTTTTGCCTTTCAGAGAGCCAATTATTAAACATTTACCAGCATGCTACTGAATTTTATGTAGATTCTTTAGCCTGTGTTTTAATATTTTGCTATGATAAAGAAACTTTTCTTGAAAGAAATTCCAAAAATGTCAATACTTTCCTAGAAACACCTGTTCTGGCTCTCATACATAATAGATCTATTTTTGAATTTGCAAGAAACACAACAGGTATAGCAGGTTCAATTCTACACAAACTTGAAAACTGGAATTGGGTGATTGTTTCTGTAGGTAACAGCTGGATATTTTCTAAAAATAATAATTTAAATTATGTTGTACTCAGGCTTGGATAATTTGTCATTTAGTGCTTTGTAGAAAGGCACAAAAATGTTAAAATACTGTTTCTTGCATGTATACTCTACTAAGTGCCTCTCTGTTCACAGCATAGCTTTAAAAACTAGGCTTATAAACAAAAATAGGCCCACCACTTAGGTAAATACAATTTCTAACCACCTGCTAAATGTTTGAGTACTTTAGTTTGAAGAACTGCATCCTAGTCAATGTTTTCTTTTTAAGTTTTAGATTTTAAAATGAAAGTGATTCATTAAGAAAAACCTGGGTTTTTCTTAATGTTGTACAAAGTGTAATTTATCCATAATGATGCTTAAGGAAATTTCAGATAGAATCTTTCCTGGAAAAAGTTTTTGTTTTCACATTCTATCAAAAACTGTGGAAAGGTCAACATGAAAATAAGACAGGGTTGTAAAGTGTTTTAAATTCATTTACTGTGAAAAAATTTGAAAATAGAAAGCAGAGATGACCTTGCAAGCAATCAGTTAACATGTTTGCCATGTTATGGAGATACAAAGACAAAAGGGCAGCCATCGCTGCCTTTTAGGAAATTACTGTCTAAGCAAGGGAGACATATATGTATATATATATATATATATATACATATATATATATATATATACATATATATATATATGTAGAGAGAGAGAGAGAGAATATAACAAGCTGATTTAGGTTGACTTTATGTAGTCTATACACAGAATATAACAAGGTGATTTAACAGATGAAAGAATCAAGAAGGACTTCATGTAGAAGGTGGTGCTTGAACTGATTCTTAAAAGAAATTGGGGGTTCACAGAGATGGGAGTGAACTGGGAAAGCATTCCAGGCACAGGGGACAACTAATAAAAAATCTGGAGGTAGGAAGTGGATTGTGATGTTTGAGAAACAATAAAAGGCCACTGTGACTGGATTCTAGTGTATAGAAGGGGGGTGATATGTAAAAAGTTTGGAAGGGTAAGTTGCTACAGGTTGTAAAAGGCTTTAAATGCAAAACATAGACATTTGTGGATATAAATGCCTTAATGATGAAAGTCCCTGACCTAAGGTTCTTATATTCAAAAAGGTAGAGAGGACACATATAGGGGAGTGGTCAGGGAGAGAAATTTTGGTTGGAAAGTTATAGGGAGGATGAGCGGAGGAATGAAAGGCAAGTAGATTGATATACCTCTTCCAAGAGTAATGACAGAGTTGTTGTGATTGTGGTTTCAGAACTGGAGGAGATGGTGGTTAAGTGAAGAGACATTTGTGGCTTGGGTCTGGGCCTATGTGTAGTAAGCAACTGAGGCAATTACCAGTCAGGTACTAGGGCAGGAGTTCTGTATATGAAAGGGTTAAGTCCTCTAGAGCTAGCTTCTGAACTGTGTGGCATACATAACTTAGGGAAGAAAGGCTTAAAATAGTTTCTATGGGGAGTGGGATAAACAATTAGGGAGGAGTAAAAGAAGTGACTTACAACAGCAAGGACTCCATCACGATTAGATAACATGAATGTGCCTGTGGACACAGCACAGATGCATGTTCTTCTCCAGCTCCATTCACCAAAACACAGGTAGGAGAGGAGGAGGCAGACAGATGGCATAAGTAATCCAGGGTTTGGTAAGGCATGAGTGGTAACCAACCAAGGGAGCAAGAGTTTGGAAAGCAGAGGACAACATGGAGTTAAACTGGTTAATTTAGGGTGAAATTGGGAAGGGAGGGAAGTAAAACCAGAATAGAGGTGATAGCCCAGGAAAGTACAGAGGAGAGAAGGTATTAGAAGTCACTGTGAGAACAAAGGTTAGTTTTAAGAGGAGTAAGGAGAGGTAGAGTGACAGAAGGCATTGATAAAAATTGCTTGCCTTCTCAATGAGGAGGAAAGAGAGGGTGAAAGGGAGGGAGAGAATTTGGAACTCACTCAAAATTTTAAAAAACAAATGTTAAAAATTGTTTTTACATGTAATTGGAAAAAATAACATTTTTTAAAAGGTTATGACCAGAAAAAGAAATTTCAGAGTTCTCGATCATGGAAATGGAACAATTGTTGGTAATGACAGAATCATGGATGGCACCATCTCCATGTATAGTAAGGTACAATGGAGGAATAGGTCACAGGATTGGATAGACTGAGGAACTGGGAAATTAGAGTGTTTGAGGGTATATCACTATTTTTGCTTAAATCCCTTGATGTTATGGGCAGATGAAGGGAACAAACGTTTATTTACCACCTGCTATGTGTCAGGTACTATGCTAAGTTTTTTTTTTGTTATAAACATTATTTCATCTGATATAAGGGTAGTAGTTGGAGTAGAAAAAACTACTATGAGCCACATACTGAACTCCTTCAGAAAGGAGGAAGAATGACTTGAAGACTAATAGAAAACAACCACCTGGATCTGGCTTGGGTGATACATTTGGATAGAATAAATCTCAAAAGAAGACAGATTGCTGAGTGATGGTGGCAGAGGGAAAGTCCAGAAATGGCAGTGAGGTGCAAAAAATATTCTAACGCACAGGACTAATGTGTCATGGTGTATGAGAAAAGGTGCAGCTGGTGCTAGAGAGTGCGGCTAGGAATGCAAAGTATTTATGGTGATCCAAATCTGTGTAACTGCCAGAAGATGGACGGAGCATGAAAGAAAAAGGTCTAAAATGAAGGGAAATCTGTTAGTTATGAAATGATCATTCCAGAGGACATAGTAGATGGAGTGGTGAGAGCCTAGGGATGGGGTTAAAGTGGATAGAAAGGAAAGACTAAGAAGTGGGGATTGGGGAGGGAGATGGCTTACTCTTAAGAGCCTGAGCATTCAATATCACTGTGACTGGGTAAAACGGGACCTGACATACCAGGTCCACGTACAATTTTGGAGTATCTCTAACACACAATCTTGGTTGGTGCCAAGGAAATCCTAGGAATGTTAGTATCTATCCGTCTCTTTGGATCCCATAAAAATTTGTTAGGTCCTACCCAAGGAAACATTATCAATGTTTACTACATATACTATATATCAGCGTCTCCCTCATTTTGCTTTCCGCCAAAAGGACCCTCAGATCTCCTGTACAGAATTCCTATAAATAATTAGACTAATAAAAGATCACATATAGCATGGTATCATTTGATCCAGTAAAAAATACTGAACAGATTCGTATCTGACCATCAGTAAAAACTCTCTCCTCTTTCTTCCATACAACGTTACACAAACCATTTATGGGTCCCACCTTTCCCTGGAGCCTGTACAGTACACATGACTCACAAAATCAGCAAAGGGACCAGTTGTAGTAGGAAGGCC
>CM053626.1:118855129-118870671 GCA_028646595.1 Phalanger gymnotis | reverse complement strand
CTTTAGGGCAAAAAGGGAATTTAAGTGGGCAACCAGGATGGTTAGAGAGGATTGCAGGCCATGTCATGTGAGGTTTAAAGTAACTGGAAATTTTTAGTCTGGTGAAGAAAAAACTCATGGAGAGGAAACAATAACTCTCTTTAAGTGTATAACGGCTTAGACTTGTTTGACCCTGGAGAGCAGAACTAAGTGTAATGAGGGGAAGTTGTGATGGAAAGGAATTCCACCTGCTTGATATAAGGAAAAGCTTTATAACCATTCAAGTTGTCTCAGTGCAGAATAAGTTGCCGTGACAGGTGGTAGGTTCCCCGGTTTTCAGTACTTGGAGGTATCTAAGCAGAGTCTCAGTGACCACTTGTCAGGATTGATGTAGAAAGAATTCCTGTTTATGTATGTATTTGGACTAGATACACTCTGATTTTGAGGTCCCTTCAAACTTCACAATTCTGAAATCAGTCTCTTCATCTCACTGATGAAAAAAACCCAAGGCATCACATCTTGCTACTGGCAAAGCCTAGGCAAAAAAGCAATCCGTTGTCCTGTCTGCTACACCAAGCTTTCATCCCTAATGAAGAAATGTAATGCTTTGACTCTAATCTAATTCACTTATAATCACAAAACTGTAACCTTAAAACATCAGAAATTAAATGAAGCATTGAAGAACTGGTGGAATTCTGATTTTAATAATGTCTTATTTCTATATGTTGACAGGTTTTATGGTTTAAGCACTCTTCCTCACCAATAACTGTGAAAGGGGTAATATAAATGTTATTAGCCTCATTTTATAGATGGGATAACTGAGGGTCAGAGAGGTAAAGTCATTTGCCCAAGCTTCCATAGCTAGTTAAGTGTGAGAGGTAGAATTTGAACCCTGGTCTTTTGACAGCTTTTTCCAGACAGTTGTTAAGTGTGACTAGTCATACCATTTGGGACCTACTAAACACTGGCAATGTCCCCAAGTATTGCAGAATCCTGGAGAATATGCTAAAGCTGTTAGGTAAGCATTCTGCGGCATTAGGGCAAACTTTGGGGTAATCCTAGCTACAAGAGAGAAATGGTTATATGTACTTTGGTTCAGCTTGGAAGGTTTCTTAAAGACCTCAGTGTCAATCATAATACCTACTACAATATTGGTCTTGCACACACTAATTATTTAATAATGATCTGTTAATAAAAATAATAATAGCTAACATTTACATAGCACTTACCATGTGCCAGGCATGGTAAGCTGTAAAGAGCTAAGCTCTTTATTATATTTATATTATATATATACTATATTATATATAATATAATATATTATATATAGGGCTAAAATATATATATTATATATATTATATTATGTATATATTTATTCATTATTATATAAGGAATACTTATTCCCATACCGTCTTGTCATGTTGTAGCCACACACTGTGGCTGTTTAGAACAAGCTTCTATGAAAAGGAACTGTTTTGCTGCCATAACTTACCAGTGCTCAACCTCCAAAGCTACTTGTTTCCTTTTTTTTAAATCTCCCTGCCCCACTCCCAATTCAAATGGATTTTTTTTAAATGAGCAAAATTAGGGCCACCCAAGAAAGCAGATGGAAAAATAGCTTCTCGAAGATTTTTCCAGGGCCAGCCTCTATTAGGCAGCATTGTTTTCTTCAGCCATTGGTCACACCATTTTCATGAATTAATAGCTTTAGGACACAATGTTGCTAGATTTAAAATTATCCTTCAGCTGCCCTGGTGTGAGAAGAAGAGTGATTTGGATATATGTTTATCATACTGCTTACAGTATGCTGTTTACACTTAGTATGGGAATACAAGAGTAGATTGGCTCATTCTGGATTTGCTGAGTTTGAAATAAGTTGGTATAATAAGACTAAAAATATTTTCACAGAAAGATTTTTCAGTGAATGGTGTGTCTCTAAAAGAAGACCTAAAGTTTATCAAACTGTTGAAAGTTTTACTCATCTGTTCTTACCCACAAACTCCCACTAGCAAAATAAATGCAAGTTGGTGCTTTTAAAAATATTCAATTGGCATCCAAGTCTTATTTTTTTAATTTCCCAATTATCCAGCTTTGTGGGTCATGCTGGTATGGGAGTGACCTTGTAGTCTCAAGGCTTTGCCAGCAGAGCACAACCACGAGCAGATCTTTCTGAAGTGGAATAGCTTCAAGTAGGGCACTAGTGATGCACTGTACGTTCTCTGTCTCAAGATCAGCCTAGCTAAATGTGGAGAGATCATGAATTTTTTCAGCCACAGCAACTCACAAAGACTACTTACTAAAGTATTTAATGGCTGTGATTTCTATTAATAGGAGTGCTCTATCAAATGAAATCATGGATCTTTCAAGTATGTGCCAAAATGCAAGGAATTACTGTGATGGAACTAGTCAGAAGAAGGGAAAAGGAAGGTCAAGGAAGAGGAGGGGAAGGAGATTCTTAAGGGGGTCAGCCGTTTGTGCCTCAGGCTATTTCTGTAAGGCCCTGCAACAATTTGCAGATGTTGGACTGGAGATCCATAGGTGGAGCTGCTCACCTGACACCCGGCTGCCCTGTCCCCCTAACTCACTGCAGAGATTAACTAAGCTTTCTGTCATCAATCAACAAGTATCTATTCAAGTCCCTACTATGTGCTGAGCACTGGAAATACTACAAAGACAAAGAAAGAATGAAACATTGTATTCTCAATAGGGGTTCATTCTGTTTTCAGGGCTGGGACCTACTGGTACTCCGTACAGATCAAGAGTTATCAGTCAACTAACCTGTAAGGTTTTTTTCATATAACTAACAGAAGGTAGCAGGTCCTATGGACCTTTTTCAAAGTTTCTGCGCTCTTCCAATAATACCATAATAGTGTATTTCAAATCATAGTGAAATTTTATCTTGCTTAAAGGATAAGGGATAACATTTTGCAAATATTTTCTCCGAAAAAAGATAAGCTTTAGTGTCTAGACCTGCTCACCAAGTAAAAATTATGCATCCACATTTAGCTTGGACAAGGTTTAATCACTTTGCATATGTGTTCATTCATTCAAAGTAATTGTATTGGGGGAGGGGGAGCAATTCATACCTAATTTCACTCTACCAACCCTTTTCTTTCTCTTTTATTACATCCTAGGTTTTAATGTTTCTTATCAAATTAGATGGTGCAAATTGAGGCATATATGTTGCCCTTAAAGGAATTTCCATCCAATGTATAGATGTTATGCTTAAATAGGCTCAGATATAAATACTACCTTTAAAGGATTGTTTCAAGCATTGATTTTCAAAACTTTTCTTTCGGATGTGAATATGTAACAGTTGTGGACGTTTTCTTCATTTTCATTGTGACTTCAATGTCATTGTCCAATTCCTAAGCTTTCTGCTAACAATGCATCATATCTTATGTTTTAGTCTCTTGAAAAATTGAATTAATCTTAGTTTTACTATCCCCATTGATTTAAAGAGTCTCGACTTGATAATGTCAATAAAAGCTTTGTTATCTGAAATATTGGGAAAATAGAATATGCCAATTAATCAAGAGTCTCATTGAACTAAAACTTGTATTTTGAAATGGACTATCATGAATTACCATGGGTCATTCGGAAAGAACTAAATTAGATAATCTGTCTTGGAGAGACTGTGATGGAAATGCAAACATGTCCTGCCTTAACATCATTAATTGGCTCCATGAAAACACAATTTTTGGTGATGTTACAGAGGGTAGTTCTGTATATACAGTGTTGTAAGTGGGTGGCCAGTATATCATGTTATAGTGGCACCTTTACAACATTCTGAGAGCTGTGGGGGAAAGAAAGAATGAGACAGTGGTGGGTGGGATGAGTGTACTATGAAAATAATATTATGCAACTATATTGGGTGAAACAGTGTTTTGTGGCATCCCTGTACACATATAAAATTTCTTCTGTATCATTTAGCTAAGGAAAGAGAAAGTAGCTTGGCTAAGAATAGAGGCCATTGGATGATAAAATGCTTGGAGGAGCGTTGGAGTAGAAGATATGGGGTTTTATTTCTTTGCCTAGTATTTACAAAATACTTTCAAAAGTTTCTACTTTCAACCCCATAAGTGGCTTTGATCTGAGGAGGAAAAACTTTTTAATATAATTTATATATAAAAATAATATAATTTAATATAATAATAAAACAAGTTTTATTCTTTTTCTTCTTAAGTAATTTAGAGGTGACATCAGATTTGCATTTCTATCATTACTTCTCTGTGACTTCTTTAAGGAAAGCTTTATAATCACCTTCTTCAGGTCTATTTCTCACTGTTTATTTTTCTCATTAAATTTTATTTATAAATATATATATAAAATATATAAAAATATAAAATATATTTTTGAAATATTTGTCATTTACCATGAACTTTCTTATTCAAGATTTATGTTAGAGGATATCAATAGTGCCAGTTACCAGTGCATTCATTTGGTAAATGGCAGATAAATTGGCTTCCTCAATATTTAAACACTTCAAAGTATTTTCATTGGGTTCATGGAAAGCCTATTTTTTTCGGAAAACAGATAAATCAAATCTTATCACTAAAAGTTGAAACTCCAAATGATTGTAAGATACTACCATAAGATGGAACAATTTATCAGAACAGCCCTGCTATAGTTTTTGGTTCATGTTTCCTAGTAATTATATTTATGAGTTTCCTAAGATTAGACTTTTAAATGTATATTTTTATGAAAATCTTTTTTCTGTCTTTTTAAGGTTGCTGGTATCGTTGGTAGAGCTGACCTCCTGGGTGCCCTCTTCTTCTTGTTATCTTTCCTTGGCTACTGTCAAGCATTTAGAGAAAGTAAGAATTGTTTAACTTTTTTATTTTATGTCATTGGTAAATTTTTATTCAGTTAAGCTGAAATTTGTTTGATATATATACCTTATAGGTTTTTAAATGTCTAGAAAATACTCAGATTTTAGGAGCAAAGTGGGAAAGGCTGTTCTAATGGAACTTCATGATTGGAAGATGCCTCAGACGTCATTTGTAATAGCTCCAACCCAAAACACGAATCACATCTATAAACGCTTAGCCAACTTTTGCTTGAAGATCTACAGTGATGAGGAACTCATTGCTTAGTGAGGCAGGTTTATTTCATCTTTGGGTAGATCTAAGTATTAGAAATTTTTTTTATATTAAACTGAAATTTTCTTCATTGTGAATTCTACCTTTCATCCTGGTTCTGCCTTCTGGGGTCAAGCAGAACAAACCTAATTTCTCCTCCATATAATAAACCCTCAGATATTTAGAGACAGTTGTCAAGTCCTCCTAAAGTATTCTCCTTTCCAGGCAAAATGTCCATAGTTCCTTCTGCAGATACTCTTATGGCATGGTTTCCTTTCATTACGCTCATCACCCTTTTCTGGGTACGTTTCATCTTGTCAAGCTTTCTTCTAAAATGTGACACCCATAATCGGACATGGTACTGGAAATGTTGTCTGACCAGGTATACTGCAGCAGAGGTGACTTCTCTGGCCCTGGAGTCAGGAGGACATGAGTTCAAATCCTGCCTCAGACAATTGCGTCATTTACTAACTGTGTAACCTTGGACAAGTCACTTAACCCCAATTGCCCTGCCTTCTCCCCTCCAAAAAAAAAAGTGACTTCCCTTCCTGTTGTGAATGTACTTCTAATAATATAGCATAAGTTTGCATTATCTGACTGTCATATCATTTCTAACTGTCATATTACATTGCTGACTCATGGTGAATTTGGAATCAACTAACCTGTAAGCTTTTTTTCATATAAATTGCTTTCTAACTTCATCTTCCCCAATCATTTATTTATACAGTTGATTTATTTAACCAAATGCGGGGCTTTTTTTCCTTCTTCAATTTCATCAGCTTTGCATTAGCATTCTTGCCAGTCTTTTTGGTTTCCTTCTCTATCATCCAGACTATCACCTGTCACTTCCAGGTTCATGTCTAAAAATTAGATGTGCCATTTATGCCTTCCTCTAAGAAGTCATTGATAAAAGTGATGAACAAACCTGGGCCAAGGACAGAGGCCATGATGTTCCACCAGAGACTTCACTCCATGTTAGCATGGATCCATTGTTCATCTTTTTTTGGGTCTGTTGAGTCAGCCAGTTCTGAATTCACCTCACCTGTGTTGTCCTGCAGTATGCTTTTCTGCCCAACTCCCTTATTTTCTCTTTGAATATTGAGTCTTGTTTTCTCTCTGTCACTCTCTCATTGAAAGTATTAACACAGAGGCAGCATAACCACTTTTAAGGGATGTTGTAGAGAAGATTGTTTCTTAGGTGGGAACTGAACTCTACATGGCCTAGAGATCCCTTCTAATTCTGAAATTGTAGCTTACCAACTATATGAAAGTGTATTGTGAATAGATCCATAGAATGGTGTGTACTCTTCAGTTAAATATTTTTGGTACCATGTATTTTCTAATAATATTGTAAAACGAAAACTTTGTGAATGTTTTTATTACTATAAAAACTCTTGGGGAGAGATAGAAAAAATAATTATAGCATCTCTGTAATCATGGGTTTGGATTTCTAAGCCTGAACTATTCTTTAAATGTCATGTCATTGCATATAAAATGATTTTCTTATTAAAGCTGTTACCAGAGTTTTCCAAATTCAAATGACTGATTAAGAACATGGAAATTCACATTGGAATTGTTTATGTTTCTTAAAAGATGGTCACATTTTACATACAATCTGATATAAATCAGGTCAAATCATGTCTTTCCCTTCTACTATGGATACTAGAGTAGAAGAAGTCTGATGAAACGCTGATTTTATCCAGTTCCATCCCTAACTTTCCTCATGCCCCAGAATGAGTCAGATATATGTATAGTTTTAAAACTAGATCTTCATCAAATAATTTATTTCTCTGGAATATGGGAAATAGGGATGAGATTATCTTGTTTTTAATTCTTCCTTGTGCTCATGGATCTCCTAACTGTTTTATCTTGGTTCCCAAGGAAAAAAGTAAGTTCAAGCAACTAAGAGTTAAGAGACTTTAGTCACTATTTGTTAAATCAAAATAAACTGTTTTATATTCTTCAGTGAGGTATTGCAAATGTGGCTAAAGGGCGATACTCCTCTACTGTCTTCTCCAAAAAATTCACCCACGGTCTCCCCAAGTTTTTGCCCATTGTGATGGTGACCCTTGAGGCCTTGAATCTTTGCCCCTCACAAAGGTTTCATAACTCAAACCACTGATTACAAGAACTTTTTTATGACCAATTTTACCACTACTGGGATTATGAGGCATCGCTTTAAAGGAGGCTAGATAATTACATGAGTAATCCAGTGGCACATTGTGATTATGAATCACTGATAATGATGGACAAACTCTCCACCACGCTTTTCTGTTAAATGTCAAATATTAGTACTTTATATCCTTGAGTTGTGAATTAAATATGTAACATAGTCACATGAGATGAAAAGTTTACCAGTAGTCACATTTTTCTTGGAGAAAATCAACAATTCAGTCAAGGAGAATATATAAAGACTTTTTAATGAATAGGAAGCAATAAATAGAGATTTAACATTTTGGTAAGATCATCTAAGAGATAACATTTTAAAATCTGTCCCTTGGTTAGCCGACACTTTAAAATAATCTGAGTAATAATGTGGTTCTTTGATAAGTTCTATTTTGGAAACTAGGTAAGTAGCGAGGTAAAGATTCTTTCATCTTTAGGTATGACTATCATTAAAATAATTTTTCTTTTAAATCTATTTGCACTGCTACTCTATGAATCTTTTTTTTCTTTTCATAAAGATTTGTCAATCTGATTAGACATTCCTCAGAACAGAGGGACAGTTCTGCATAATATGGCTTAGGAGGAAAGGGAGATTGTAAGCTACTAGATAGGGTTTGGAATTCTTATGCTAAACCTCTTGAGGAGAAACTGTTAATATTTTATAATCTGACTCATATTCCTTGAAACTGAATAACCTCTTTTTTAGTGTACTTTCTGGGAAAAGAAAAATTTAAACTAAAACCTAGTTGCACAGTTAGTTTCAAGTCTCTTGCAGCTATTAACACCTCTCTCCTTGGAGAATATAAAGCTTTAGGATGCTCCAGGGGTTCTGCATCTCCTGAAGAGATCTATTCATCAAGACTTGTGGTTACTAGACTTTTAGGCTTATTTTCTGAAGACACAATGGGTATCCTTTAACTCTGTTCATATGCCAGGAAAGTTCTGAATTTTAGCCACAGTGACATGGTGGTTTTATTTTAGAATCGAAAAGGTGTTTAAAATGTGGGTACCTGATGCTACATGGTAGTGAAGGGTAGTTATTAGTTTGGTTTCCATTTCTATTTCCATTTTGGACTCATTATTTTCAGACCACGTACAATTGATAAAGCTATACATGTAGCCTGACTAGAGCTGCTCCATTCTCCTCAATGGAGCCTCTAGATTTTAGATAACTTTTACTTTTTAATAATCCTTTTTTAATTAATAAATTTTCTAGTAGAGAATTAACTGTGGGGTTCCAAACATTGAGCCATTGGAATAATCTCTAATCTTCATGGTAGTATTTAACCCCATGTCTGTGACAGCTTCCTAAATGTTAAACTTATGAATATCCAGTGAGTCCTCCTTCTACAGTATATTCCAACAGAGTTCATTGTGGTGGTCCCTGTTCTTCCAGTTTCTGTCATATTTCTGCTTGATCTTCTTCTGAGGCCATATCTGTCAAAGTCAAGTGATTTGTCTTCTTTAACTATTTCCATAACAGCAGAGCTGCATCTAAATTCTTTTTACAGATTCATCTGTACAGATTTTCCATTTAAAGTTCTTGGAGTTGATTCATATATTTTCACGATAATTCCACAAGTAGGTTTTTTTAACTGGCTTCTTGTTTCATAGACTAAAGGGATATTTAAAAACTACTTTATTGGCTGAGTAGTGGGCACCATGCCTAGAATCCCTATGCTGGGTGATAGCCTATTCTCCCACGGCAACATGGCTGGATGGTAACTGTGGTTTGCCACAAGGTGTTCAGAATGGAGCCTTCATCACAGGGCTGCTTAGTATTCATGATGGAAAGGAGATCAGTGAATATAAATACTACATGTTGCTTAATGTTTATTGGGTACTCATAATAAATGACCTGCTGTTCATACTTATTAGATTGAAGCATAAATTAAGGGAAAGAACCAATATTAGCTATAGACAAGCTTGAAATATAGGAGGAATAGAGTTTTATGCAGGAGAAATGAATTATATGAAGATCATTTAAACTAATAACTTAACAAGCTTTTTTAAAGCTGTTCTAGAGAATAAATTCCTTTCTGGTAACCTCATTAAATTGCTTTAAAGAAAAAGAGAAGATTGGCTATGTTGCAAGCCTCTGTATCACTTTAAACTGGCTGGATTTATTATCAAGCAATTTTGTGTTAAACCTCTGGAATCCTGGCATTTTCATCAAATGAAAGCCTAGTGAAATAACATTTCTGGGGCCCTGCCCTTTTTGTGGGTGCTTAAATGGGATGTCTGCAGGCAAGATCCTTCACAACAGAATTTTATGAAAAGGAGACATTTTACAAAGGAAGCTTACCTTTCCTTGATATAGCCTGTAAAGAAGAAAGCTTAATTCATTGTAAAAGAAAATTTAGGAAAATGAAGTTCAAAAAGTCTATTCACTGTAATTTTCAAATCTCCTCCCCAAGGAAAAAAAGTTTTATTGGCTTAGATGAAATATCATCTCAATATTTGCATCTGTCCTGAAATCTCATTTTTTGATAGAAACATTTGTGCATTTCTGTGTAATGGTTCCATGTTTGGACTATCAAATTGGCCAAATCTATTATCCAATTTCTTTTCTAAGCAAATAGTCTAAAACTTCTTCGTACTGGTCATGTGAGATAGGATCTGGTTTTATCTAGAGGTAAGTATAAATATTCTCAGGTATTGTAGGAGATACATATTTATTTACCTCAGGAGAAGAGGAATTCTTTATGACTGAGCATTTTTTTCTTCTTAACCTTTTGTTTTTCCCAGCACTTCTAAATCATTGTATCATTCAGTTTTTTAAAAATTATCTAAGATAACAAGTAGTCCTTCAGAGAGACCTCAAAATCCATGAACCCAGCAACACTCAGACACACCATTAATATAGAATGAGCTAAGGTGTGTCAACTCTCACACCCAATATATCACTTCCCCCTATTTCCCTTTCTTGGTTAATTATCTATTTGTTTTGATCTTGAAGCTCTTAAAAACTAAACATGTACATGGAGTTTTTGGATTTTTAGGGAAATATTTTTAGGTTTTTGTCCTTTATTGTCATGGATTTTTTGGTACTGGTATTCGCATGGACATTTTCTTCACTCTGCAAATTGCTTTGGGTTGCAGTATTGCCTGCATTTCCCCAAATGATCCTGCACTAAATGAGAATAGCAATATCCAATTCCCTTCACTGTAGGCTTAGAAGCACTACTTGGACTGTTCCAACTTTTTGAACAGGAATCTGATGCTCATTGTGTTTCTTTGGCATTTATACAGTCACAGCCATCTGTTGGGATGGCATCATTCCCACATACAATATGATGTGCCAGTTTCAACTTGGCATAGGTGCCAACCATATATTGGTTGAGAAGGGTATCTTGTACAATGTGATACTTTTTCTGAAAGAACTTCCCAATGGAAAGCAGTGCCAAATCAGGGGCACATGTTTCAATGAATTGATCACATCTGTTGGCACTTGTAGGTGTTAAAACTGAGAAGTACCTTGATGCTGTTTTTCTCCTGTGTTCTCCCTCTCTATTACCCTTTACCTCAGACTACTTGAATACTGACATTTTCCCACATTAAACCCAACCCATGACCGTTTTCTAAGAGTGGCTCCATTTTTTAAGTGTTGAATCATAAACTGGAAATTTGCCAGGACTTCTTAATTAAATATACCTGAGGAAAATATCTTTTTAAGGATCAGAGAGCAATTGGTGAATAGTTTGCTTTCAAGAAGGAGAATATTGGCTTGGTTTTTTTCCTTTTCTACTGGGCCAGTAGAACCTGAACTTTAATAGGCTGAGTTGGAAGAAGATGACTCAGAGCAAAGATAAAGTCCTGAAATGTTTTTAATGATTTAAGTGTACACAGAAGTAAAATTCTGTAGCTTGGGAATTCCTCTCTTAAGAAAGATAATTTTGAAAGTGCATGCAGTAGAAAGAGAACATGTCTCTCTCTAAATGGAATAATTTCTGTTGCATTCAGTTAACATTACTACTACTTGATAATTCATATTTGTATTAAAAATGAAAGAAATTGTTTTTCTAAATGCACGTTTGCACTTCTACTCAAAACAGATTTGCATTAAAAGAAGAAAAACAGATTTGCATTATTAGTAATTGTATTAATAGATAAAGTAAAAATAAGATTTTCACATATTGTAAAGCAGCATTGCCCTTCCAGGAATGGAAGGTCTAACCTAAGAGTCAATAGACTTAGCTTCTGTTCCCATGATTCTAGGTGATGTAATGAGTAGGTTGCCAAACCTTTATAAATCTGACTTTTTTTTTCTCAAACAGATTAGATGAAACTAAAGATGATACCATTATGAAATAGTTGGTATAAATAAAATATACTATAGCACAGTGCCTAGTAAATGCTTATTGAATGAATGTTGCCATTGCTTTAGTAGGATGGTCAAACATGGATTTACTTAAACATGGAAATACAATCATTAGAATACAAATAACATAAACTTCCCAGTGAATCTCTTCCAGAAGGACAGAAGATGGGAAGGGCAAAACGGAAATTTATCATTTAGGGATTGATGTTTGAAGAATATTGAGAGAAGTATGGGAATTCAGCTAGGCCTGTTTTTAATTCATAGACTAGGAACTTATTCTTTTTGATTAAAGGCTATTGGCTTATGAAAAAAAAAATTGGAAAAGTGTGGGCCACTCACAAACAAAAAGCAATTTAATTTAGTTTTCTAAAGATATAGATACATCTTAAAGCCAACTATTTTTAAAATTGAGAACAAAGAATACCTAAGTTTATTCAATAGATGATAAATTAGCTTTGCACTTTAGCCAGCTAAGAGAGAGCGATAGAAAAAAAAATATGTTGAAAAATATGTTTTACTACCTGTGGACAATAAGTTCAACCCCGAATTGTGAAAGAAGAGGTCCTAGATCATATTTGGAAAGCTAAAAATTGCTTTCAGCAATCCTAAGCCATTCATTGCTGCAAAAGTCCCCCCTTGGTAATAGCTAGTATTTATATATTGCTTTAATGTTTTTAAAGCACTTTATAAATATCTCATTTGACCTTCACAACAACCATAACAGGTAGGTACCATTATTATTCCCCAGTTTACAGATTAGGAAATTAAGGCAGACAAGTTAAGTGACTCACCCATAGTCACATAGCTAGGTCTAAAGCCTGATTTGAACTTCGGTTTTCTTGACTCCAAGTTCAGTGCTTTATCCATTGCACCACCTTGCTGCCTCTGGGAAAATAATTCTGAGATTCAATACTACTCTTGTCTTGGTGATGTATGTGTGAAGTACCATGATCTTGGAAGAATCAAAATGGCAGGTGACTCAAAGAATAATGGAAGAATGAAAGTTGGCCACATCAATGATTACTTACATGCTGGAATTAGCACAAAAGACAGAATGAAGTACAAATGAGACTGGGAAAGGAGTTAGTCCAGTTATATAATGGACATTCTGAAAGCTTAATGGATACTCAATATAATAGTAAAAAAAATTAAAAAAAACAACTAGAGGCTTTGAAATGAAGCTGCTGATTATTAAGGTATGTCCTTGGCATAGTGTGGAGGACCTTGTCAAATTCTTTATAGCATTTTAAAATTTCTTTGTAGGTTCTGGTTTTATTGGTAGTGAGAGTGTCAGTTTAGTTTTTCTTTCAGTGTGCCAACTCCTTGATCATCAGATAGAGATCATCTATAGAGTAGCAACATTGAAATTAATGTTTGCAGATGGTGTCATTATTTACATGGAAGCAAAGAGACCTCCACATAATGCAGAAACACGAGGCTGTACTTTTGGGTCATTATTGCAAAAAAAAAAAACAGCTGGGCACCAGTCTTCTGGTGGTGAGTCCGTATTTCTCTAGACTGATCCTTGCACAACAGATAAGTCCCTACTCAAAATCTTTCTAACTTGATATAACTTGCCAGTGATTGTGCTCTACTGAAATGGCCTTTGAGAACACTGGATTACTTTCTGCCTACAATGAGGCATCAGAATTGCACTTCTCTGCAATTGGAATGTATGCTAGTTGTTGTCAGATAGTTCTTAGTCCACCCTCTTAAAAAGGGAAATATACATTCTAGGTTGCCTCAGAAGGTAGAACTAGAGCCAGTAAGTGGAAGTTTCCAAGAAGCAAATTTCAGCTTCAGGAAGAAGTCTATTAAAAAAAAAATCTAAATTGTGTTGTTGTTCAGTTGTTTTCAGCTGTATCTGACTATGAACCCATTTGGAGTTTTCTTGACAAAGATACTGGAGTGGTTTGCCATCTCCTATTTTTACAAATTTTTACAAAATTTTTGCAAAATTTTTACAAATTTTTACAATTTACAAACTGAGGCAAACAGTTAAATGACTTGCCCGGGGTCACACAGCTAGTAAGTGTCTGAGATTGCATTTGAACTCAAAAAGAGGAGTCTACTTGACTCTGGTCACCCCTTAGCTACCCCAAGAATAGCTTGCTTTATGAAGTAGAAAGTTCCTTGACAACAGAAGTATGCAAACAGAAAATGGATAATTGTCATGTATGCCAAAGGAAAAATTTATGCAATGGGTCATCCTTGAGTAGTATGGATCACAGGTCCTATATCGTTTTCACTCAATTTATTCTTCATAAATAATGAGGTACACTTCAGAACATTATGTCATCACCACATCATATGCCCATGATCTGATCCTGAGAGATGACATGGTGACATAGGCCTCAAAGCCAGGAAAGAGCTGAGTCAAAACTCTCCCTGATAGGCTCTAGGCAAATCAGTTAACCTTCCAGAGTATGAGGCGATTCTTTAAGACTACGGCAATTTGCAGAGCAGGTGCCAACCTTTAGTAGTAGATGGCATTTCCTCACCTGGGAATTCTTTATACCAATGAACTCACAGGTTCAATTCCTATTCTCTTTCCTATAATATTATACCCATTTAAAAAAAAAAATATGACATCTTGAAAGTGTTGACCTCAAACTGCTAAGGCTTTTCTGGAATTATGGAAAAGTTGGCTTTATGACAATTCCTGAAATAGTTTTAACAGCCACATACACTTGTTTCATCTCCATACTGTCTTCTGTGTATTTCTAGCCTTGGAGTTTATGCATAGAAATCTATCAGAGAGATGAATATTAGCTTGTACATATCTACCAAGTCTGTCCAACTTCGTAGAATTGAGGCCCTCTAGTGACTAAGAACTTGTTCAGAGCAAAGTAACTATGCTGTTGGGTCCAGGCCAGCAGGCTTTAATTCCAAGCTAATTCCAAGAGTCCATCCTGCTTATTGTTTATGAAAAGTTCTGATTTTGTGGGGTCCAGGGTATTTGTCCTCCACGGAGGACAAATTCATGTCATGCAACTAGGTAGAGTATCTCAACTCAGTTAAACAGCATAATTTGGAGACTAGAGTGCCTTCTCTGAGTATTCAGGATGTAAAAGCTATGTCAAGACAATGGATTAGCCTTAAAAGATTACATCTTGCTCTTCTGCCATCACAAGGCCTTTTATGTCGCTGTGTTCTGTCTGCCTCTCATACCCAGACTGTTTGATTATTTAGCCACTAATTTCCTCCTCTAATAGTGTAGTATTCTTTCTATTTCAGTCATCTCAGATTTTGAACAGTTTTAGGAGAACTAAAGATGTTTTTTCCCCCATATGATATTCCTAGTACATTTTGCAATGGTAAGGCACTGCAGGATTTTAAGACACATAATACTGAATTTTACATTTCTCTGATATGCTGTGTACCTGTTCATAGTTACATATACTATTTAGAGACTGGGACCATCCCCCTCTTCAAAGGAAGTATCCATTCAGTATCCTTTGGTCTCCCCCTGATGGTGTCCTGATTGTAGAGGAGAGGAAAGAAAACCTATACACTGTCTAAAGCTACTCCAAAAAGTTTTTTGAAGTTACCCCTGCAACCCTTCATGCATCCAGTCACCCCTCCTAGTGGTGAGAAACCCTGGTGCCAGCTCAGCAGGGGTGTAGGATAGATTCTTAGCATTCCCATCATGGTGGCAGGAACAACTTCCTACAGGAATCGCCTTAACACCAGATGGACCCCCAGAGATCACAGTAGGAGTTCCTTGATGTGATATGTCAGAATAACCTGTTGGGTGACTGATATCTTGGAGAGAGACAGGTTGCCAACTTTCAAGTCTCATGGAAGGAGACTTTGTTGCCAGGGCTGATTTTGCTTGCTTCCTGAATATGTTTTTGAGCACATGCTAAGAATATCAGAACCTAAGGAGTAGAAATCAACATTAGCAGGAGGGTTAATTCTAGTTAATTATGGGTATCAATCAACAATCATTTATTTAGTACCCACTATGTGTCAAGCACCATTTAGGCATTAAAAAT
>CM053626.1:118814583-118854629 GCA_028646595.1 Phalanger gymnotis | reverse complement strand
GGAAGAGGAGGCCAAGCCCTGGTTTTATATCTTTTTCAGCATCAGGGGTGAGTCACACATGCAACCTAAAATGGTCACAAAGAGGCGGACTTAAACCCACGTGGTCTAAGAGCCTCTGCTGTCCCAGACACGTAAACTAGGCCCTCCCTGGAGTTAGCCCCACCTTGGGCCCCACCTTAGTAGCCAATCCACACTCAAATAGGATTTACACCTAATAGGGATTTGGGCCTGGGGCTTAGCACCTAGTAAGGCTCAATGAAATACACTAAATTACTCAAACAAAACAAAGGCCATTTTGCTTACCAACACACACTACCAAGGTAATAGTATGTATCTGCAAAATAAGGGGCTAAATAGGTTATTGTGAGGTAGGAATGTGAAAGAGTGTAATAGAGATTGAAAACACATCAGATACAGAATCTGAGGATCTGTGTTCAAATCCCAGTTCTGCCAGTTAACTACCTATGTGACCTTTGGCAATTAGCTTCCCTAGACTTTTTCTTTATATGTAAAATAATGGGGTTGGACTAAATCAGAAATTCTTAACCTGGGGTCCTTTTAATTTTTTAGTATTTTGATAAGTGTATTTGAATATAATTAATTTCCTTTTTGATCCTATATATTGTATTTCATACTTTTAAAAATACTATTTTAAGAAGGGGTATATAGGCTCTGCCAGACTGCCAAAGGGTTCCAAGACTCAAAAAAGGTTAAGAATCCCCAGTCCAGATGGTATCTAAGCTCCCTTTCAGCTCTAATTCCTACAGTTCTATAAGGCATAAATACCACCCAGGCAGACCTTGCTAGGGTTAGGAAAATAGGAGCTTTGTCTCCCATACCTGCTGTGTGGAGGTGGGGGAGGGGGACAAATTGCCATATCTACTGAAGAGCTAGCAGGTAGGTCCCAGGAGAACCTCCCTGCTGAGGAGATACTGCAAAATTTCAGGAGATAAGCTTGTGCTCAAGTCATTGATGTGATTATTGTTAAATGTCTATGTGGCTCGGCCAAAAGAGTGCTAGATATGTAGTCGGGATGGACCTGGGTTCTAATGAAACCTCTGTTGTGTGTGTGTGGTTGGAGAAAGATGAGGTGACTGAGTAAACAGAGGTTCAAGCTCCCAAGTGTATCAATTTATTAAGCAATGCATGCCAATTGCCTAACAAATCAGGATAGTCACCTTTCTCAGCTTTGGCACTGGATCCCAAATACAAAGGGGGACAGAGTTTTATACATTAAAAACAACCAAATAGGACTAATTAATTAAAAGGAAACAATTAACCAAGATACAGGTTTAGGTAATCTGATTTGTAATTGGAGGAAATATTAGGGATTTTCCAGGTTCGGAGGGGGAGAGCAAACAAGTACAATTCCCTGAAATCAGAAAAAGAGGTGTCGCGCCCCCCCCCAAGTGTCTGCATACAATCAAAGGAACATGGAAATAATAACTCAATAACTGATTGATCTCTATAGAGCCAGTTTTCAGATAAGACACATAAATTGCTTGAGATATATAATTGTGGAGAAAAAAAACTTACATTAGTCTTTGGATGTGACCAGGTTTCTGGTCACCATAACCTAGGGTCCTTAGTTAAGGGTGTCTAAGCAGCAGGTGGAGGTGGTCCAGCTTCCCAGCCATGCAGAACTAAGTTCAAACAGTACAATAGGGTTTTTTTGTCTAAATTCTCACAATTGAATAAAGTTTTCTCACAAGATGGAAGTTGGACTAGACACATAATTGAATAGAAAGGGAACTGAGCTAGCTCCAGAACTGAATCACAAGGTAGTCAGTGTGGTTCACTCCTTTCCTACAATTAGCCACTTGCTGTGCTAATCTCCTCAATTCCCTCAGTATCCTCATGTATCACTTATCTATAAGCCAAATCTGTAAGGTTTTTTCATGTATTCACAATCAGAATTACATAAGTCAGGTTACAGATCAAACTACTTAGAGGGCTCACAGTAGACTAATTTTTGAGAAGGGAGATTTGCATGTTACCAAGATAACTAAGAATACATAAACAAGCAAGTTACTTAACCTCTCTTTGCCTCAGTTTCATCATCTGTAAGATGGAGATCATAATAGCATCTACCTCATAGGATTGTTATAAGAATCAGCTGAGATAATATCTGTACAGAGTTTATTTTTTTATTTTTTTAATTCCATATTTTATTATTTAATATTTTTTGGTTATCAGCATTGATTTCCACAAGATTTTGAGTTACAAATTTTCTCCCCATTGTCTTATTACTTTAATTCCCCTAATAATAATTACTCTAATTTCCCCTTCTGGAGGACATCATCCTATAATTTGACTACAGATACAGATTAAAATTATAAGATTTTTCATACTTGCGTTCTCTTATTGTAACTCAGAAACAACTGGGAGGTGCTCCCCTGCTCTTATTATACAAATTTGCTATGAAACGAAAAGGAAGGACATAGTTATAACAGTGTCAAAACTGGTCCCTCAAGGGCACAGACTGATCTGACATATACCGTAATAGGGGAAAACTCCATAATAGGGAAAAGCTCTGTTTGATTCCAGGTATGAGTCATAATCTTGTAGTCACAAGGTGTCAAAAGCAAGGCTCAGGACTAACCAAGTGGGGAAATTTCTTATTCATAAAAGACATAGCACAATGAAGAAACTGAGTCAAGAGGATCCTGCCTTAGGCCATGTCAAAGTTGTCTCCTCAACTTTTTCTCAGGGACATTTACCTGTAGTTTTTAAAATGCATCACATGTCTTTTTCTACCATTGGCTCCATGACAAGTCAGATAACCATTCCTGTAATCAAACCCCAAACAGAATTTAATTCTTATTTTTCTTCAAAATAAATTCTTCAGAGAGGTCCCCAAAATTCACTAAGGTATTTCAACATATGTTACTAAGTGAAAATGATTAATCTCCAAACTCCTTAAATTCCAAACCTCCAAAATCTACTAAGATGTCTTTTGTCAGTTCTATAAACCAGGAAAAGAAGTTTCCTTTCTATGATTATCTGACTTTATCTCTTTAATTCCAATGTGGTCAGGGCTTAAATGACAAAGAAAAAGTATCTTGGAGATTTTTTTCTCTCTTTTCTTATAACCCAATCTCCTGCTGAAAGCCTTAAAGTAGGAGTTAGTTGTGCTTACTAGGATAACTGCTTCAAGTATGAAACTTTATTGATCTTTCCCGTCTTTAGCTTCAGTCTTTTAGTAGTTTTTTTGGCTTGTTGCATTTTCGCCTTTTGAAATCTTTTAAGGTCACACAATCTACAAACAACACAAACACAACACAAGGCAGATATTTTCCTGCATTTTACCAAAACACAAAAACAATAAGAAACCAAAGGTTCATCTGATTAAAATAAGATTTTTCAATGGCTAGTCTTAATTTTTTTTCAATTTGCAGTAACAAAAAGAACTAAATCGGGGACCCAAAACAAATTACCACTTGAATCCCTTGCAGTTTTGTTAGATGTCACATAACTCAATAGCATGCTGTTTAGTCATTCCTGCAGCTATCAGGATCATGCCCTGGTCCCACACTGCCAAACTTTACTCAAAGGGGAACCCACTGGTATTTCATTACCACTGGAACCCATAACCCTTCCATAGGGGAAAACTTAATCCTTGACTTAAAATTTAATCTTAACTAAATCCTGAACTAAACTCTAAATTCCCCTCTCTCGGGCATCCTCCTCCTAGTGGAAACTAACTTAACCTAAACTAAACTCCAAGTTCCCCTCTCCTGGGCAAACTAATTTACCTAAACTATACTCTAAATTCCCTTTTTCTGGGCGACCTGTCTCCTGGAGTAAGCTGACAACCTAACTAAACCTTACCATAGCTCAGAAGAAAAAGGGATGAAGAGCAGAAGTTAGTCCTCTGGAGGCAGTCTTCCGTGGGAAAAGTCCCTTAGTGAAAGATTAATCAAAGTACTCTAGGGAGTTTTTTCTGGAAAGCTGTTGGCCATAGGTTAGACTTGGCCTCGCTCAGTTCACCAAAAAACTGGGGCAGGAGAAAGATGAAATGACTGAGGAAACAAAGGTTCAATCTATTGAGCATATCAATTTATTAAACAATGCATGCCACTTGTCTAACAAATCAGGACCAGTCATCTTCTTCAGTTTTGGTACTGGATGCTGAATACAGGAGGAGACAGATTTTTATACATTAAAAATAATTAATCAAATAAGTCCAATTAATTAAAAGGAAATAACCAGGATACAACATTAGGTAACAATTTGTAATTGGAAGAAAGATTAGGGACTTTCCAAGTTGCGAGGGGGAGAATGAACCAGGTCAATTCCCTGAAATCAGAAAAAGAGATATCCCTTCTGGCCATCGACAAATCACTACATCTCTCTCAACTTCCTTTTCCTGTTAACCATAAAATTGGGGAAATACCTGAAAGGTACTTACTTCATAGGTTTGTTGTGAATGAGATGATGTGTGTGCTTTGCAAGTCTTAAAGTATTATATTAAATGTCAGTTATTAATCATGGGCCATGCAAAAAAAAAAACAGTTTAATTTGGAAGCATTTATAAACACCTGCAAAGTTCATGACACTGTGCAAAAATAAAAATCCCTCCTTTCTCATGGGCAAAGACAGGGAATGCAGCATATATATGTATATATATGTATATACACATGTATATACATATATGTATATATATATATAGAGAGAGAGAGAGAGAGATTAATAAACTCAGAGTACATACAAATACATTTCAGTGAGAGACTTCTGGGATTTTTTTTATTGAGGAAAAGACTGGTGTAGGAGGGGGTATCTAAATAGAAACTTGAAGAAAACTCAGGTTCCAAGAGGTACAGGTTAGTAAGGGGAGTGTGCTAGGCACAGAAACAGAAATTAGAAAGCTTTGTACAGGGAATAGCAAGTAATTCAGTTTGGTGGCAAGAGTATAGAGTATACAAAGGAAAATAATGTGAGATAAGAAAGGTATCATAGGATCATAGACTACCTGGGAGGGACCTTAGATATCACCACATCCAGTCCCCTCATTTTATAGATGAGCTGAGGCAAAGAGGTACCTGAGTCACAGAGACATACTTAGGAGGGACCTGGAATCTTGCCTCAATGTCATACAATTGGGATGGCTTTAAAAACCGAACACAAGAGTTTGCTTTTTATGAGAAGCAATAAGGAGCCACTGGAACTTCCTCCATGGGAGAATAACATTTAAACCCCTGCTTTAGGATCTCTCATCTCCTTTGATCTCCTTGGAGCTTGCCCCTTTCGCTATTTTCTCTCATTCTCTTTGAACGTTCCATTTCATCTTCAATCTCTTATTATCATCTGCAAACATTGAGATGAATTGGGGAAGGCAGGCAGACAGACAGATAGATAGAGGGAGAGAGGAAAGAAGTAAGGGAGGAGGCAGGGAGGGAAAGCTCGTAAGCAGTATGTGCCAGGTACTTTGCTAAGTGCTGGACATACAAATACAAACAAGCAAGACAGTCCCTGCCCTCAAGAAGGTTACTTTCTAATCAAGAATGACAATGCATGGAAGAGTACTGGATCACTGAGGGGATGGCCAGGGAGTAGCGTAGGAGCCTGGGCTCTGGCAAGAGAAGAAAAGCCTCACCTACCCAGAGCGCAGTGACCCAGGGACAAAGGCCAGCTTCTGACAGGAGGGAGATGAGGAATATCAGAGAACAGAAAAGAAACCCTTGCCAGTTGCCTCTTTTTTCACATTGCATAGGTATAACTTGTGAAAGTAATCTCTGCATTGCAAGTGGCAATATACACACATATATACATACATACATGTATATATATGTGTGTGTGTGTGTGTATGTATGTCTGTGTGTGTGTGTGTATGTGTGTGTGTGGTTGGTTGTTTTTACAAAGATGAGTGGATCCTTTCTGCAATGATCCTTGATGACACTAAATTTCCCATACTATTTTCATTAAAAACAGCAGATATTGATGTTAGTACAGTCACAGGTGGCAGATGATTTGATATAATGAATATTTGACTTACTAATTGATCCTAAGCAGTTGTCATGTAGAATCATAAAATTTATTTTTTAAGAAATAAGTGGGCCCTGCAGTCGTCCTCTACTTGGCCTGAGTACTCATTTTACAGTAATAATAAAGTGGCATAGTGGTATAAAACAGAGAAAGGCTTTTCCATCATTAATTAGAATTTTTGTTATTTTTATAGGGTTTAAATGCTGTGTTTGATGCCCTGGTGATAAGCAAATTAAATGTTTTAGAAATTGTTCAAAAGGTACGACAGAAAGACAAATCATTAGAGGTGAGTACATACATGTTCTCTTTAGGCAAGACATCCAAAATGTTAAGCACCACAGCAGATTAAAATTCCATTTTCATTATATTTCATGTGATTTTTGCATTTTAAAATAATCTAGCTGTTAAAATGCATCAGAGTAAAGGCACAATTGCTTTGCTGGTATACTTAACTGCACCATTCTACTTGGCGACCACTGTAATCAATGTCAGTATTTTTGCGCTTTTTTTCCTTTTAGAATATTGGATGGCTTAAGAATGGAGGCCTTCTCTTCAGAATGACTCTCTTGTTCTCTGGAGGGGCAACAATACTTTATATACGCTGGAGAATTATGGGCACTGGGCCACCAGCCTTTACTGAAGTTGACAATCCAGCCTCCTTCGCAGATAGCATATTTGTCAGAGTGAGTCTAGAGTCTTGCCATTTGCATTTCTTTGTTTCAAAAAGATTCCTGTTTCTTCATTGGTTATGAGTCCTTTAGACCTACCTTAGATAGCATGGGTAGTGCTTATTTTTTAAGACCGATGATTATTCCAAGATTAGAGCTGGTTCTTGGCACCAGGATAGGGTAAGAGACAGCTATTTTTCCTTTCTCCTTTGTGACAGAAGGAAAAAAGTTATTCTTTCTTTTAAAAATTAAGATTTTCTTCCTGTCTTATGGATTTTTATTACTCTTAATCCTCCTACCGTACCTTCATTGAGGAATATTATGGATTGGTATTAGTTGGCAAGAGACATTAGTTTTATCCAACAATAACAAGAAGACCCTTTAAAAATTATTTGGACTTGCTGTATTTTTTATAAGGGCCAAGAAGAAGGTGGTCAAATGGTAGGTTTTATCTGTGCTATACACAGCAAGGAGCATTTAGGAAACTATACTAGAATTCCATTACAGGGAACTAGAGTGACACCCCCACTATTGACTTTTTATGTTACAGACAGCATATGTCACTGTGTACGTGGGGATATGGTTTGACCTCAGGTTAAAACAAATTGGCTTTTTATTCTGGTGCTTTTAAATGGGTTTGCTGCATTTTATTTGTTGAAATCTGAGTGTAGTTTTGCCAGAGTACAAACTACTGCCCCATGCCCCAAACAAAACCTTCTAGATTTTATTTCACCTGATTTTTTTTTAATTTTTAACAAGAAACATCTTAAAAACCTCAAAGTGAAGGTAGGATTTATTTTTTTTAAGTTCAGTATCAAATAAATGTTTGTTTTCTTTTTGACTGACAGGCTATAAACTATAATTACTACTATTCATTGAATGCATGGTTGCTGCTGTGTCCCTGGTGGCTGTGTTTTGATTGGTCAATGGGCTGCATACCCCTTATTAAGTCAGTCAGTGACTGGAGAATAATTGCGCTAGCGGCACTTTGGTTCTGCCTAATTGGCCTAATATGCCAAGCTCTATGCTCTGAAGACAGCCATAAGAGAAGGTAAGAGGCAGTGTTGAATTTTAAACTCTACATTAGGTTGAGTCAACAGTATTTTGCTAAAATCAGTACTGATCATTTTAATGATTCAGTGGAAACAATATCCAGAAATACATGTTTTAAATAAATATTCATGGTGATTACTACAGTTTCATCCCAGTTTGGTCCCATCATCAGCAATGACTAGTGGGATGCAAACTTGGAGAAGGAGGTATGGATGGCTGCTTTATTTTTTTAAAATCCCCATGAAGTGGCATTTTGAGATCCTTAACACCATAGGTGGTAAAGAGTAATTTGTGGTCAGAACAGAGAGTGTAATTGATGTATGTTGTAGCCATCATTTCACAATTCTCCTTTTTAAAAAAAACCACCCATATGAAAGCTGTAGTGATTCTTTCTGTCATCATGGTTTGATACAAAATAAACTGCTGTCCCAAAGAGATTATTCTTCACTGCTAAAAAGGTTATTGAGAAAATAATTGGAAAAAAATTGTGTTTTGTGAAAAAGAAAGGTAGGTTTACATCCTCCTATAAGCAAAAGTCTTTTTTTTATTGTCATTAAATTATTAGTTCCTCAAAATAAATTAAGTTCTGACTTTGCCAGTGCTTTTAAATTGGTTGTAGTTTTAAAGAAAAACAAACTCTTGTCCTCATGTAGTCATTTCTACAAGTGAAATGGGATTGGTTTTTGTAAGTATCATAGGAACAGGGTCCATAAAAGAAGGCCTCACATTTGATCTAACTTATTAATCACTCTGTTTCTATTTACTGTTTGTAATCATCTCTCTCAGAAACAGTATCCTATTTCTACAACTATATTTGAGTGACCATCACTTTTTCTCTTTGCTTAAGGATGTGGAAGGTGACATAGCCCCCCATCAAAGAAAGACATGAAGCAAAACACATTTTCACTCATATTCATGTAATCTTTAAAATAAAGCTATGACTATATAAAGTATTTTTAGTAAAGTTTCTAAAATAATTATTTCTATTTAAACCCACAACACGTAATTAGGTAACATTTTTATTGAGCTTATTCTGTACTCAGATGGTATAAGATAAGGCTACATAAATGGACACAATTTTACATAATTTATTAGAGTAATAGGATTTGCAAGCTTCAGTATCATATGTTTGAAAGTAATCTTCCCAGACTATTAGTAGAAAACATCCCACCATCAAAAAGTATTTTGGGTATGTTAGAATACAGTGGAAGGAAAATCAATATGGAATCAGAAACAGGTACCTCTTCCATTTTAGTACCACCTCAGGGAAATCACTTAACCTCTTTAGCCCGCGATTTCCTCACCTATAAAGAAAGGGTTGGATGAGGGGGCTTTGAGTATCATGGTGCTGTACTAATGAGTAAAGCTTCATCTATACATTTCTTATACACTAATTTGCTATCTTATATGGTGAGTAAAATACTTTGATCTAAGTTATTGGTGGACATAGTGTTCCAAGTTGCATGGTCCTAATATCATTGGTTAATAGTAATATAATATGTTATATTAGTAATAGTAATTAGTAAATGGGCAAAATTAATAAATTTAGTAAATTAGTAAAATTAGCAAATCAGTGATTAGTAAAAGTAATTATTAATAACATATTATATTAGTAATTGTAATAGTATCATATAGTCTCCTGGTCATGCAAACAATATGTAATGTTACAAACTGGCAATGTACATTTATTCTACTATCCTTTTGACAGGGAGAAAAAAGGAGAACAGATATGATAATATATTGTTTTATTTATACCACAGAAGATAAGATTTCAAGTTCTGAACAAAATAAAAGTCTACCATGAGTTTAAAAAAAAATAGTATCTCTTATTCTTTCCTTTCATTGCCAGATTAAACTCCCACTGATGATAATTGTCTTTGTACAGTTTTTCTTATGGTATGAAAGTAGTCTTCAAAACTGGTTGATTTAATACTTCTAGGTTGTATCAAAAAATGCAAATTTTTTTCTGAAGCGTAAGTATAGCCATTTTACTATTCTTTAATTTCTAGAATACTCACTTTGGGATTGGGATTTCTCATTATCCCATTTCTTCCTGCAAGTAACCTGTTCTTCAGAGTAGGATTTGTTGTTGCTGAAAGAGTCATCTACCTCCCTAGTGTTGGATACTGCGTGCTTCTAACATATGGATTTGGAATACTAAGCAAACATACTAAGAAAAAGGTATTATCCCAGAAGTGTAATACAGTGGAGAGTGGTGGATTTATTAGTGAAATTTAACACATTTCTCTTTTCTTTAAGAAACTCATTGCTGCTACTGTACTAGGGATTTTACTCATAAATATGATGCGTTGTATTACCCGCTGTAGCCAGTGGCGAAATGAAGACCTGCTTTTCACGAGTGCCCTGTCTGTGTGTCCTCTCAATGCTAAAGTAAGTAGTTAACTTTAAAAAAAAATACTTAAGGGAAATCATTTGAGCCAAACCATCCCCATCCCATGGAGAAAAATATTTTTAGTTCTTTTCACAACACTGAGCATAGCACCATGGATTAAAAAAAAGTATTTAATGTTTTTCCATAACTCTTGTAGTTACCCTGTAAAATTCCACATCATCAAAATGGTCATTCAAAATTATTTAAATCAGATATTTTTAGCCATGTGTCAAAAAATTAAGTATTCATCTGAGATCAAATTGACCAAACTATCCATTGAAATAATTGTAGGGGTGGTGACATTTTGGTGAAATGACCTAAAGGGAGTTTAGTTGATGTAGTCATTGCACTGAATTCTATTAGAATAAAATCACAGACTTTTGGAATTAGTAGGGACTTTACAGATCATCTAGATGCTATAAAGGCCTAGACCAAGAAGAAGAAGGAGACTTCCAAAGTCATCCAGTCTAAGGTCAAAGGGATCCTAGAATTTAGGGGCTGAAAGGGACCCTAGAAATAATCTAGTTCAATATCATCATTTTATAGGTAAGGAGACTGAGCTCAAGAAAGACGGAGTGATTCATCCAAGGCTATAGAGCTAGTAAGTGTCAGAGCTATGATTCCAACCCCCAACAGTTACTCAAATCCAGCTCTCTCATTTTACAGAGGAGGAAACACATCTGGTAGCAGAGCCAGTTCTCAAATAGAGGTCTTCTAACCCCAGTTAAGGGGATCTTTTTACTAAACTGTATTATCTGATTTTGACTAGCCAAATGTCCAGTAACTGGTGGAGGACCAGAATTCAATTATACATGCCTATGTAAACTGCAAAGTGTTCATGTTTTTCATCAGTTACCATATTTTACTTCTCATCGCTATGAATTGTATGTTCTCCTCTAAGTCTTTGTAATAAATTCCCTTTCAATATCCAAGATCAGGGAAAAGAAGAAAGAGTAGAACAAAGGAAATCCTATGAATCTCTCCTGACACGGACCCTTGGGTTTGTACAATACATGATTTATTTATTTTTCTCATCTCCCTTACCAAATTATAGGCTCCTTGAACTCAGAGGCTTTTTAAAATTTCATCTTTGTATTCTCCCTGTAGTGGCTAGGACAGTGCCACACACGTGGTAGGCATATAGTACCTATTTACTGAAGGCTGAAATAGGCATTTTAAAACATATCAGGAACAAAAGAAAAACTAAATCTTTTAATGAGATCAATGAATCCACAAATTCCTATTCTATATAAGACCTCCAGCAAACTGCTTTTTGGAGAAAGAGAATTTCGAAATGTGAATAGTATATACCAAAGAGATATTCATCCCACTCTGAAGAACAGACCAGGACTTTTAGTGCTGGAGTAGTTTTTAGTCTTCTGTTCTACCTCTCTGCCTCCAATAATTAAATAATTGAAATTACTTCATTTTAATTAATCAAGATAAAATTTGAAAACAAGGAACAGTAAAAACCTGATATAACAAGGGAAAAGCTATCTATCATCTATCTATCTAAGGCTTTTAATTACGTTTTTCACAACACTTTCATTGAAAAACATTATACTTGTGCCTAACAGGTAGAATCTGCGGGGGTTTTTTTGGTTACACTAAAGCTTTAGGTTTGATGCGAATTACTTTATTTGCTTATGGTCACAGTCTGTATTTGAGCCAGCATTTTTACAAATGGATTCCTTGGTTACTTCAGAGTTCTTGAATAAGGAAGTAGAACATTTGTGGATACTAGCTCTGTTTGGATGTAAGCTGGACTAGAAGAATAGAGCTGAATAGATGGAAGAACTAATGAAGTTAGGGCATTTGAGGTAATATATATCTTAAAGTCCTCTAAGATGAGGGCAGAAGTTAGGGTAGAATGACAATTAGGCATTGAACTTTCTGAAAAAGAGGGGAGAATGTCACAGGGTTTTATAGGTGATGGCCACCCCAATTTGAAAAAGTCCCTATTGGCAGCCAACTGGTACCATATTTATACCCTATTGGTGTACTCTTCTGGAAGATCATTAACTAAAGGTCATTATCAATAAATGTCTGAAACAAACACACATCAGTTAGAGGCTCAATAGAATTTATAATGTCATACAAATTATAAAGCAGAATAGACAGACTCATACTCCTTCAGTTTCAAATGACCCCAGAATGTGGATAGGACTATTGGTGGCACCACTATGAGAATATTATCATTCAGCATAACTTTGGTAAACTGAAGAAGTGCCTAAAGAAACAGTAGTTTCTTTAGACTAAAAATAGTGTTGCATCTGAAAAGAAAAAACCATTCCACAAATTATAGATACATGAATGAACAGTTTGTGGCAGAAAAGTTCTGGAAACCTTAATGGATGAAAGATTCACTTTGTGTCATTTTTTAAACAGATATTTAACTCTAATAGATAAATGAAGTAAAGCATTAAAGTACTTGTAAAATCTGTAAGGTAATCATGTAGTGATACTTATTTCTGCTCAGGTACTATAAAAAATGTAAGTCCCTTGACAGATAACACTATTTCTTTTTTATCTTTGCACTGTTGGTGACTAGAACAGTGCCTTGAACATGATACTTGCCAGATAGATCTTTTTAATTAAATATAGACTCTATAACTCTAACATAGTTCTGAAGAATGTGTCAGAAATGATTAAAAATTTTAGAATAAAATTTTCAGTTCAACAGACACTTATTAAGCACCTACTATATGCAGAATACTTGGAGTACAAAGACAAAAATGAAATTCCCCCTCCTCAATGAGTTTGCATTCTACTGAGGGGATACAGTGTGTACACAGATTAACAAGTACAAAGTTATACTATGTAATTTTAAAGAGGTGGGGGCGGGGGGATATCAAGAAAAACTTTTTTGTAGTTAATAGTTCCAGAAAGAAACTCAAGGTTTTACAAGAAGTGAGGCAGGAATTGAAAACAGGAACTGTCTCGCTTTTGTCTTTGTATGCTAGCCTTGGGAAATTGGATGTTCTGTTTGAGTTTTCCAGCCAACAGAAGATTAACTTAACGAAGCTGTCCAAGCGAAGGACAACACTGCATAGGATGATAGGATCGGATTTTTATCTTCCAAATTCTTTCAGATATAATGCACATTTGTACAGGTTCAGCTCTAAACTGGATGTTTGTTTTTTAGAAACATAGCACTTTACCAAACACAAATCTCCAGTCTAGTAACCAATCTAATGTAGTGTCAATATATTTGAATAGAGACCTCGTAAAAATACAAAGTTAAAGCTATTTCTCTGACTTTAGCAAAGCAAAAGAAAGATAAAATCTTTCCCTTAAACTCATATGGGGAGGGAGGAAGGAAGCAGAAAGCTGCAGAAATCTATAAGGAGTGACAGATTTAAAAAAAAATAAAGTCGTATTTGAAATGTATGAAGCTAAATATGATTCTGAAAAAAAATAGACACTTGGAAAATATTAATACAATACTTAAGTTTGAAGAAGTAGTCTCCGAAGTAAATCTCAAGTTGTCTCTAGTCTTTAGCTGCCAGGATGTTCCCAGAATAAAAGCTGAAACCATTCCCCGCCCCCCCCCCCGAGCTCTAGTTTAAAACAGATTATAAAGTCCTAAAAATTTTTGGAAAGTGACTGATGAACTACTACCCTGTTTCCCCAAGATAAGAGAGATGCTATCTATGTGTTATAGACTATGGACATTCCACTACCCCTTGGTGATTGAAAGACTATAAATATGTTGATTGCAAAGTGACTTTCTGAAACTCTTTCTTCTGAAGGCTTGAGACAAACAAACATCTCACATGGGTTTTTGAGTCTTCTAAGCATAGAGTGCTCACAACTTCTGCTCATCTCACTGTAGTATAGACTGCTAAAAAATCTTGTCTATTGCAATGCTGGTTATTACAAGTGAAAAGTGACAGGAATTACCATATACCTGAAACAAAAAGAAAAGAGGCTAAGCTACAGAATTAAATGATAAATGATAACATTTCACGTTTACATAGTATTTCATAGGATTGTATGTTGTTGTTGTCCATCCTTCGTTTTCAAAGAGGACCATGACATCAGGAGGGTGATGTCTTGACTTATAAGTGAATTGGCTTTAAGTGAGTCAGAGCTGTGCAGTCACCAGCCTCTCTCCTCTATTGGAGGAGTCATTGGAGTTCAGTGGCAAGACATAGGTCAAGAAGACCAGTGATGGCCCCATAAGGATCATAGATGAAGGGCTATAATGGATGTTAGGAATCATCCAGTCCATAGCCTTTATTTTATAGAGGAGGATACTGAGGTTAACAACCCTGTGAAGCAGGCTTTTATTGGAATTATCCTTGTTTTACTCATAAGGAAACTGACCTCAAAGCTAGTAAGTATGAAATGTAAGTGAGAATTTCTTGACAATATAGATTATGAAACACTGAAGAGGACTATTAAGAGACATTGAATCTCACATCTTAAAAAACATGGGTTTTCATCTTCCTATGGTATCATAAGCATCTTGCTGTCAAATTAACTTAAAGTTCTGTACATCTTTTTAAAATTTTATCATATTCACAAGAAAACAGGGACTTCAGATAGAATATGAAATTATGTAACTAGGTCTAATAAATAGTTAGTCTTTTTATGAACCTAAGGAAAAGCATAAAAGGTACTTACTTGGGCAACCAGGTAACTCAGTAGCTAGAGAACTGAACCTCAGTTCAGGAAAACCCGAGTTCAGATCCTGCCTCAGACATTTACTTAACTGTGTGACTGTGGGCAAATCACTTAACTGCTTTGGACTGCCTTGGTTTCTGCATAAAAATAGTGTCTGTCTCCCAGGGGCGTTAAAGTGAAATAATATTTCTAAGGCACTTTGCAAACATCAAGGTACTATGCAAATGCTAGATATGTCTCATTTCAATGTTGAAAAATCTTTTTCATTATGCAATTTTAAGAGTTGGCCAAAGAACAATGAATTTCTTTAAGCTTCTCTTTAATTTTATTTGCTGACCTACCATTTTATTTTTAATGTCACTAAAAATATATTACCTAATTTCACAAATGTTAGTAATTTACTTTTCTTATTTAAAGGTACACTTAACTCCCCTTCTATATATTCTTCTCTAAGAAACTCAGATTTCTTTGTAGGATCCGTGTGATTCATCCTTATTATCTTCTCTGAATAATTTAGTTGGAGGAAAGATGGTATTATTTTCATTTTCCAAATTGGAAAACTGAGGCATCAAAAGGCTTATTGACTTTTTCTATGTAAATTTCATAATGATTGAGCTATGAAGGCTAGAAAAAAAATCCAACTTTGCTATTTCCATTAGACCATACTATCTCTTTTGTAAATTAAAGAATCTCGTGACACTTGTATATTTGTGGTTAAAAGAAAATCCAAGTAAATTCATTGTGCAATATTAAAGTGTATAAATAGTTTTTAAACTAATAGGAAGTCCAATACCTATGCAAAATAACTTTTCCTTAAGCAAACTGTATAATAGTGCTTCTTTTAAAGAAGTGATTTAATGCCATAGTGATAGAACACCAAGCCAGGAGTCAGGAAGACCTGAGTTCAAATCTGGCCTCAGACACTAGCTTTCTTACCCTGGACAAGTCACTTAACCCTGTTTGCCTCAGTTTCCTCATCTGTAAAATAAGCTAGAGAAGGAAATGGCAAACCACTAATATCTTTGTCAAGAAAACCCCAAATGGGGTCATGAAGAGTCAGACATGACTGAAATGACTAAACAACAACACTGAACTACAAGCTGATTATTGCAGACAAACTGTATGCTTAATAAATACAGAATTAAAATTTTTTTCTTCATTTGACTCTATCCTAAAATTGCTATTAACTTATTCATTTTGTTTTTAATAATGAATAATTTTGCAGTACATTGGAGAATCTATTTGAGAATTATCTTTAAAAAAAAGCTACAGAAAAAGGGGCAGCTAGGTGGCATAGTGAGTAGAGCACTGGCCCTGGAGTGCCTGCCTCAAATCCTGCCTCAGACACTTGACACACTTACTAGCTGTGTGACCTTGGGCAAGTCACTTAACCCCAATTGCCCTGCCTTTCCCCCTCCAAAAAAAAAAAAAACTACAGAGAATTACCTTTCCCATTTTTCAAAAGAACCTAGATTGGAATCAGAAAAAGCATCATGCATAGGAAAAACCACCATCATTTTTTTTTTTATTTTTTGCTTTTTGGCAGGGCAATTGGGGTTAAGTGACTTGCCCAAGGTCACATAGCTAGTAAATGTGTCAAAGTGTCTGAGGCCGGATTTGAACTCAGGCCCTCCTGACTCCAGGGCCACTGCTCTACTCGCTGTGCCACCTAACTGCCCCAACCACCATCATCATGTAAGCTGAACTTGGCAACCAACACTTGTGTCAGCACAAATGTACAAAAATAATTTTTTTTTGTCCACAAAATGTCAAGTAGTTATGTATGTATCTTGTACCCCACTGGTGCCTAATACATAGATAGGCAGGCAAGCAACAATCATTTATTAAGCATTTACTTGTGCTAAGTACTGGAGCCTCCAGGAGAAAATCACCAATGGGAGAAGGGGGTTGGCATGGCAGATGGATCTTCTAGGGTGAGAAAACTGAAGGTCCGAGAGAGGTTCCAAGGTAAGATTGTGCTGAGGCCTGATTCTGAAGTCTTGAAGGTCAGAAGTATACCTTGGAGGGGAATGAATGTTGGCCAGCTTTGGCTGCTCCTCAGAATGGAGGCCCCAGGAGGAACTCAACAGTGAAAGGAGACTGACCTGCAGGAGGAATTTTCCAGAGTGAGAAGGCACAGTCACTTCTTGTGGAATTTAATTGAATTTAGTCATTCAGTGTGCCTTATTAGGTGCTTTCTGTGTGTGAGGTACTATGCAGGTGCTAAATATTTAAATTAATACTAAATTAAATTAAACTAAATACTAAATTAAAACTAAATATTTAAATTTTCATATAGAAAGCAGGAGGGTATGACGGAAGAAGTATACTGGATTTAATATCAAAAGACCTGGGTTCAAATTCAGGCTCTACTACTTTACTACTTTTGTGACCTTGGACAAGTCATTGCCTGCCCCCAACTCCCCCATCCTCATTTCCTCAGCTGTAAAATGAGGGGATTGGACTCTAAGATCCCTTCTACTTCTGATTTCTAAAAGTTATTAAGAATTAAACATTTATTATATATCCATTTTCAACTCCAATACAGTTTTATATTGGTTCTTATTTTTTATTTTTACACTTTCAGTTTTATTGATGTTTTGTTTTTATGTTACAAGCATTTACAGATTATTCCTGATTTGTGAGCAGTCTTTTGTATCAAAGACCAATAGTTAAGTACAATTAATAACATGACAACCTTTTCTCATTCAATGTTTCACATCTGTAGAATCCCCTTCCTCTCTGTTTTTTAAAATTAACATCTATTTTCTCTCCTTTTTTAGATCTAAAAAGGGAATCTTAGAGGTCTGGTTCAGCTACTTCATTTTACAAATGAGGAAGCTGATGCTCACCAAGGTTCAATGATTTGCTTAAGGTCAATCAGTTAATATTGTTTTAATAACCAGAGAGGGTATTTAAATACTGACCCTGAGTAATTTATAAATTTCTCTTAATATGTTTTTAAATTTGAGATTTGGTTTTTGCAATAAATGTAAAAACTGATAACCTTTTTATTCTAGATTTTTATTTTAACAATGCATTTAATCATTTATACTTTTTTACTCCACATGTGTCTTAATATTTTACTGAACTGTGTTAAGCATTTCAATTTCCTGGGCTTCTCACACTGGTTGTGATTCAGGAATTGCAGGGAAAATTGAAAATTAAACAGATTTTTTTTCATGTCTTTTAAATTTCATAGAAAAGAAAAACTACTCATTCTCTAAATACCCTTTTAATAAACTACCTGATAATAGGGTTGTGTGATTTGTGTGCAATATGTCAACCCAGATCTGTTCTTGCTGCTCAAATAATGCATGCTAAAATGGCATACGTGCTAAAGCTGACCTCTGGGTAACTGTTTTCTAGCTCTTAATTATGGGAAGTGTTTGAGAGTATAAATTATGTTCAGGGTTCTGTGAGACTTTCAACTAATTATAGAGAGAGCCATGGTTTTTATTTAAGAATTGTGATTTTTCTTCCTTGGCGTTATGGTCTTTGCTGCTCTGTGCGTGCTACAGAAAGCTGTCTGTACTGCAGAGGGCAGTTGAACTCTTTGTCTGAGCTTTTTATTTAGAAAACAGAATTTCACGTAACAAAGGAAAGCAGCAGGAGCTAGAGAATGGAAGAGGCTGGAGTCATGTTGAAATCTGAGTTGAAGCTGTATTTGTATTCTTGCTGTTGTAGCAACGGCAGTAGAGCTTGGCTTCAGCTGCCTTCAGTCCCTTTGTGCTTTAGGATGTTGAAGAAACAACACCCAGGGCTGTGGGGAAAGGCAAAATTATAACCATTTAGAGCAGACTTTTAAAAATGTACGTTCTAGTGTTAGTTTTAACTGATTCTCTTCCAAGCTGTAATTTTAAGACAGTAATACCCATGAATGGACAGTAATTTATACCAAAAAGTTTAAATTATACCTTATGGTGCACAGTAGTGCATACTCCTATCACCTGTGATTTGCCCTTGTTACAATGCCTTCTTGTAGGATTAGGTAACAATACATGTATATGCTTTAAAATATGACAGAGGATTAAAGAAAGAAAATGTAGCTCTTTGTTAGCTGTGTGTTCAAAGACCATCACACTGCTTAATACCCTCCTAGAAAATTCAAATGTTTTGTGCTTTTTTTTTTTTTCTTATTTGTCCCTTTGATTTCATCAGTCTAGGGAGTTTGCTCCTGGCAAGGAACTCTACCTAGCAATGCAGATCATCACCTTCTCTATAATTCACAGTCAAAGGGAGTTGCCTGGGTTACCCATCATTATATTGCCATGATGTATTGGACAGGATTTGAACACAGATTTTCCTTATTTTACAGCCAGTTATCTGCTAGACTGTGCAATTAATGTAATGTAATTACAAGACAGATAAAGCAGGATGTAGGCCTAAGTTTAAGATAGTTGTAAGATAGTGCCCTGATTTAATTCTTGTTTAGTGTTAGATTGTTTTATTCCCCCAAAGCATTTCTGTGTCTTGCCAAAAGAAAAAAAAAATATTTATTTATTTATTTATTTTTTTGCTATATTAGAATGATGGTGTGGGCCTGCCCCAATAAATGCATTGACTCTTTTTCTTGCAGGTAACATACCTAATTATTTGTTTATTAAAAAGCTTCCTTAATATCTGCTTTTATGTCCATATAGTAATAGATTGTAGGACTTTAAAGGGCAAGGTTTGTATCTGATTTGCTTAACACCTTAGTCCTTGCATTTAGGTACTCAGTACAGACATACTTGACTTAATGTTGGTGTGTCTCATAACATTTTGCAATGATGGCATTAAGCCATTGTAACCAAACTCCACTGTCAATGTTGTTTAGGCAGTTGCTCATTCACATGATTTGTTCCTATCGAACTGAGTGTTGCTCCCACGATGTTGTTTCCTTAATGGCATATTTTTGTGGAACCAAGTAACTGTGAGGCAGTATATGCTCTTAATTTTTTGTATAAATGTGTTTATGAGGAGGATGGTAGAAGCTTGGTTTCTTCTGCACCAATTATTTGCTATATAATTAACTTGGGTCACTGATCTCTAGTTTTTAAAATGGATATAATATATAATAATGCTGCCTTTCCAATGTCCTCAAATCCAGGACCCTTGATAAGGTTTCTTGTCTCCCCCATCTGCTTTATTTTTCTCTTTTTTTTAGTGGATAGAAATATTTCCTGTCTTTCCCTTTTTGTTTGTTTTGTTGTTACTTGTGTTTGTCATTAGTTACTAGTTCTTAATAGAATACAACTAGGAAGCAATGTGGTATAATAAAAAGGAATTAGAAATCAGGAGCCCAGAACACTGGTCCTGGTTCTGCCACTAGAACCATTAAGTCTTAGAGTTGGGAGAGAACTCTGAGTTCATCCAGTCCAGTCAGTATCTGAATTTCTAATCCAATTTAAACTTTATCAAATGATTATCCATATATTTGCTGCCTAAAAACTTGCAGCAATGGAAAACTTACTTAGCTTCTTGGCCCATTCCATTTTGGAGCTATTCTAATTATTAGGTGAAATTAAAATGTGCCTCTCTACAACCCATTCATCATTTCTGGTTTTACACTGTGGATTATCCAATTCCCCTTGCATATAACAACCCTTCAGATACTTGAAGAAAGTTATCATGTTACTGTTCAGGTTGTTTTTTTTTTTAAATTTGACCTAAAATTCACATTTCCTTCAATGGATCCTCAGATGGAGATTCCTGTCCTGTCACTGTTGTGGTCACTTTCTTTTGGGTACATTTGTACTACTTAATGTCTTTTCTAAAATGTGGTACTTGGAACTGAGCACAATGTTCCAGATTTGTTTTTCTCTGACCAGACTGAAAGATGGCAGCATTATTATCTCCCTTGTTCTAGATATCGATGCAGCCTAAGATTATATTAGCCTTTTTAGTTTCCATATCAGTATTGACCCACATTGTAATCCACTGATGCAAACCTCCAACTGTTTTTTACATATCACATGTAGTCGTTCTTCCCCACCCTATACTCTTACATTTGATTTTTTGAACCCAGATGAAGGACTTTACATTTATCTCTACCTAATCATACTAGATTTGACCCATTATATTAACCTGTAGAGAATTTTTTTTTATTTACAATTCTCCATACAACTAGCTCCCAACTTTGTCATTTTCACAGCTTATATACATGTTATCTATGCTTTCCCAAAATCATTAATTAAAAGATTAAACTGAAGAGATCTCTTACAGGTTGTCATTGATCCATTAATCATTACTCTTTGTGGCCAGTTGTACAGCCAGTTCCAAATCTGATAAACTATGCTATCATCCAGACTATATCTTTTCCACAAAAAATATTATGGGATAACAGTTATATTATCTTGGGTAAGTCTGTTCAGTTCCTTGGGCCTCAGTTTCCTCATGAAAATTGGAGACTGGACTAGATGATTTCCAGAGTCATTTTCAGCTCTATGACTTATATTAATAGATTGATATGATTTTGGAGAATTTGTCTTCCCAGTTGTGAAAATAAACATTTTCACCATCAGTGACTATTCAACATCCAAGCATAATGGTAACACATTTTGAATTTTACAGAAGAAAATATCATGTATATGTGATTTTAAAAGTCTTGAATCAGATCAAAAGGAGAGCAATATCTTAATGTGAACTTTCTTTGGACTGTTTTGGACAGTTTCACAAAGAGTTTTAATAGCATAGTCTTTCCTCCAGTTAGCGTTGCCAGGAAACAAAATGCCAATTCTCAGACTGTAATTGTTTAACTTTTAACAATTTCTTGTAAAAAATTCATGATTTTTTTTTTGGTTACCATTCTTTCTGGAAATATCAATGCCTTTTAAACAATATTAATGTCTTTCTTAAGCTGTAGTTTCTCTCTCTGTTGCCTTCCTTCTTCCAGACTTCTCAGAAAGCAAGAAAAAAATAAAAGTTGTGACAAGGATAAATTAAAGAACAAAAAAAGTCCAAGGATTCTCTCAATCCCTCAAGGACTTAAATCCTGGCAACTCAGTTTTTAAAGTACTTCATGTCTTCAGTTGAAAGAAACCATAAATGCTAGTGCTATAGATAAGAGAAATCTAGCTATCAATCAGTATGGTTATGACTTGTGGTTTGCTTGTTTCAGGTTCACTACAACGTTGGCAAAAACCTGGCTGACAAAGGCGACCAGATTGCTGCCATCAGATATTACAGGGAAGCTGTAAGGTAGTGAGAACACTACTTCACTGGCCTATTTAAAACATATGTACATTTATATGTAATTATATGAGAGAATCCATCAAATAACATATAAACATGTACATGTTTTGTCTTCTCAGATTTAAAACATTTAATTTTGAATGACCAAATTACAAAGTATTATTGACATTTCCTGATTGCATAGTAAAAATACTAGGAATAAGTGGTTTTCTGTTTTTGTTTTTTTTTTCCTCCTCACAACTCAGATTGAATCCTAAATATGTTCATGCCATGAATAATCTTGGAAATATCTTGAAAGAAAGGAATGAACTACGGGAAGCAGAGGAGCTATTGTCTCTTGCTGTACAAATACAGTGAGCATTGTTTGCACCAGATTACAGCATTGACACAAAAATCTTTCCCTACATTCTGAGGTTTGAGCTTTTATTTTTTTTAAATACTTTTCTAGACCAGACTTTGCTGCAGCATGGATGAATTTAGGCATAGTGCAGAACAGCCTGCGGAGGTTTGGAGAAGCCGAGCAAAGCTACTGGACAGCAATTAAATACAGGAGAAAATATCCAGACTGTTACTACAACTTAGGACGTTTGGTAAGCTTGTGCTGTACATTGGTCAGAAGAATTTTCACATCTGTGTATCTGTGTGTATTTGTGTCTGTGTAAGGTGTAGGAGTTTGATTTCTTTTTTTGAAGTCCTTTATTAAAAAAGGAAACCTTTAAATTAACATTTCCAATTTGAGTTCATCACAACTAATTGGTAGAGAAGACATATGCCTTAGGCTGAATAAGAGAATAAGTTAAACTAGGAAAAATAGTGGCACTTATACCCTATGAAGCCCTTTCTTCAGAGTGGCTTCTTGAAACCATCAGTTTCAGTTTTTTTACAAGTTGAATAAATAAAACCTTAATTAAAAAAACTCACAGTATAACTTCTTTGCTCAATTTTTCCTTCATCCTGAAGAGGCTAACTGCATTAATCAATAATTTAATTCTAAGCATATTTATCTTTATGAAAATTGCAATGACAATACTTGACCGAGGGATATCAGGTTAGTGATGAGTTCTTGTCCACAGAGTGCTTTAAAACTATTTGGTAAGAACCAAGAGACAGTTTACTTATTAATTTATTTTTCAAGTCTTAAGAGAATATTGATGTAGGGCTTGATACATTTTCCTTTTCCAGAAAAAGTAAAAAAAAAAAATCTCCATAAATATATTTAAAAAGAAATGTTAATATTTCTTCCCTAGCATTTTAGATTAATTTTAACTTCCTATGAATCAAAACATGTTATTTTTAATTCCTAACTCTTTGTCAGGGAAAATGGTTAAGAAGAAAATTTATTATTTTATCAAAACTAGAATATTATAGTCTTTTTTATTTTGCACTCAGTATATCATAGAATATTAGACTGATTCATTTATCAACTCAGTGTAATCCTGTGCCCTAAGGAGGATTACATCTAAACTGATTCCAATTAGATACTTATCTTGCCTTAAATATCTATAGGGGAAAAACTCCTCAATCTCATTCTTAAAAAAGTTCTTATCTAACCTAAATCTTCAAGTACTTTAAAACCGTTTTTTTCTTCTACCTTTAGGGGAAATGGAGAACATCTAAACACTATTCTGAACAGAGGATAGATGAAAAAACCCTTCTTATTCTTGAAGACTGTTAGTGCACATTTGAGCCTTGTCTGGGCTTTTGGTTTTTTGCTAGGGCACTCTGCTTTTGAGTGCATAGATATAATTTGGACAATGCCGGGGTAGAGTGGAGAGAACACTTGGCAACAGCAAAGGGTTAAAGGGTCTAAGCTTTTGCAACTTATTGGAATATTGGAACAGAATTAAGTATATCATGAATTCTTATCTACCTTCCTACTTAAATAATAAAAATAACTATAGGTATGCAGAATTGTTCCACATTCAAACAAAGCTATTTTTAAATGAGGGTGATGAAATATAATGGACATAACATTAAACTTGATTGAAGTATTAAGACATTTCAAAATATTTTATACAAAAGTCTAAATCACTTAATAGCTTTTTTGCTTTCAAGCTTATATCTGTAAAACGGGCTGATGATGTTTGTCTTGTTTTTTCATTGCTCATGAAATTAAAAACATTTTAAATCTATTATATTGCCATGAAATTCAACTTTTAACAAAATGCTTCATAATAGTGATTTGCTGGAATGCTGAGGGCCCCATATAACTCTCCTTGTAATTTTTTATCTCCATGTTTATTTGTGAGGCTTTTGCATCTTTAAGTTTAGTAGTTTCAGGAAAGCTTAAAGTTAATGTCGTATCACTTCTGGCAATATAATGTTATGCTCCATTATTTTTATCAGCTTGTCCCCTAAAACTTATATTTGGCTTGCACTTCAGTATAGTATTGTGCTATATATGTGTTCATATAAGTTGTTCTAGCTTGGGGGAAGCTAACTCTTCCTCTTCTTTTAGGATAATGTCTATAAAAGTGAAGACTCTGCCTATAGATATTCATCTTGGACTTTAAGGTCCTTTCACTTTGCAGTTTATTGCATTATATAATTCTCTAAACTGTCTTCACTTCCTTGGAGTTGAGGAAGACATATAATTTATGCTATATAAATTTTACTTAAGTCACTTCATAGAGAATCTAATGTAGAATATAAATTTTACCTGGCTATTTGATGGCTAGTATGCATAAGTGCCTGCCTGTCTTAGAAAAGTATCTATTATATTGAACATATTGTTTGTTAATTATGTTACCGTGAAATGATCTGTGTTGCCTACTGCCAGTCATTCTTCTTATTCCAAGATTTTTGTTTTGTGTTTTGCCTTGAGAAATTTTTCTTAAAACTCATCAAAGCTTAACTTTTAGCAGTTAAAAAATTTTGAAAGTTCTTTGTTTAAATATTCTTTTGCCAAAAGAAAAACCTTGAGAGAAATTTGTTGCTTTCTCTTGTTTAGTAACTTTATTTGTGCAGAGCAAGTATCTTTAATGGATTAGTTGATGGATAAATTCATTAAAAAGAATACTGTCTGCTAGACCCTATGCAAAGCCTTCCCTGTTTACTACATAAAAAATTTGTGTTTGATATATTTTCCAAAAAATATTCTTAGATTTTTTTTTCTGTACCACTCTTCATTCCACAAAAGATTCTACCTTGCTATTTCATCATATTGTGGAAGTAACTGAGTTCTCAAAGGCTCTTCCAGCACAGCAGGAGCTCTGTCATGTCCTTTAAAGATGGAAAGACTTCCAAGTAAAAGCCTGGATATAGACTGTTGGTTACTGTATCTTAGTACCAAACTAGCTAAGTTTAGAGAAGGTCATCGCAAACAAGGTTGTCCAATAGATGGTGAATTCTTTGACCATCATAACCCACTAAACTTCCTAGGTCTCATGAAGACATAATGACTTGAGTCTTCTTATTCCTCTGTGGAATAAATCATTTGGTGAAGACTTTTTGTAAGTTCTGATTTCCAGATAAACACACATAGAGAATGTCATTCTCCATAACACTGGCCTGAAAACTTTTTTGATCAAGATACCCTATTAGAAAAAAAAAGATCATACCCAATACATATGTTTATTTACAAATTCTATACATGTATTTGTGTGTTACATACATTACAAAACAAAACTGGACACTTTTAAAATAAAATAAAGATAAAATAAAAATATTTTAAAATTTGATTTTAATGGTATTTACGCTTGCTAGATAATCTTTATTATATTATTAGTATATTGCTAGTATCGTTACATTTTGCTTATTCTGTTACTAATACTTTTATTGATAATAATATTTAGTAAGGTCAGCCAGTGATAAACTTCTTACATTTGAATCCACATGCCTTTTTTTTTTTAGTGAAAACAATGTGATTGAATATTTTTTAAACTCTAGGTTTGGCACTTTATGATACAGCAATTCAAAGTTCTGGTTCTAAATTCAAATTATTTTTTATTTGATTTTACAAATTACCATAGCTGGAAAAGATACCTCACATAGATATACAGTTCAAATGGAAAAAATATGCTATTAGCTGTGCTTACTTAAAACACAAATCTAATTTTCAATTCTAGTCACCATTTATACAAAGGTTTTTGTGGAAATTCAGCTAATAAATTTCCATGTTCCTGATGTCAATTTTTGTTCTTGAAAACTAATTAAGTGTTGCATTTCTATATTTTAACAAATGGGTTCAAAAAACACTGAAGCTCTTTGTTTGGAAGATTTTTAAACAGGTTAGAAAATTCTTTTTTTCAAGTTTTTCAGGTGCAGGTATAAGTGTTTTTATAGGTACACCTTGTGAAAGTATTTCCAAACATATTCGAAAAATGTTCTCTCCATAGCATGCATTTCTTTCAAAAAGTAGTTTTTTTTAATCATTGTTAAAATGTTATCTTTACCTTGAAGCAACAAATTAAGTATGTTTATTTTTTCAAAAATACTTGCTAAATATTATACTACCGAAAGCCAGTTATTATAAAAAGGTCAGCAAATAGAAATGTCTTTTTATTAAAGAATGCATAGCATAATTCATCTTTAAGTATGACAACTCTTTTGTATACTTGGTCATGAGATAAACAGCAAACTTATATAGTAGCAATAATAATAAAGATAACTAACACATATAGCGCTTTTAAGGTTTGCAAAGTGTTTTGCATATCTTATCTCATCTTATTGAAAAAAATTAGTATAAAAAGATTTTTTTATGATTGTTCCCCATTGGATTTCTGTCAGATTTGATTAAACTATCACTGCTTTTACTTTGTAACATGGCTGACAAATAGCTCATTCTAGGAATAGAAGTAGCAGCTCTGCCATTTTCTTGTCTGCTTAGACTTACATTATTAGTATTAGCTTCAATCCATGGTTTCTTTGCAGGAATCTTTATAAGTGACTTGCCCTTTTTGTGAGGGTTAGTTTGGTTAAAAGTAAATCATATAATGCATAAATGTATTTAACAAGGCACTCATAAATTATAATATACCCCAGTATTCTTGAAGCAAACAAATGATTATTCACACCAATCAATCTCTCCATTTGTAGAACTCCTTCTTTTCCCTCAAGATGCCTTACATTTTATGTGGAACATGTGATCATCTGATACACAGATAGAATGAAGGTGCCGATCAATGTCAATCTCTATATTAAGTATTAACAAAGCTTGATTTTTCTTTTTTTTTAATTAAAAAAATGTAAATTCTAATATTTTCTTAAAGCATCCTATGATGTGGTTCATGCCCCTATTCTAGAGAGTAGTGATCTAGAAAAGCCAACCAGAGAAAAGAAGTACATAGTTTCATAGATTTAGAACTATAAGGAACCCTAGAGATTAGTCCAGGTGAAGAAACTGAGACCTTAAGGGGTTATTTGGCATATCCAGGTTCATACAGCTAATTAGCTCTGAGGTAGGAACAAACCTTTACAAACCTTAACATTGAATCCACCCTATCCACTACACCATGCTCCTGAATTAATGCTTAAGATTTAAGATTATATAGTATAGGACTTCAAAATCCAAATTTCACCTGACTCAGTCTCATTGCTCTCAGCTTTACCTTAATAAGAATTAAAACGTATTCTGAGCATTTTGAAATTCTAAAATAAGTTTGTTCCTGGCCATGTTAATAAATGTTATCATAATGGCTTTTGTCCTATTGATTTGTCCTAGTGACTCACTCCAATTGACTAAGCATGCAAGATTCTGTTGGTTGTTTGCTTATGAAAAAATGTGGTGGAAGGATTAATTATGATGCCCATGTGACACAGAAAGGAAAGTAAATGCTGATTTGAGATACCTATGTTTACATTACTTGCTTTTCTTTTGAACTTTTCACCTAATTTCTGTCAGATAAGGGAGGAAATGCTTTCTAAGTAAAGCCATGCAAGAAATTCTGACAGCACAAGTAAATGGGAGTTAGTAAATGTCTCCATAATTCATTAAACTTTTCTTTCCTTTGCATAATGTGTCATTTATTTGCTATGAAGGTCATAGGGCAAGTCAAAATGTTGCTGTTGTCCCATGAAAGGAAGACAGACTGGACAGTTTGTACTAGAATATGCACCATCCTTAAATCCCAATAAATTACCATCACTGGCACCTTCACCAGAGTTAAAGAAGCAAAACTGCATTGAGATAAAGCCCTTTTAGTACTTAAAGAGGGCATGGGGTTAGAATCAAAGAAACCCATCTTTTTTTTCCTAGGTGTTTTGCTTACCAGTTATGCAAATTAGGAGCCAACCATTTTGAATTCTAATGACTGATTTAAAAGTAAAATGAAACACAAAATCTCCCTCCCAACCCCCCAAAAAAGGAATTTTTAATTTAAATATGTTTTAGGCACCCAGATTATAAATTGGAAGGAGGATGAATATAGAAGATAATGAAGTGTGGTTTGAGCCATACCTTATGAGATTTTTCCATAGGGAAGAGAAAGGATGTCTAATATAAAACTAAAGGTTCTTTTTCCTTTAGTATAGTCAAAAGGGAACAATAAACTTAACATTCATTGACTAGTAACTAGACAAAATAACTTTTAACAAAGACACAAAGTTGATTTATTTTCTAAATAATACTATTGTATACTTTTTTATTTTGAAAAAGCAAGAAACTAGTAATTAATCAATTCAACAAATATTCATTCAATATGCATTTATAAAATGCCTACTACATACAGGACAAAAGGCTGCAGGTGCTAGTGGACAGAGAGCCACTCTCAGAATGAGGAAAACCTCATTCTGTCTCACCTCTGACAAACTAGCTGTCTGACCCTGTGCAAATTCTATTAACAGTTGCCCATCTCTATTGGTAGAAGTTCCCCACACCAGTGAATTCAACACCTACTGTATTTACACACACACACACACACACACACATTGCACTAAGTACTAGGGGAATACAAAGGAAAACATTTAAAATGCTTACCGTACCCTCAAGGAACTTAGATTTCAGTGGGAGTACAACATGGAAACAGATAAATAGAAGGCAGAAGAGCACCAAAAGCTAGGAGGATCGGGGAAAGCTTTGTATGGGAAATAAAATCCATACTAAGCCTCATGGGAAACTAAGGATTCTAAGAAGCAGTGGTGATGAAAGAGGGCACTTGAGGTATGCAAGACAGTCTGAAGGCATAAAGGTGGGAAAACTTGTGGAAACCACTAGTAGGACAGTTTAACAGAAACACAGTGTGCTAAGGGGAGTAATAGGAGGTAAGCCTGGAAAGGGAGGCTGGAGGCAAATTGTGAAGGACTTTAATACCATAGTCAGCCCTATGCATTACAATATCAGTTCAGAAGTTATATATTGGAGAGATTAGAAATAGGGGAAATCAACTAGGAGGCTATTGCCATAGTCTTGGAGAAAGGTGATGAGGGCTTGAACAAGGGTGGCTGGCATGACATGAGAAAAGAAGATGGATGAGACAGATATTGCAAAGGTAGAAATCTGACACTTTGCAACATATGTAGTATATGCGAGGTGAGAAAGAGAGAAAAGTCAGGACTTAATTAGGCTTCAACTGACTCCCTTTCTATAATGTGAATATATATATTTTAAAGCATGGCATCATTAAATGGGATTTTTTTTTTCATCTTAAATGCCACTTGGAAAATTCAGTCTTCTATATTTTAATCCAATCATAGAAGCTTAAAAAAGAATGAAAACAAGAAAAATTCATTTAAATTTTTGCATTACTTTCAGTATGCAGACTTAAATCGTCCTCTAGATGCATTGAATGCATGGAGAAATGCTACTTTTCTGAAACCAGAACACACTTTGGCTTGGAACAACATGATCATACTGCTTGATAATACAGGTATAGTAATTTTTAACCACATGTTTGAACTTTGGAGAAGGTGTTCTATGTAAGTTCAAAATAACAATGCATAGTTATAATGTCACCTAGTAATTAAGAGCTATAGATGGCTTATTTGTTTGTTAAGATCCTCAGATTAATCAGATAAGTGTTTACTGAATGCTCCATTTTTATCTGATTCCTTAAGCCATGTAAAATAGAAATTTTAAGAAAACTAAGATACCTTTGTAACATAATAAAATTTAGAGCTAATGCATTCATTTGACAACTTTAGTCATCCATCCAGACATAGCCAAGAAAGCATAAGTAAGAAGTCCTATGAGCAACCAAAAAAAAGTAGATTTGCCAAAAAAAAAAAAAAAGATGTTGCAAAAATCAACATACTCAAGCTTGTAAACTTTACTCATGAGAGTGCCCCTTGGTCCCTCACTCTCTCTCTATTTTAGATACAGTTTTAACAGGTTTAATCTGATTTCCTAGACCATAGAAAATCTGAATGGTTGGGAAGTTCTTCTGAAGGCAGGAACAATCATAATAATTGTAAAGAATAATAGCTGGAAGCCTAATAAAGTTCTGCAACCACACTGTAGCTTTTGGGGTCACTGCCGCATTTGGGGATGCCTAATCCCCCAACATGTTTTATGTACTCCATAATTATTTGTGAGACCCCATTATTACAAGATTTCTGCACATGGCCCTAGCCCAATAGCAAGGGAATGAAAAGTAAACTATAAATTCAAAAAACATAGTAGGCTAAGAAAATTAAATATTGGAGTAAATATCCACTACAGACCTAATAATTCTTACTGTATTAGAGAACAGTTAAATAATTGATGTGATTGTATATTCACAGTGACCCTGATTAATCAAGAAAAAGTTGGATGATGCTCAGTATACTCTCAATAAGAAGAACAGGAAATATATAACAGATTTAGAAAGATTACCATCCAAATGTTGGGTTTTTTTTTTAAGTTCGGTAATTTAAAGGGGTAAATTCAATCATTTGACTTATTCACCCATGATGCCCAAGTGGTTTCCCCCCTGATGCCTGATCGATAAGGTACTAAGATGAAAAACCATGAGCAGCTGAGAAAATTGAAAAGATGATCTAGTTACATAGTTTTTATCATTCGGTTATTGCTAAAGTAATTATTAAATTAATTTGGCAGTTCTTTAACAAGCTAACAAAGAGATCTGTTGAGTTGCATATATTGGTCTCTGTCTCTTAAGTGAATAGAAATTGAATACATATAATACATATACACACATACATATGTGTATGTATATATATTTAAAGTCATCACAGTAGCATTATTGGGAAAGACTCATCTGTAAGTTTGTTCTCTATTCTAACTTCTTGATTATAACTAGCTTCCGTAAGGAAACATGTTCATATTACTGCTGAAGACTATAAAATATGCTTTAATCAAAAGCTATTTGAATAGTATCACAATTGGGATAAATTGCAGTGGTCTTCCCCATGATGAGGACCAGTTTATATAAATATTCTGCCCTAATCCTCCATTATGGATGTCTTAGAAAGTGATCACAATGATGCAGAATCATTATATCTAAAGGGTTTTTTTTTTAATTTTATGTGTTGCTTTTTAGTGTTCTTTTGGTCTAGCATAGCATAAAGAAGAGAGAGCTGGCCTCGGAAACAGGACTGTCTGTCAGTGCTCTAGGAAATTCTTTTAAGACTAAGTTGTAAGGAAGGTGCCCACCTGCATTAGTAGAGGGAGTTCCACTACTACAATTCCTCATAAGGCAACTGCCCATAGCAATGAAATAAAAGGTTCAGACCCTATTCTTATCGTTTGATGCATAGTCTCAAGTTTATCAAAATAACCAAATAACTTTTTTTCCTTGGGCAATTTTGATTTATTTGTAAACATTGTAATACACATGACTTTTTAACTATAGGAAGACAGACCAAAAAACCAGAAAAAGATTTTAAGGTGTTACTCATTTTGTTCTTTTTCTGTTTCATTATTCTAGGTAACTTAGCCCAAGCTGAAGCCGTTGGAAGGGAGGCGTTAGAATTAATACCCAATGATCACTCTATTATGTTCTCATTGGCAAACGTACTGGGAAAATCCCAAAAATACAAGGTTTGTAAACTGGAGTTTACTAGGCATTTTTTTTTGGTAATAATAGCATCTGATAAAAGCCATAAATATTAGTTTTGCACAGAGAAATCCAAAGGCAGGCCAAAATTAAAATAAAAAAATTAGTCCTAGGAATGGAATCTATCTACAGGTAACCAGACAATGGTACACTTGGGAGAGCATAGTCAATTTAATTCTTGAAGAAATTGTCCTAGAGGCAAATCTTTAGGCTGAAAAATAATTATATGTATTTTCATGTCAGAATTCACTGCCTCTGCTTAAAAGAGAACAAGCAACCAAAGGAAGATTCTGTAGTTTAAAAGCCATGAAAAGGGCAGGTTGCAGAGGAAGAATCTCCATGTCCTAAAGGATTCTCTCTAAATGCATCTTACTGATAGTAAAATGTACACTCATAGTGTAGCTGCAGCTGGGCCTTTCTGGCACAAGAGCGCTTGGGTTTGTTTGCTTCCAAATCAGCCAGGGTTTTAGGTTTTGTTTATAGGCTGACATCTTTTACACAAAGATCATGACACAACCCAGGGTGCATAGATGGCCTACTTATGATTGCTTCTTATTCTCCTCATCTGAGGTACATGATAGAGTAGCTGTGACCATTTAGATCCATTACTTTGGAAACACACACACATTTTGCACCAATCCTGGCACTAAATATAAATCCAAAATATACTGCAAACTGAGGTTGTGTCATGGTCACAGGATTATGAATCCAGAGGTGGAAGGGACTTCAGAAATAGCCCAACCCTCAACTTTTATAAATAAGGAAACTGAGGACCAGAGAAATTAAATAACTTGCCTGACAGAACACAGATATCAAGCTTTGGAGGCTAAATTTGAACCTATGTACTGTGACTCTAGAAAAGGATTCTTTACTGTTTTTGTGTCTTGGACCCCTGTGACTATCTGGTGAAACTTGTGGACTTCTCAGAATAATGATTTTAAATACATAAAATAAAATATGTAGGATTACAAAAAGAAACCAGTTGTATTAAGTTACAGTATCAAAATATGGTTCAGCATATCTTAATTAAGAATCCCTGCTCTATAGCCAATGTTATGAACCATGCTACCAGAGGTAGACTTCAGTTCTCAGTATATTCAAGAGTAATATGCCTACTTTACATTTTCATGGAAAAAAATATTCTTCTGTTTCCAAGACTGGGTATTCATCTTCTTTGTTTTCCCCCAAGATAACTAATGTAATGGACAAAAAGCCATCTGTTCATAATATTTTTTATTTGATTCTTTTTGCCTCTGTGGTATAAAGTCATCAGTCAGTATTTTAAAATCTGATTCCTTTTGCCTTTAAGGCAAAAGCACAGTGCTTGGCACATAGGAAGTGCTCAATAAATGTTTACTGACTGACTGGTTCTGCCCTATTCCAACATTAGGAAATATTCCAGTCAATCTAAATTTTCTATGATGATCATAAATTTATCTCTATTTCTCATAGTTGTGACTGATATTGCTTCCCTGTACTTTTTTAATCCTTCTGGATTTTGCTCAGAACATACTTGTAGGGGAAAAAAAGGTGAATGCTTTCTGGCTTTTGTTGAGGTTCACCTATCTAGCTGTCTGTGTTAAGGTGACTCAGTTTTATCCTAGAAGCCCAGCTACAGTATATCTTTTTCACTGTATTGCCTGTATAATCATTCTATTGATTTTTTTTTGTCATCTCACTGCCTATAAATGCTTTGCGACATAAGCAGTATTTCTTTTGATTTCCACTTCAGATTGCACTTTTTTCTTGTGATGAAGTTGAAAATACATTGTAAGGCAAGAACGAGAAACCAGTTTTCCCATTTCTCCAAACATTTTACATCATAAATATACAAGGCATTGAGAAAAGATAATATAGAAGAGAAGAAATAAGAATCTGTTGCAAGGAATTTTAATGTGAGCTCCACTGGGGCAGTGTGGATATTTATGTGTGACTCCTAGAACCATGGTACATGAGAACTGTGGCACTTATTAAATTGTTACAAGTTAAGAATTTGGAATTTTGTGAACATATTTATTCTAATACAAAACTGGAATGCAGTTTCCTTAGGTAGTGGAGCAATAGATAGAGTGCCAGGCCTGGAGTCAGGAAGACTCATCTTCCTGAGTTCAAATCTGGCCTCAGACACTTACTAGCTAATGTGATCCTGGTCAAGCCACTTAACCCTGTTTACTTCAGTATTCCTCATTGGCAAAAGAGCTAGAGAAGGAAATGGCAAAGAACTCCAGATTCTTTGCCAAGAAAACCCCAAAAGGGGTCAGGAAGAATCAGACACAATCAAAATGACTAAACAATAAGAAAAATGAATTTACTACATCTCATGGTATTTTATTATCTACTTCCTTTGTGAATACAAAGACAGCCCTTCTGCATGGTAATCAAATAAATACCAGCATTAGAAAATCAGTTGCTTTAATTGCATTTCAGCAGCATCGGCCCCATGACAAGTGGGAAGCCTCCTGTCCTGGTAAAGGAAAGAACAAGAGAAAGTGTTTTAGTTTGTTATGAAATAGGCTTTTATTTTTGTGTCATAATATGGCATGAGAATGAGGATTCTGGGAAGAAGGAATCCTTTCACCACTAAGTAATTATATTGCTAAATAACTGTAAACATCAAAAATTACTTGAGAATGCCATTCCAGCCACATCCATCTTAGACCTCTTAGACCTAACTTCCATTGTAGGGGCCACTAATCTTATTATTAGAGTAACTGATATGTATGTAGCACTGTAGGTTTACAAAATGCTTTATATACAGAATCTAACTGGCACTTCACAACAACGCTGTCACATAAATACTTCAGATATTATTATTTTCATTTTTCAGATGTGGAAACCGAGGTTGAAAATTTAAGTGACTTTGGTTTTTGTTAAGGGAAGATAATGAGACTCCAGTATATTACTTTGGCAGTTGTATAAAGTTGATTAAGATTTTATTGGGTTATTCAGTACTCACCTAAAAAAAGGTTTTGTCCTTGTGACACATGCTCTGGAGATATTCACACTTACAAGTTGAGTCCCCAGAAGGTGATAGCTAACTCTTCCTTCAGGATTTTACGAGGCCAATTTTTCTAATTCAAAATAGCTCCAAGGCCTCTACTGTTGTACTTCCTCCTTGTGCTTATCAGTTGATACAGTTAGTTAGCTATACTTGATTAGCTTTAGAAAGAAGTTTTTGCTAAGATGCTGTAGTAAGATTGGTTGGTACAAAACATCCTTCCAAAAGTCAGTGACATACTCTCCCACCAGGTGTAGTGGTGTTCTAAAACAGGGGTTCTTATTCTGGGGTCAGCAAAATTTTTTAAAGAAAATATTTCAATAGCTATATTTTAAAATACTTGGTTTCCTTCGTAATCTCATATATCTTATTTTATGCATTTAAAAACATTCTGAAAATAATAGCAATAATATCTAACATGTAGCATCTACTATGTGCCTGATGTTGTACTGAGCACTTCGCAAATATTACCTTGTTTTTTACTCAAAATAACCCTGGGAGGTAGGTGCTATCATTATTTCATTTCACAGATGAGGAAACTGTGGCAAATAGGTTAAATGACATCTCCATCCTCACACAGGTAGCAAGTGTCTGTAGCTAGATGTGAACTCAGGTCTGCCTGATTCCAAGTCCAGTGCTCTATCCACAACACCACTTACAGGGTTTCCCCAGACTGCCAAAGGGATCTATGAGTCACAAAAAAATTAAAAACCTTTGTTCTAATGTTATGGAAAGTTACATAGACATTAAAGAAGTACCTGTGAAAACATAGCCCATTTAATTTGATCCCGTCAAGAAATCCCCGATTAGCTGGTTTCTACCAAGCCCTAATCTCTTTCCTGACCTCCATGCTCATATTTCCAACTGCATATTGGATTATCTGAACTGGTTGTCCCATCAACACTTCAAACTCAACATGTCCAAAACTGAACTCATCTTTCCTCCAAACCTCTCTCTTCCTTACTTCCCTATTACTACCATCCCCCCAGTCACTCTAGGTGTCATCCTCACAACCCACTCTTAATCTCCATATGCACTTTCAAAGTCCTCTCAATTCTTCCTTCACAGTACCTCTCTTCTATGACTCCTTCTCTCCTCTGACACTGCTACCACCCTGGTGCATCCCCTCATGCCTGGACTATTGCAGTAGCCTCTTGGTTGGTCTTCTTGCCTCCAGCCCATTGTCCACCCAGGTGCCAAAGTGATCTTCCTAAAGTGAAGGCCTGACTACATCACTGTCCTATTTGTTAAATTCCATTGGCTCACTGTTATCTCCAGAATCAAATATGAATTCTTCTATTTGGCTTTTAAAGTCCTTCATAAACTGGATTTTTCCTACTTTTTCAATCTTTTTATACCATATTCCCCTCTACATACTCTTAAAATTCAGTGATACTAGCCTCTTTGTCTTTCCTCAAACAAGACATTTCATTTCCCAACTGCATTTTCACTGAATGTCCCCCATGCCTGGAATTCTCTCCCTCCTCATCTCTGCCTCCTGGCTTCCTTCAAGTCCCAGGTAAAATCCTATTTTCTGCAAGGAGCATTTCTCTAGCCTCCTTAATGCTTATGCTTTCCCTCTGAGATTAACTCAGTTGGTCCTGTATATGCCTTATTTGTACATAATTGTTTGCATGTTATCTCATAGACTGTGAGCTCCTTGAGAACAGGGACTGGTTTTTTGTTTTTGCTTTTGTTTAACATTCTTGTATCCTCAGTGCCTTAGCACAGTGTTTGGCACGTAGTAGGTACTTAATAATTGCTTCTTGACTTGAAATTGGCTAAATGGATAGAATAAATCTCACAATATAGGAAACTGTGGTTCCTTGACTTGATTTAGAAATGCAAATTACTAACATTTTGTCACTCATGCCCTACTTTCTACAGTTCCTCTTTGATCATGTTTCTTGAGCATAAGTTGATCTCTGCCAGTTCTAAGAAATAGTAATTTCAGAGATGTTAGTCCAAATTCTCTGTACCAGATGCTCAGGGATTATAGTGTACAACAGTTTGATAAAATTGTTCTCCCAGTAGATGATGAAAGGTGGAGATAGCCAAGAAACAAGTGGGAGAAACAAAAATGAGGGAAGAGAGAAAATAAAATTGAAGAAATGAAAACTTTAGAGTAAAAATATTTAAGATAAATGTATGCTATCTGCTTTTTAAATTTGTTAGGCCTTTTAGAAATGAAAATGTAAATGAGATGTTTGAAAGATCCTATAGATATACTCACCCAAGTTATTTGACAGCCTACAAGCAGGAGTTCTTAGCTTGTGGCCTGTGATTTTTTTTTTATTTTTATAGCTAAATTTCAATATAATTGGTTTCCTTTGTAATCCTATGTATTTCATGTTATGCATTTAAAAATATTATTCTGTAAAGGGTTCCATTGACTTCACCAGGCTACTGAAAGAATCCATGTCACAAAGTTTAAGAACCCCTGGTCTGAAGATTGTTGTGAGCATCCTAATTCCTTGCCACTTTTGTCTTTATATCACTAGGGCCTAGTTCCTCATCTGGAAAAGGGGGATAATAGCATCTACTTCACAGGGTTGTTGTGATTATCAAGTGAAATAACTAAAGTGTTCTGCATACCCTACAGCACTTTATGAATGCTAGCTATAGTTATTCTTTCCCCTGCTGCTCATCTAATGGGACTGTTCTTGATTGCTAAGGGTTCTATAGATGGTTAAAAAGACGAAATGGCTTTTAACCTTTAATTTTAGAAATATAGAACTTAACCTACCTGATTGGCTACAGTAGAAAACTGCTTCATTTGTCCATGGTATTCACAGAAACTCTCTCTGTTGCTTTACTTTACTATTTTTTCAAAACCTAATCTTTCCTTTCATCCCTATGCTTCCCACTCCTATCTTACCCTTCTCCTCCTGCGGAACACACACACACACACACACACACACACACACACACACACACACACACACACACCTACTCACTTGGAATTTTGGAATTATAAATAATTATTTTCTGTTGAAAAGAACAGAAATAGCTAGCAGAGGGCTCTTACGCTCTCAGTACTGTTGCTCTCTATCCAAGTCTCGTAATGACCTTGTCTCATACTCTCACCATCTCCCTTTCCTACTTAAGCTCCAAGGATTCCCCTCAGTGGGAATCAGGCCTGCTACTTATGCTTCTGCCAACACCATCTCTACCATATTAATCTTCTCAAGATGTTGTTTTGATCATTGGAATATAGTTGTGATGGGGTTGTTGTTTTTTTTTGTTGTTGTTGGTTTTGGTAGAAGAGTGATGTTGGTCAGGATGTAAGGGTCATAGAATAAAGAATAACTTTGCAAACCATGGGCCGTGGAGGCTAATATGCTTTTTTCTTCTTGCTGTTAATTTTTTTTTTCAGTTCCAAATTCTCTGCCACCCCCTACCCCAACCATTGAGAATGCAAGAAATACAATACCCATTATAGTTAATATGCTTTTAAGTGATCTGTACAAGTACCTTGCATTTTGACATCTCAATTATTTACTTAGGAATCTGAAGCTTTATTCCTCAAGGCAATTAAGGCCAATCCAAATGCTGCAAGTTACCATGGCAATTTAGGTAAGGTACTTTTTTTCAGTGTGAATCTTATCCTTGTGTAGTTTCTACTGAAGTAGGCTCATTTCTACCAAAGCAGTGTTCAGAGAATGATTGTTTTAGACTTACTTGTCTGTGCTGCACTCTAAAAACAGAAAGTCAAAAATGTATGCTTAAGGTTTCCCTTCATTACGTTTCCTTCATTTCATTCTTGAAACCTAGTGTTTCATATTTTTAAACCTGGCCGAGGTTGCCAAGACTGATGAATTCACCACTGTGGGAAATAGGAGGAATTTTGTTTCCACAGGATTAAAAGTACTCCTCCTATCTTTGAGTGACAGCAGAATATAAGTCAGAGGTGACTGGTTCTAATCAGAGCTGTGATCTAGCAGAACCAGGCTTCTGATCAGGTGAAAGGTTAGAAGTGTGTATACATGCTTAACAAGCTGTTTGAGGGGGGCATGATGTGGGCAATTCAGGGGGTTGCATCTGGCCAACGGAGAGCAAGGTGGGAGATTTGAATTGGGAGCAGAATAAAAGGGCTCACGTTTGTCTGAACAAGCTGTACTCCATTAAGGGAGCTACCCATTTATTCAGAAAGAATAAATGTAAAATATAATGAAAACCTTCCTGGCTTTCCTAGACTAAGTATGTTTCTCACGATCACCAGGTAAGCAGTGAAGATTTTCATAATGATTTAGGACCTTAGGCTGGTCCTAAAGACAAGTAAGAAGGAATCCACATTTGAAGCCTTTCCAACATAGAAGCTGCCAGAACTGGCTTTACTTTTGAGAGCCTAGTTAATCACATGCTTCAATGAGGCATTAGAGCAGGACTTAGGTGAAAGCTTTAGAATATAACCTGTGTCAATTTAGAAACTTATGCTTATTGGATAATGATTATCAGATCTAGTTGTCTGTCCTTGCTACCTTACCCCATCATGGAATAACCATGAACCACTCTAGTAGATTAGGTCATATTAGCTACATATTACAGGACCAGAGCAATCAGGTCACTTTGGCACTACATGCTTCTCCAACATTTAAATAGGTACAGTTCACCATATTTGTAAATTATGCCAACTTACACAAAACTGTAAAATAAACAAAGTGCATCTTAGATGTCTCAGTTATTCCCCACTCCCCCTCTTCTTTAGTCCATACTACTCAAGCACATAGTGGATTTTTTGTAGACCACTATTCAGATGCTCTCTCCATATTCTGGATAGTCTTACCCTCCCTGGCTACCCAGCCTATCTATCAAAAGTTAATTGTTTTGGTTTTTTTTCTGTTAATGGCCTCACCCTTCCCAGGTAATCTGTATATTTTAAGTAGGATCTTTTAGAGACTGCCTTCAAACAGGGGTGTGGAGTTGAAAGAGACCTTCTAACATGAATTTCAGGATCAGGGTAGGAAAAATATTTGGGAGCTACTGGAACATTGTGTTGCCCTTCAAATCATTCCAACATCTAATCTACATGTGGAGCTAGTAGCATTTTAAATCTGAAATTATATAAACGAACCTACAACAAGTTTAGAACCCAATCCTAAGGTGTTGATTGTTTTCTCTGCCTTTTCATTGCCCAGTTACTTTTGAAGTCCTTGTCCTTCAGACAGAATATACAGCCAGATATTACTGTGTCAAGAGATAGGCAGAGAAAC
>CM053626.1:118795003-118814083 GCA_028646595.1 Phalanger gymnotis | reverse complement strand
TGTTTACTTTTCTAAAAAAAAAAAAGCAAACACTTTTGAAAAGGGACAGGGTCAAGGGAGAAAACTGAATAAAGGGGGATAGTATAGGTTGGAGGGAAATATAGTTAGTCTTTTACAACATGACTGTTATGGAAGTGTTTTGCATAATGATACGTGTGTGGCCTATGTTGAATTGCTTGCCTTCTCAAGGAGGGTGGGTAGGGAGGGAAGGAAGGAGAGAATTCGGAACTCAAAGTTCTGAAAATAAAAATGTGTAAAATTTATTTCCTTTGCCACTGAGTCCTCAGTGCAGTTTGCCACAATGATTAGCTGAGACAGTGACTAAAAAGAAGAGAAAAATCAGAGCTCTCACTTTCAGTGAGTATGGAAGGCAAGAAGAATTTTCCAGGGATCTTCAGTTATTACATTTCTGCGAGAACCAACTAACAGATGGTATTCCATGAATGTGAAACCCCTGTATTTGGGCAAATGAATGTTTCTTTTGCTTTTCTTTGGTTTTCAACTTGTCCTATATACTCCAAAGAGCAGAAATGAGGTAGGAAGTAACTGTAACTATAACGTAATGGGAAAACTAAAAATAAATAAATTAAATTTTAAAAAAGAAAAAAAAAGATATCTCTTCTTTTTTCATTTATGTCTTACCTAGGGGTTGAGGGCTACATTCATAAATATGAATGGTACTTTGTTGCATTTTGTAATTTATAATCCAAGTCTATCCTTCTGACTAATATGTTGTTTTATGGGCTATAAACATTGATACTTCCAAAAGCTATAGGCAGTAATTTTCCTCCAAAAATAAGCCATATTAGTGGAGTTTTCCAGTAATCAGGAAGACTGGAAATCATTTACTCATATACACTGGTTGCTGATTGAGTGACTTTCTATTAGTCTGCTACTTCTTTTTAAATTACCATATTATACGCTATTGACCTACTGGTTCATACAATCTGTAATTCTTTATTCAGTAAAGTTGTTACATAAAGTGATGTGGAGTTTCTTAATGTTAAACTAAAAAATATTTAAGTGCCTCTGATGTTCAAAGCATTGTGCTAGGTATTTTGGCTACAAAGACAAAAATGAAACAGTATTTGCCCTCAAGGAACTTACAATCTACTGGGGGAAGTGGGAGTACAACATGTAAACAAGTAAATGTAAATTATATACAAAAGTAATATAAAGTAAGCTTAAGAGGAAAGAGTGTTAACAGCTGAGGGGAGTTGAGGAAGGCCCTGAATAGGACAGGGCACCTTACCTGTGCCTTGAAGGAATTCCAGCCATTGAAGAACCACTTGTGAAAGGCATGGAAGTGGGAAATGCAATGTTGTGTACTGGGAATAGCTAATAGGTCAGTTCAACTGGAATGGGCAGTGTCCAAAGGAAGAGTATAAAATTAATCATGGAAATAGCTATAGTATTTTATCATCTAAGTTGATGTAAATAGAGTTCTATGGCTGGGCTATGCAAATCAGCCTTCAGGGCCTTCTGGAAAGAACAGTGTTTGAGGAACTTCACACAGGAATGAGTCAAAACTTGCCTCAAGGAGCAAGGAAATTAGTAACCCTCCATAGAATAGTAATAAATAAAATACATTTAAAATGTGCTGCAGCTTTAATTTTTTCATTGAAACTAAGAACTTAAGAATTAAATTAGAATTTCCATACTGAGGACAACCAATTACAAATCTGATTTCTTCTAGTATAACTTTTACTACTGTATCTCCTAGGACTTCTGCAATCCTTTAGTTCTTTCTAATGAGATATCTGACCAGAAAACAGCTGTTCTTAATTTTATCAACATATTTTATTGAGGATTATGCCTCTGCAAACTTGTGGCACTTTAATGTAGCCTTAATTTGGTTTTTTTTTTTTTTCTAAGTGCTCCAATAACAAAATGACCTTAATGTACTGGAATGAAATGTCCTCCTTGTTAGAAATACCAAGAATTTTACCTGGCCATGTGTGAATTTAGGGGGAAAAAAAAGATTTTTATCTCATGTCATTATTTGACAGGGTGACAGCCTCTTAGCCGGCACAGGCACACCTTCAACTAGGTACAAAGCTCTTTTTATAATCCATCCACATTCGAATTTTGCACCTTGAACCCCATTGGTCAGCACTTCAGGGTTCACTAAACCCCACCCCTTGATCACATCCCTTCACCTCCACACCTCAATGGGCGGGGGGGGGGGGGGGGGGGGGGGGGGGGGGCATCCCAGAGACTACCCTCATCAACAGGACAGTCTTTATTCTACCTTCAGAGAAAATACAAAAAAGCATAAAAGACTCACAGTAGCTCATAAATACTTGGTTTCTCTCACTCTCCAGTGAATGCTCTGCCACTGGTTTTTCTACCCTAGTATCAAACTCATTTCCTGCAAAAGTCAGAGTGAGCCAGAACCAGATTAAAATATAGCTGGGAAATGTTTAACAAAATAAAATACAACACAGATAATGTTAATTTGTGGTTTTCAAAGCTAATACACCCCCCCACCCTGGTTTCCCCCAGGGCTGTGTTTATATTTGAGTTTGACACTACTCCAGACTCAGCACCACTCTGGATGGTACTTGCCTGGGAAGGGTAAGCAGTTTGAGAAAACTGGTATAGCAATTCCTTTTCATTAGTGATTCCCTACAAAGCATCTTACACTTATTCTTCTGTGGGGAATCTGACCCTCACCAAATAATAATACTAATAAGGAGCCATCTCAAGGTGGGAACAGAAATTGAATTTTATTCAATTCTCATGAGAATAGGGCATCCTCTACCAGCACAGAACTGAACCAGCAAAGGAGGCAGAGTACAAGGAACAAAACACCAATAATTATACCTAAGGCAAGAGAATTCCCGCCCACTTCTGACCCTTCTCACCATTGGCTGGGAGGCAGGCTTACAATCTGAGCATGAAAGGTAGGCAAAGAACTGGGAAATTGAGGCACAGAAGCTCTAATTCCCATTCCCTTAGTTAATGATTACAACTGAGGTGACATCTATAAATCTGAAGAAGGAGAACAGGATAAGGGGAGGGGGAGACCCTCTCCATTCTTCTACAGTACTTTTATGGTAAAGGAAAGCAGGTCACAGTGATCCTATTCTTACTGAGCAAATCTTTAAACTAGAACCAGAAGAAAGAACAAAAATTTCAGGGTAAACTTTCCCAGAGGCTGAGCCATCAGACTCTCATGGCCTCAAAATTTTTTTTTTTCATTTCTCTATTTCCCCTATTTCTTAATTTTTAAACATTTCTTGGTATGTATATACATATATATAAATATATATATGTATGCATATATATATATGTATATATATTTGTACATATCTTTCCTGTGAAGTCTTCACATTTTATTTACCTCACACATTCTGAAGATTTAGATCCAGAAGGTAAATTTGGGATTTCTGAGCAGATAAAACCCTTCCATTTGGACTTACACTTATCCTCTGAGGTCTCCTCTAGCTGTAGACCTATGATCCCATGAATAGTAGTAGTGAAGAACAAAGCACATATCTCTTACTCCCTTATAATGTGGTTTAGACCCTCCCACTGTTTCTTCAGCTTTAGGTCCCATATGTACACAAATCTTCTTTCAAGACATGCCCAAGACATTCCCCTTCTCTCTTTCCAGAAGGCTGATTCCTGGGGAACTTTTCTCTGTCTAAAAGGTTAGCACTCTCAAGAAATTACCCCTTTCTCTCCAGAAGGCTAGATTTTGTAATTATGCGTCCCAGGATATCACTTCTTTCTAGAAGCTTCGGGTACATGAATTCTACTTGATTTGTGGTTCCCCTCTCCTCAAGCCAAATGGTTTTTTCTTCTGTGCTTCTCCTTTTACCTCTCCAGGTCTGAGTCCAGGAATCTTTAATACGCCAGCAGAGGCCCAATTGGTACCGTCTCAGTGTAGCAACAATTTGGCTAGCAGCTACTGTGGCTGTGTAAAACCAACAACACCCAGAACACGGAGAGCTGCCAACACAGGTTCTTTGATCTGCTTTACTAAGGAAAGTAACTTCAAGGGCTTAATAATCAAACATACATATGCTTATATCATTCACTTAGTGTAGGGGGAAAAGATCAGCCCCTCTGAACTTCAAGGCAAATACAAAGAGAAATTACAAACATCAACAGACAGACTTTGTCTGATCAAATCACAATACATAATTACCAGAGAAGAACCAATGGGTCTGGGTTAGCAAAGCCAGTGGGGAGGGCAGTTAAGGCTTGCCCAGAGTCTCAACACTTCTTCCGTGAGTGTGCCCCAAAAGTCAAACACCAACCTTGGATCTTATGTACCTGTCTCTGGGCCCTGGGGCACTTGATTACCTCAGTACCTATATACCTGTCTCCGTGCACTCAAACAAACTCAAGTGCACAAACTCTCAGTGCACAAAAACTCAAACTGAAAAATCCCATTTTGCTGACCATTACATTTGAAAGGAAAGACTCATCAAAGGTACTTAATTACCTCAGCATTCTAAAGGAGAAGACAACAAAAAAGTCCTGCCTTGATTACCATTACATTGCCTTAGGGCTGAGAAGCACTCCAAGACAAAAATATCCCCTTTTACCTGCCCCATTCAAACAAAGGCCATAATCATTAAAGGCAATTAAGAAAAGAACAGCAAAAAGCACCACCCTGATTACCATTACACTCTGTGACTAAGAATAAGATTGTTGGTCAGTCCTTAGGGGAACCAAAGCCTGCTCTCACATCTGTGATCTCTCCTACAATAAAGGGCATGACTGCAACTGTTTCCTTTTTATAGGCTGGCACAAAGAGGTAGCTCAATCTCTCTGAGTGGTCCAAGCTAGTGGATCCACAAAGAATAGTGTTAAATGGGTGTGTCCACTTTTAGCCAAAAGGCTACTCTATACATGGACATCACCAGATGGCCAATTTCAAAATCTGATTGATTATATACTTTGCAGCTAAAGGTGGAAAAAGGTTCTATACAGTCAGTTAAAACAAAACCTGGAGTTGACTGGCTCAGATCATGAGCTTATTGCAAAATTCAGACATAAACTGAAGAAAGGAGAGAAAACCATCAGTCCATATAGGTATGCCCTAAATAATATCCCTCATAAATATGAAATGATGACTAAATTTAAGGGATTAGATCTGGTAGATGGAGTGCCTAAAGAACTATGAACAGAGGTTTGCAATATCATACAGGAGGCAGTAACAAAAAATATCCCAAAGAAAAAGAAGAATAAGAAAGCAAAATGGGGTCTGATGAGTCTTTACAAATAGCTGAGGAAAGAAAGAAAGTGAAAGAGAAAGGGAAAGAAATACCCCAACTGAATGCAGAATTCCAGAGAATAAGAAGAAGAGATAAGGGTTTCTTAAATGAGCAATGCAAAGAAATAGAAGAAAACAATACAATGGTTAAGACAAGATCTCTTCAAGAAAATTAGACATTAAGGAAATGTTTCTTGTAAAAAATATGCATAATAAAAGACGAAAATGGTAGACTTAATGGAAGTAGAGACAGATGACAAGAATATACTGAAGAACAATACAAGAAAGATATTAACATCACCAATAACCACAATGGTGTGGTAACTGATCTAGAGCCATACATCCTGAAGAACGAAGTCAAGTGGACCTTAGGAATCATTGCTAACAATACAGCTGGTGGAAGTGATGGAATTCTAACTGAGCTATTTAAAATCATAAAAGATGATGCTATTAAAATGCTAGATTCATTATGTCAGCAAATTTGGAAATCTCAACGTGGCTTCTGGATTGGAAAACATCAATTTACATCCCAGTTCTAAAGAAGGGCAATGCCAGGGAATGTTCAAACTACTAGACAATTGCACTCATGTCATATGCCAGCAAGCTTATGCTTAAGATTCTGCAAGCTTGGTTTCAGCAGTATATGAACCTAGAATTATCAGCAGGCTCATTTTTGAAGAGGCAGAAGAACTAGAGACCAAATTGCCAACATTTACTGGATTATGAAGAAAGCAAGGGACTTCCAGAAAAAACATCTACTTCTATTTCATTGACTATGCTAAAGCTTTTGTGTGGATCACAACAAAATGTGACAAATCCTCAAAGGATGAGTGTACCAGAACATCTTACTTGTCTCCTGAGGAACCTGTATTGCTTGTCAAGAAGCAACAGTTCCAATCGAAGATGGAACAATTGATTGATTTAAAATTGGGAAAGAAGTATGACAAGGCTGTATATTGTCGCCTTATTTAACTTATATGCAGAGTATAAGAAATGCCAGGATGGACAAATCAAAAGCCAGAATTAAGGTAGCTGGGGAAAATATCAACAATCTCAGATATGCAGATGATACAGTGGCAGAAATGAAGAAGAATTAAGAAACCTCTTGACCAGTGTGAAAGAAGATAGTGTAAAAGCTGGCTTGAAGCTTAACATTAAGGGGGATGGGGGGAGGGGAACTAAGACCATGACAACTGGTTCCATCACTTCCTGGAAAATAAAGAAGAAATGGAAGCAGTGACAGATTTTATGCTGTGGTGCTAATCTTGACTAAAGATCTTCCCCGCCCATTTAATAGGCCTAGGAAGCTTGATTAGGGGAGGTTTGTTTGTAGGCATGCCCACACCCTTTTGCTAAGTAGGAGTGAAGCCCTCAGGCCCTAAACAGAGTGTATGTGTGTGTGTGTGTGTGTGTGTGTGTATGTATATACATATATATTCTGAGGGTAGCCATTAAGCTCAGAGTAGAGAGAGTTGAAATGGAGACAGAACTGAGAGAAGAAGAGAGAATAGCATGAGAGATGGAGAACTAGAAGAGACAGAGAGACAGAGAACTGGAAGGGCTCTGAGAACTACAAGGGCTTTCAGAACTTTGGGAAGAAAGGATGCAGGGAAGCAGACAGCTAGGATTCATGAGTGAGTGTTTATAGGAAGGCCCTAGCAGAGGGGAAGGTTACAGGATGGCTTAGCTTCTTGCTGTGATGTGTTTTAATTTCCTTGTTGTTAGACTGAAGTGGACTTACTGGTTTGGGGATACAATTGTTGCTATGTTGAATTGGAATTATTGGTTTTGGGATTTGATCCTCTGGTGTCTGAATAAATGTTTTACTTCTTATGCCTTCTATATAGAGAGTCTCTTATATTTTGCACTCCCAAACTATACAGGTATATTCATGGACACCATCGATATCATGAATCTTGCCTTACTGATACACATGCTCTTGGGCTCAAAGATCACTGCAGAACACGCATGAAATTAAATCACATGAAATTAAAAGACGCTTGCCACTTGAAAGGAAAGCTATGGCAAATTTAGACAGCATACTAAAAATTAGAGACATCACCTTGCTGATAAAAGTCTGTATAGTCAAAACCATAGTTTTCCCAGTAGCAGTGTATGGCTGTGAGAGTTGGACTATAAGGAAAGCTGAGTGCTGCAGAATCAACACTTTAGAACTGTGGTACTGAGGACTTTTGACAGTCCCTTGGACAGCAAGAAGGTCAAATCAACCAATACTTAAAGAAAGTAATTCAGACTACTTATTGGGAGGACAAAGACTGAAGCTGAAGTTTAAATACTTTGGCCTCATAATGAGAAGAGAGAGCTCATTGGAAAAGACCCTGATGCTGGAAAAGACTGAAGGAAAAGGAGAAAAGGACAGCAGAGGATGAGATGGATAGAAAGCTTAACGGAAGCAACAAACGGGAGCCTGAACAGACTTCAGGAGATAGGATATAGAAGGGCCTGGCATGCTACGAGCCATGGGGTCACAAAGAAGTGGATAAGACTGAATGAATGAACAAGAAAAATTTTTTCTTTTAAAAATTTTTTTGTTTATCTTTGGATATATTCTTATCTTCTCATTTAGAATGTAAGTTTTTTACAAGTGCTGTTGTTTCATGTTACATTCGTAACCCCAAGTTTTAGCACAGTGTCTGGCACAGAATCAGTGCTTAATTGATTCTTGTCAAATCATAAATTTAAAGTCCCAAACTATAAGCTCATCAAAGTCAGAGAGTTCTCCTATTCCTCTAAATATTTAAGAGTACTGTAATCTTGTGTAATGAGTTTATTGGCATCATTGGTATCATACCTAGATCACCCGGGTGAAATTGGAATGTATTCAACATTTAAGTATCTAATGCTGAACTTAATGCAATAACTTCAAATTTTAAAAGAACTTTTCATTGGAGATAAATTTAACTAAGAAAAAGTCTCAATGAAATAATCATTGATTAGTATTACTTATATCAATATCAAAATCCTTCCTAAGAATGTTTCCCTGGCTTCCTAAACTTCCACTAATTAGAGCTGCATTTTAGGTTAGTGTCCTTTTTTAAAATGAAAACATGTCTCAGAAGATTAAACTAGATTTACCAGTAATATGGCTTTCCTCTTTATCTAACATCCAGGTGAGATTCAAGAACTTAATGGGGAATAAATAGCCTTATGCAAGACCAATATGATAAAATAATAACTAATAGCTATATCCTATTTAAAGTTTACATTTTACTTAAGGTTATTACATTTAATCCTCAAAACAATCCTATGAGGTGAGTGCTATAAGCACTATTATCCCCATTTTACAGGTAAGGTAATCAAGGGTTAGAGAGGTCAAGTTACACATGGTCACAGCTAATAGGTAGAGGAGCCAAACCCAAGTCCAGCTCCCTTTTCACTAAACATACTGCCTCTCATGAGATGAAGGAATCAAGCAGGGACAATGAAGAAAAAAAGAAGCAGGGAGGACAACAGCAAATGCTAAGGCTTTTTAACTCCTGTAGCTTTCATTACTAAGAACTTCTGAAGCTTACTGTGCCTTCTGAACCTCCTGCTTTCAACCTATAGAAACGAGTTTTGATCTGAAAAGAAAAATTGATTCAGCTTCTAGGTTTATTCTGCTAAACTAAAAGATCCAAAGGCAACTTTGGATTTACATTTCTTTTGCTTTCTCTCTAAGCTTGATTATTTTTAACTAAGTACTTTCCTTATTGTCCTATTGTTTTTCAGAACTACTTCAAGCTTTCTACATTTCTAATTAAAATACACTTTTTCCTTCTAAGTTTATTTTGCCAAGCCAAAGCTATATGTGTTTTTATAGGGCATTTTAAAGGTTTATGGACAAGATAGGTGAATTTTAGTGTCATCAATTCCTGGTTACTAGATTGAAGATTCCACTGGAAGGAAGATCAGAAATACTATTTTCTACAGCTTTCATAAATACTGTGATGAATAACACGGCTTTTACTGAACTAGTCTAAGACAATTCAAACAGTGAGAGGCAAGAAAATTGTAGCAGAAAGATCACTGGACTGGAACACAAGAATGGTTACCAAAATCCAAACTACCCAACCTCCTCCAAAGAAAAAAGCCATAATAGGATATCTCATAGGAAGAAATCAGCTTATTTGATAAAATACTGGCTAATTAGGTGTCAAAGTGGACAGAATCTTGCAATCTGCCCTCAGTTGCTCACTAGCTTTATGACTCTAGTCAAGTCACTTAACCTTTATTTGCCTCAGTTTCCTAAACTGTAAAATGGGGATAATAACAATACCTAATTCACGAGTTGTTGTGAGAATGAAATGACATAGTCTTTAAAGTGCTTGGCATAGTGTCTACAACATAGCAGATATAAATGCTTATTCCCTTTCCTTACCTAGCTCATCCCTTAACTGTGTATATAACTTTGGGCAAGTTGTAACATTTCCAAATTGATTTTCTTATTTGTGTAAGATGTGTGTGTGTGTGTGTGTGTGTGCGTGTGCGTGCGTCTGCGGTCCATTTGAGTTACACATATATCTACATGAGTTTTGTCTAAAGGCAGCACCCCAGGGAGGCTTTTAAAGATATCTTGAGAATCTTTCCCACCCCTCTCTAAGGGAGACTGATTCCTGGTTGGTGGGGACCTGGGGGTGGGGCCACAAGGCTGGCCATTCTGCTCCCTTCAGAGAGAGAGAACTGGATTAGAATTATATTTATCTGTTCCTATGAATAATGCTAGTCTAGGGGAAATGACTTCATTTTTAGGCTTAAGCTGCCTTCCTGGTCGCTATTCCTTTAAAGAGACGGAATGTTCCAAGTTCATATCCAAAGGTCTGATTTCTTTCCCCCCAAACATTTATTACACAAAAAGCACATCACAAAAAGGAGAATAAGCTCATTTTTTACAGAAGTTTATACAGATTAGAATATATTAGGCCATAGACATTTAATGAGCTCACCCACTAAGAGTAAGGTAAATCAACTAAACCAAGAGAGAATCCCAAATTTGTCCAACGGGAAATTCCTCAAATCTCTAGGGAAACAAACTGGAAATCAGAGACATGTATAAGCACCTGCTCCTCTACATGCTGGCTGTTTCCCAAAGTCTCTTTCGCCAAGTGGCTCTCTTTGAAGAGAGCCAGGAATACATGTCCTCTATGGAAGCCAGAGGAAGCTCTCTTCTCTTCTAAGCTTTTGCCAATTCTGTCCCTCAGGCCTGCATATAGTATTAAGTAACCATTCTCTTCAGCAAAACAAATAAATGCACAAGGCTTGAGCCCCAAATTACATTCATAGAATGAGAGAATCAAATGAAAAGTTTCTATAGTGCTGTCCAGTTCCAAAGTTCATACTGAGGAACATTTCATATCATTTTTGTAATTTCAATAAGACCCAGAGCCTGAATTAATGATCAACTGGAAGAAAAGCCTGGACCTGGGCTTCTTTGTTTTCTGAAGTTTGCTCAGAGAATACCTTTTTCCTCTGTCAACAAGGCCAGATTGGGCTGACCTAAGAACATTCTTTCCCCTGTTAACCATTAGAGGATGAGACCCTAATCCTGAGAAACTACCTAGCTTAATATTTTATGGGCATACACTATGTTATGGAATGTTAATAGTAAATTAAACACAGAAACGCTGGGTTGTAGTTTTAACTAACACTTGTCAACACTCTTATCTTATTGTATTTACAACCTATTCCATTAAGGAAAATCCTTGTCTTGTATCATGGTTAAACATACATGGGGATCATAAAATTGAGTAACACAAAAACATGCTGAATTGTGACTGTACTAAAAATATAAAAACCTGTTGATTCTTCTGTACAAGTCAGTCAGACTTTCTCTGGCTCAATCCCATGCATGTATGTCTGTCTGCTATGCTTAAGGGAATAAGTGCATAAATACCTAAGTAATAGAAATTTTTCTATTACCTAGTCTGTTTGCCTCCTTTAACGAAACTTTTCAGGTCAACAATACTTAATGAAATTTTCAGCATATTTTAGGTACGTTGATAGACACTAGTAACTTTATTGAATACTTAAATGATTAACCTTAATAATAGCAGTATGTAAGCAAGATACTAATTAATTTCAAATTACTTTGCCTGTGATAGCTTTGTATTTAAATACATTTTTATATTTAACTGATATTTACACCTAAGAAGAAACAAGTATTTAAAATTTTTGAAAGACTATCTTCCTGGGTGTTAGTCTCCTATGCAGACAGATAACTAGTCTTGATAATTTAATTGAGGTAACTCCGAAAAAGCAATGTTTGGTCATAGGCCAACAGAAATGTTCATGGCCTAGTTATACATTTTTGGAATTTATCTTCATTGAGAGGAAGAAGAATCACAACAAGATGAAGCATCTTATCTGCAATGGTTTTGGAGAACTTATGTAATTTTAAGAATATATATTAAATATCTCTTGTGTGTAAAAACTAAAGTCTTAAAAATACAAGCAGCAACAGGAGTCCAAGTAGGCAGATCATCTTTAAAACAGGAATTCTATAAATACCAGAAGTGAACTCAATGTAAATATACTTGGCTTCAGTAAACTGACCTTCTAAACTTGTTTAATGGGAGTCTGATGAATGTGCAGACCTCATCAACTCACCTAGCAGATTGCAACCTCTCTAAGTGGAGGAAGCTTAGGAGTTTTCTTCCAAGAAGAAATGATGATCTATAAAGGGGAGTACCTAGTAAAGTCTGTGGATCCTGTGTAAACATTCTGTAATGGGGTTCCAGTTGGTTAACCACATGGAAAAGAAAAGACTCCTTGATTGGCTTCAGAGGCATTCAAAAAAGTCTGTCGGCATCAGCCAAGTCATTTTGCTTCTTTCTATCTTGGGGAGGCTTTGGTGACTCTTTCATTCACAGCAACCTGTGAGAAATCAGCGTGGCAAAGGGAAAAGCCTTTGAAAAACACTTGAAGTCAAGAAACAGGTCTCGGTCTTTGATCTTTTAGTTTGTTCTTCTCTGTTCTAGATAGAAGTGTGCTGGAGCCAGTTTATACCAGCCAAGCCAGCCCATACCAGTTGTTAAATTTTAGGGTGTGTACTTACACCCTGGAAGTCAGCAAACACTACAAATCAGAGCTTGATTAATTGTTTTGTTGATAGTGTACACTTAAGCAAATGATGGAGAAAATGTTAATAATGCAAATTAAATTTAAAAAGATGATGTGTGTAAACCTTGTTTGTAGAGTCCATTGTTAAACATTTACTAGCATTCTCCTCGTTCTAATTTTCATGCTTGGTATTTTCAAAATTCAGGAGAGGGAGTTGGAATCTAGGCTGAGTTTTGCAGCCAGTGCCGCATTCAATGTTCCAAAGATTTTTTCAGCCCAAAAAGATTTATGGAGACAGATTGAGAGGTCGTTATGTGGTTCTGATCTGAGGAGCAGAGTACAGTGTCCCAGACCAAAGGGAAGGCAGGAGTTCAGTCTCTCTGAACCTTCAGAGACTCCTAGCTACTGTTTGTTTTCCATAACTTGTTCTATGCTCATTACAATGCCAGGGCCAACATTCATCACACCTCTTTGCCTTTGATCCATGACCCAGCAAAGCCTAGTGGCCAACAGAGCTGCTGCTGGAGAGCACTACTTCCTGAAACTAGTGATCACCTGGGATCTCTTTCTGGTACCCTGTCATTACCCTCTATTAGTCCCTGGGTGCTGGAATACTCTCAAAGGCTGCTACCTAGGGTCCTGGCCAGACCTCTCCCCAATATTTACAGAACTTTCTGTCTTCCCAAGCTCAAGACTCAAATACAGAAGACAATGATTCTATAACACATAGAGGCAAAACCTCAAAGAAAAATGTAGCTTGGACATATATCAAACAAGAATTCCTAGAAGGGTTAATGTAAGAGTTAAAGAAGGGCCTAAACATTACTTTAAAAACTAAATGATAATAGTAGAGGACAGAATGGGAAAAGAAGTGAAAGCCAGGGAAGAAAGATATGAAAAAAGAATTAACACACTGGAAAAAGAGGTTAAAAACCTTACTAAAGAAAATAACTTACTTATATGTAAATATGTCCATGCTCAATTGTAGTCTTGGGATGGTGGGTAGGAGAGAGGAAGGGGCAAAAAAAATAAAAATAAAAAATAAAAAGTGTACAGCAGAGAACAAAAGAAAACCTATAAGGAAGCAAAGATGGACAGCTTTCAACATAATGCACAGTATTTAATATTAGGCTTTCTTGAAATGATAAGTTATTGTTACACGTTTTGAATCCTCTCCTATGTTCTGCTGTGCACATGACATGTTTTTTTCTTTTCTTATTTTATACTTGTTTAATATTTAAGTTCATAGTGTTTCTTTTTCTTATTATGTATTTAAGTTTTAGTATTTCTCTAAAATAAAAAAAAAATTAAACAAAAAAAGGGGGGCAGCTAGGTGATACAGTGAATAGAGAACCAGCCTTGGAGTCAGGAGGACCTGAGTTCAAGCCAGGCCTTAGATACTTGACATTCTGGCTATGTGACACTGGACAAGGGCAAGTGACTTAACCCTGATTACTGAGCAAAAATAAACAAATAAATGAATGAATGAATGAATAAATAAATAACTGCTTGGAAATTAGTGTAACCTGAGCACTGCTGTGCATACCCAGTTCACCTACCATGGAGGTAACCTCAGTAGTATTTAGAGCATATTCAGATTGCCTAAGATGGAGGTCTCTGTACACACAGAGACTCTGTACCACATGAGTGGGTATAGCCTCATTTAACTGGTTGCCTTCTTCTGTAACTCTAGTGAGACTGGGCAAGTTGCTCCTCTTTTCAGCTTCCCCTTCCAGCAGCATCCAGAGGATGAAGATCATAGTTCTCCCACAGCATGGGCACCATCAACTAAACTCATGAGAGTATTCCAGCACCCAGGGACTAATAGAGGGTAATGACAGGGTACCAGAAAGAGATCCCAGGTGATCACTCCCTCCCCTTGCCCTCCTTCTTTCATCACAGCTGTAAGAAATGGGCTGAGGAGTGGGTATTTGTTTCTGTCCTATGTTGTTTGTCCTCCTTAGTTTCAGGTGCCAGAGATTGGTAGGTGCAAGGCTGAAGTGTTTTACCAACTTTTATTTGCACACAAGCATACAGCATCAAGATCATACAGGGTGTCCCAAAAATCTTAATGCAGTTTTAGGCTTCAATAGCTGAACTTAAAGGCTCAAGCTCAGAGATATGGAAGAAAGAAACTGGAGGGAAGATTTAAGCTATTAATGCTTAAGATGACACAAAGATTTTTGGGACACTCTGTATATGACTGGAATAACAGGTGGGCCAGTCATGTTCAGTCGTATCCAACTTAGTGATCCTATTTGGGGTTTTCTTAACAAAGATACTAGAGCAGTTTGCCACTTCCTGGCTGCTTGCATTATTTTCTCCTTGACATGGAAACTCTGGAATTTGGCTATAATTTTCCCAGTTTTCTTTTTGGGATCTTTTTGAGGAGGCGATCGGTGAATTCTTTCAATTTCTATTTTACCCTCTGGTTCTAGAATATCAGGGCAGTTCTCCTTGATAATTTCTTGAAAGATGATGTCTAGGCTCTTTTTTTGATCATGACTTTCAGGTAGTCCAATAAAATGATCTCTCCTGGATCTATTTTCTAGGTCAGTGGTTTTTCCAGTGAGATACTTCACACTGTCTTCCATTTTTTCATTCCTTTGGTTCTGTTTTATAATATCTTGAATTCTCATCAAGTCACTAGCTTCCACTTGCTCCAATCTAATTTTTAAGGTGGTCTTTTCTTTACTGGTCTTTTGGACCTCCTTTTCCATTTGGCTAATTCTGCCTTTCAAGGCATTCTTCTCCTCATTGGCTTTTGGAGTTCTTTTGCCATTTGGGTTAGTCTATTCTTTAGCGTTATTTTCTTTACTATTTTTTGGGGTCTCCTTTAGCAAATCATTGACTTGTTTTTCATGGTTTTCTTACATCACTCTCATGTCCCAATTTTTCCTCTACTTGTCTTACTTGCTTTTCCAAATCCTTTTTTATCCTTATCCTTTTTACCTTTAATCTTCCATGGCCTGAGACCAATTCATATTTTTCTTGGAGGCTTTTGATGTAGGCTCTTTGATTTTGTTGACTTCTTCTGGCTGTATGTTTACATCTTCTTTGTCACCAAAAAAGGAATCTAGAGTTTTAGTTTGAGTCTGTGTTTGAGACTGAGTTAGTTTTCACTACCTGTTCATGTTCCCAGCCAACTACTTGACCCTTGAGCTTTTTGTCAGGATATGACTGCTTGTATAGAGTACTTTGTCCCAAGCTTTAGGGTCCAAGCACTGCTGTTTTTAGAGCTACTTCTACTCCACCATCACCCCAGGCTCTGTCACCACAGTGCTCCTCCTCCCCCAAGAACCGCCAACCACGACCACAATACAGATCCAAGCAGGGCACAGTAAGAAAATTTGCCTTTGTGCCCACAAAGTGCTCCTCATGCTCCTGCTCTATGTATGATTAGCTGCTAGATTCCTCCTACTGTGTGAGCCAGGGATTTGGGAAGCAGACTCAGGAGCTTCCTGCTGCTGCCACTGCCACTGCTACACCACCTCTGCCTCCCCCAGGGCTGGTGGCCGGACAGCTCTGAACTCGATCCCGCAGTTTCCCCCTAACCTGCTCTTTGGCTTTTGTGGGTTGAGAAGTCTGGTAACTGCTACAGCTCACTGATTCATGGCCCCAAGGCCTGTTCTGGCTGGCTGACTCCGGGTCTGGTCTGTCCTGGAGTGGCCCACGCTGGGCTGTGCTCTGCTCCCAGCACCATGCAATACACCCTTCTCGGCAACCATCCAGGCTCTCCTGGGCTGGAGACGTGTATCTCTCTGCTATTTCATGGGTTCCGCACCTCTAGAATTTGTTCAGAGCCATTTTTTACAGGTGTTTGGAGGGATTTGGGGGAGAACTTAAGCAAGTCCCTGCTTTCCAGTCACCATCTTGGCTCTGCCTCCCCCAGCCTCTGGTTTGCCATTTCCTTCTCCAACTTGTTTTAGTGATGAGGCAACTGAGGCAAACAGGGTTAGGTGACTTACCCAGGGTCACACAGTTAGTAAGTGTCTGAGGACAGATCTGAACTCAGGAAGATGAGTCTTCCTGACTCCAGGCCTGGCACTCTATCCACTGTGCCACCTAGCTGCCCTGTAGCAAGAACAACAGATGGACAATACAGCTTCTTTTACTGATGTCCTTGAAATGTTAAAAGATACAGAGGAAGTCCTAAAGAGTGTTGGATAGAGCTTCTGTAGAATATTTGTGGGCAAGAATTGTGTAGGATAGACAAGTCTTGATTTGCCCTGGTGGAGGGAATAATCACACTGATATAACAGATCCAGTGAAGATGGTCAAATTGAATAATTGAGGAAAAAGGAGACTACTGCATGATCCAAGTTCACTGGCCAATTATTTGTTCACAACTCTGTTGCTACTCTTTTGGCTATGCTGACTAGCCCCAGCATAAGAATGAAATCATAAAAAGAAACCATTCATTTTTCTCTTTGACATTTTTTTTAATTTTTTCAGTGAATGAAAATCTATTTTCTCTCCTCCTACCCCTAAAAGAAAAAAGAAAATACTTATAAGAAATATGCAAAGTCAATCAAAACAACCTCTTTCATTGGCCATATCCAAAAAATAATAAGTTTCAGTCTGTACCCAGCGTCTAAGATCTCTTCTCAGGAGGTGCGTAGAGTTCTTCATATTAGTTCTCTAGAATCTTGGTTGACCATTGGGTTTATCAGAGTTCTCAAGCCTTTCAAAGTTGTTATATATTTTTCTCTTGTTTCTACTCACTTTCTTTTGTATTAGTTTAAAGCATGCCTTCCCAGGTTTCTCTAAAGCTGATTCCCTCATCATTTCTTATTGCACAATAGCATGCCCATGTGCTGGGAACACATGCCTAGACCAGCCCCAGATTACATTCATATGTCATAATTTGTCGAATTTATAGGCACTACCTTAATTTTCAGTTCCTAGCTATCATAAGAAGAGCCTCTATAAAATATTTTAATATTTGTCCTTTCCCTCTCTTTTTTTGATGTCTTAGGTAAGTGCTGTAGACTTAGTCTGCTGGGTGGAAAATACTGTAAGAGAAGTATGGCCCAGAGAGAAATGATTAAATGGCTGATCTGGGTTCTCTCCTTAAATGGAGGATCTGGGAAGAGCTCTCTATTGTCCAGATGTTTATCCTCCACCCTTCCTGATCAGATCAAGGGAAGGTCCCCATGGGCAGAGGGTACTGAGGAGATGTGAGTTTCAGAGCTGATGTGATCTTACTGGATGATGAGTTTCTGGAGACCCCGATGAATGCAGTCTGATGGGAAATGAGTTGGATACACTGGGTGTGTTCCTTAAGTGGAGCTCTCCACTGTTCACCCTTTACTCTCTCCAATCAGAGAAACATGAGAGCCCCAGGGACACCATATGCACCAGCATTACTGGGAAAGTTTGAATAAAAACTAGAATATACCAAAAAAACCAAAACCCAACCTTTATTAGACAAAGTAAATGAGAAGAAAATTACCCAGAAATAAAGGGGGTTAAAAGGAATTTAAGTTCACCAAATATTTGTTTTTTGTTTTGGAATATTGCTGATTATAGTTAATGCATGTGTGGGTGGTTGGGTGCAAAGGCCAATGTACAAACCAACAGCGCTTTCCTCATCCTGTACATGTGAAGATCATTTTATGGTTTTAGCCTGTTGCTGACAATAGCTCTACCTCCTCACCTCCTGAGTTCTGTGACAACAGTTTATCTTTCTGCTTTCATTTCTCAGAATTCTAATTTTTTTTAAAGCAGTCCATTGTACCCAATCATTTAAGTCCCAAAATTAAAAATGAGAGAATTATTAAGCATAAGGTATAGAATAAAATTCTTAGTGTTGTTTCTTAGATTTGTACCCCGTTTTACCTTCTGACGGGGTACTCAGCTTAATCAGGGGAGTTCACAGAGCAAATATCCAAGTTTTGCAAAAGTAGGCACATCCATAGGACACCTTTCTAATTCTTCTCTCCTCTCCTCCCTTCTCCTTTCCCCCTTACCTAAGACAGGAAGGAGTCGGCATCCTAAGCGGGCTCAGTAGTTATTCTGGGATTTCTTGGTTTCAGGTGGGCTTTTTCTCACAGCACTCCTGGCGGTGATTAAAAAGATTACACCGTGAGACTTCAAATGGAACATAACCCACTCCCCACCCCATAAGGTAGTTGGAACAGTAACAGATTACAGTTCCGTTTTCACCTCTCTGTTCTGGTCCTCTCCAGTGCCCCCTACCTCTTTTATTAGTTAGTGGATCAGATGACTTTAGTAATCCTAGGAGGTTTACTTGGTGTGACACGAAGCCTTCGAGAGACACTATGCCCGTAAGCAGCTGTGTCCAGGGGGGCTCAAGAGGAGAGACCCCCAGCCTGGCCGCCGGATGGGTTATATATACTAACCATAGCGTTGGTATTCGCTGACCATCTACTGGGTGCCTTTCGCCGATTTCCCCACCATGCTTTTACTGGGACTCCTTTCTACCCTTACCCGCCCATTTTCTGGACTTCCCATTTGGGCTCTGACTATTCCCAGCCCTGCCTTTGCTTCCCCTTTGTCTCCTAGCTCACACCGGGCCTCTCCGTCACCGCCTTTTCGCTCTTCCTTTCCTTCAGACTCAGAAGCGGCGATGGAAGGCCGCTTGCCCGCTCAAGGTCTGCAAGCGGCCGGCAGGTAGGTACTTGAGAGACGCTTTTCTGCCCTTAATCCCGTTTATTTTGCTCCCTGCCTTTAAAAAGTCTCTTTCTCCAGCTTTTCTATTGAAGGGAATGACAGCCTCCATCTTCTTAACAAGTTGGGCCCTGCGAGCGCGCGTTTGTGTGCGCGTGGTG
>CM053626.1:118712883-118778772 GCA_028646595.1 Phalanger gymnotis | reverse complement strand
TTGAGGAACTTGTACTTGAAGTCAGGAAAGATACAGGTGTAAATCCTTGGATACTTAGGCCTTGTTGTACCGGTGGGCAAGTCACTCAGCCTTTTTAAGCCCAAGTTCTACACCTCTTAGATAAAGATAGTCATTATTTGTAGTTCCTATCTCATAGAGCTAATGTGAAGATCAGATGACATGTGTGGAAAGCACTTTGCAAACCTTAAAGATAAATCAACATTTCATCTTTCTACAGACATTTCCTCTATCGTTAAGTCTGTTAATCTGTAGATTATCTCTACTCCGCAGGATTAGGTGCCACTTCCACTTATTGCATTGTAGTAGGCATGTTACAAATCTGAAGAGGTGATTTCTGCAATGTGTGTGCGTGCATGTACATGTGTCTATATATAGATGTAGATCTAGACACATGTCTTTATATATATATAAAACATGTGAGTTGTTACTTGAAGTTGAACTAACAGCTCCCATTTACATAGTATTTTGAGGTTTAGAAGTCTTTTCCTCAAAATAACCCTAGTAGGTTCTCATTTTCTGGATGGGAGAAAGTAAGTGTAGGAGTGAAAGTACTTTATTCAAAAATCACACAACTAGTGTCATAGCTGGAGTTTGAACTCAGGTCTTTCTCCCTTCAAGTCTGATATTCTTTCTGTTGTACCATGTAGCTGCCTATCTAACATATATTTTGAAAAAGTTGAGAAATATTGGCCAGGCATACAAGTAATTCCTCATAGAAGTATTTATAATGAACCAAGAGACCTCTGCGGTTGGTCTGCTAGCTGAATTTTTTACCAATTGGGGTGAGGGATGTCCATCTTTATACTAAGAAGGGGAGAGAGATAGCTAACTGCAGAGACCTCTGGTAGCTAAAAGTCATTCTGTGTACCTTTTATGTAGTTTCAAAGCAGAAAGAAAGGTTTTTTCAGGGTGTTAACAATACCTCCTTTTCTTTGTAAAGTACTTTTTATTTTTCATAAGAGTTCCTGATGGCATAAAATTAGAAAGGACCCTAAAGGTCATTTAATCCAACCCCTTACAAAATTGAAAAACTACAAAATTTCCTTTACATTTCTAACAAATAGCTAGCACCTGCTTTCCTATCTCTAGAGTTAGCAAGCTCGCTAACTTAGTTGTTTAGCAGATCTCCTGCCTCATATTTATGCAGCTGATTTTTCAAAAATCTCAGTGCAGGACTATACATTTGTCTCTCATATTGTTAGCATCAGTCCATCATTCAAACCTGTAAGCACTTTTAGACACTGATTCTCTCATCCAATGTATTAGTTATCCCAAGCTTCTTATCTTCCCTAGATTTGATAAACATGTTGTCCATGCCTTCATCCAAATCATTGATAAAAATGTTGAATAGAACTGAGAGAGGACATTTTCTACCACACTCTACCGAAGACCTTCCAGTCCAATTCATCAAGCATTTACTGTGTGTGCTAAGCACCTTGTTTAGGGGCTGGTGATAACAAGACAAAATGAATAAGAGGCTTCTCCCCCACCTTCACCCCCAGGAATTTGCATCATTTTGCCTTCAGGTTGATGTTAATCCATGAATCACCATTCCTTAGGTCAGTATTGTCCAAAATGCGCAGGCCTACAAAGCATAGAAATCTACATAAATGCTTTAGTAAAAGAAGCAGAACTACCACAGAGCTCTCACTAAAACGGCAAATGAAAATAATAATGTTGTCTGTTGTTTCAATAAAAACCTAAGGTTGGACAGCCCTGCCTTAGGTAAACCCATACAGTCACTTCTAAATCTTCTCAATGGTAGTACCAGTAGTTGTCTGTTGAGGTACAAGGTAAACATAGGTTCATTACCCTATGTTGATTTTGATTAAGTTAGAGTGGAGTATTTTTTTCTGCCGTGATTACAAAGTGTTCCAATCATTGCTTTCTCTATCTATCAAGGAGGAAAAGTTTTTAATTGTGTTTCCCTATGTAACTTCTCCTCCACTGTAAGGCTATAAAATAATAAGAGGTAGTAGTATGTGTTCTTTTTGTGATAGGCCCAGCTCTCCCACCTCCCTCTCAGCTTCAGCAAGGCCTGGCAGTGTTTTGGGTACTACTGCCTAGAGGATATTCAGCATGACATTGGTTACTATCATGCTCTTGTTTGTTTTCACAAACCAGTACTTAGTCATTTCTGAGTGAACCACTGCTGAGAGGAGACCATAACCTCTTGATTTCAAAGGAGTCATCACTTCACTGGTGCCTCTGTGGTTAATATAAGAAAGGTGTTTTGCCATAAACTTTTCCGAGGTATTCAGTGAGGTTGGAAAGGGGTCGGCCCAAGCAGGAAGCCCTTGTCTGTGCTATAAAGAAAATAGCAAGTAACAAAATAAAAGCATCAAAGAGCCAACAGGATGCAGTCCCACGAGTCCTTTCTGGCATGTTGGGCTTCTTGAAAGTTAGCATTGAGTGAAGGATGACCTTAAAACTTGCTTCACTCTAACAGACTGAGCTCAAGTTTAAAGTTCAAGGCATTTTGTTTTTTCACCTGTTTCCTACAGTTTTAAGAAACTTCTGAAGAATTAATGTGTAACTATATCTGGTCACTGAGCCAACACTAAGAATTTTTCTCAAGGGAAAATAATGTTACTGTATAAAGGGAGAGAAATGGATACTTTACTGAGATGCAAGGAAGTTTTTTACAAAATAAAACACTTACTTAGTTAATACAAAAGTTGGAACAGGATTTCACCTCTGCACTGGCTTTGGGCTGTATTTTCCCAAATGGGGGCTGTTGGTTTTCTTGCGAAAGAGGCAGTAGATTGTCTTAAGATAGCAAGGGAATGGAGCATCCAGTCAGGAGATGTGAGAATTTAGCCTAAACTGCAATTATAGGCTGATGAACTTCAGGCTCAGTTGAGCTGTGATTCTGGCTGGTTTCACCAGGTTTGGGCTAGGCTGAACTGTGATTTTAACTAGTTTATAAGTGGTACACAAGTTTTGAATCATTAAGCAAAGTTCAGCGAGGAAAAGGGATCAGAGGGGATTTGCATCTCAACTAACTTGTGAATTATTTTCCCCAAGATTCAGTATTAGTTTATATAATATATGATATTGCATCATTGCTTTCTATAGTACCATTTCCAAACAGGGCCAGGATTTTACTGCTTTTCAAATTTAGTTGTTTTATCTTTGATTTTTTTTTTTAGCATAGGTGAGTGAATTGTAGTAAGCTGTGTCAGTGGCTCAACACTGAGTAAAAAGCTACTTTTAAGGAGTTGACATACAGATTTTACCAGTGTTTCCTCTAGGCATTAATTTTTAATGTATGGAGTATGAATATTTCATGGCGGCACCTTTTTAAAGGTTGGTTTTTTGTCAGAAGCTGGTGTCCATTTAAAACCTTTTGCAAATTAGTTTAGTGAGGATGTGAAATCTTATCTGTTTCCTCATCTCACTTTCCAGGACATTGTTTTTCACTGTCCAGACTAGACTTAGTAGTTCTACAACTGTGCTTCTTTTGTAAGCTAACATCGAGTCAAAATTTAAAATTAAACTCTGCTTTTCAGTCTTGCCTTTAACACTACAACCACCAGGTGGCTGAGAAATAACACTAAATAGGCAAAATAGAAACAATTTTCTGAAAGACTTGTAATCACTTGCATTTCTGCCTCAGGGAATTGTGAAACTATACATGGACTTTGTTTGGAGAAAGAAAAATGCTGAATAAGTTACCGAGTATTTGAAATAGTTCCAGGCATAGGCAGGCACTTGCATTGTTGGGTTTTGTTTTTTATTAAATATTTACAGTATTAAACTGACTTCATTTTGCTCTGAACTATCACTTTTTGGAGTTGTATCATCTGATCCTGTATTCTCTATCCAATTTGACCTCTACTTTGCTGAAATACTGTGTTGGGGCCACTGTTAGAACCCAGAACCCAATTGTGGGCTCTTTCCAATAGATTATATATTAACTCTACAGTGTTTTATTGCAGCAGTGATGTATCATGTCACATATTAGAAGGAAGGCATAGCCTGTGTGTTACCATTATAGTTTAGTCATATTTTCAGAGTGACAGAAATCTGACAGTAAGAAATCTGACAGGTAAGATTCTCCTTAGGATCTTAGGCATCTTCCTTTTAATTTGTCTTTTCTAGACCTTAACTGTATTTGTTAATTGTTTGAGCCTGTGTTACATTTCGCTCAAATTTGGGAAATTCATGAATGAGAAGTGATGGCAGTGGAACAAGGTGAAAAGTTTTTCAAGTTTATTTTCATGGAATTGTCAGTATTTTAATGGAAGAAAGAAATTATATCTTTCTATTGGAAACATTCATAGTTTCTTGAAATTGAAGGAAAGTCTCTTATTTAATGGAAATAAAGCTTATTTTATTCCTGGCTTGAGGCTTCAGTTTGGCTGTGCAGCTCTTTAGGTGCATTCTAGTTTCCCTTTTTGTTTTTTAAGTTATTAACATTGACAAGTAACCTCTTGGTTGTGAACAATTTTATTCACAATTCATTTTTCTGATTCAAAGTGAACATGAGTGCCCTAATCCCCTAATGGGAATTAATTGCATGTTTCAGTGCTTAACTCTAATCCTTTCTCAATCCCCACAGGGACATGGTTCTTCCTGAAGGATCTGTGTTTGTTATTCCAAACACAATCAGAAAGGTAATGATTTTTCTTCTAAAAGGAAGCAGAGATGCAGAATATTAATGTTCCTTTTTTTGTATTGGAACAAGAAGTAGTATCCATCCCCAAACTTATTTTGTATTATGAAGGATAGATGGTATTTAATTAGGCAGATAAAATGAAGAAAAAATATAGTTTGGTTATTTGTCAGGCATAAACTTATTTCTTAGGAAAAGGGGTTTAACGTTTTATTGTCAAATCTGTTATGGAAATGTTATTTTCTTTCATTGAAGAAAATGACCAAGCTGATTTTTTAAAAGGTCAAATAATAATCCTGTAGTCCACTTATAAAGTCTGAAGAGTTTTGCTTTACTATCAGCTGTATTTGGCTGATTTTTTTTGCTTTACTATCAGCTGTATTTGCCAAAGGATGTTCCCCACTTACCCAGGCAAACGAAATGGTTATCCAAGATCATATGGCTAGGTAGCATTGGAGCTGAAACTAGAATCCCAGATTTTAAACTGATGCTCTCTCTGTGATACTGCCTTATGTGTAGTGTTTGGAAATACTGGTCTGCTGAAGCAAATTCAAAACCTCTCGTCTAGTGTGTACAACCAGAGATGACATTTGAATACCTTAGAACAGTGTTACTCATGTATTCATGTTGACAGGTTTGGTGTCTGAGCTGGAAGAGCAAGATGTGCTGGCATTGTCACTGGGTCATTGTACCGTTTACATTTTCTCTATAGCCACAGGATGATAGAGAGACTTTATTTTCGAATGTTCCTTGATGTCCAGAAAGCCAAATAACTCACATTTCTGTCTACCTCTTTCCAATTCATTCACCTAACTATAATACCAGCCCTTTCATTTTATGTGAACCACTGTCCAGCAGTAGGACAAAAAGCAACACTGTCTTTAGTACCTTTACGAATGTAGCAGAGTCCTTCTGTTTGGTCAGAGTGGCTGCATATGCCCAATGGGATGCTCAGTTATCTAGGCAATGCTGGGCACATAGTTATATGAGTGGCCTCACATTATGGCTGTTTTAGGGAAATTGTCATTCTACTTCATGAATGAATTGCACACAGTTTGTTGTGGCAATCCTTGCTCTTACGTCTTGGGGCCCCTGCTGGGAAGGGGTCTTACATCACTTCTAACCTCTCAAAAGCTGTTTACTACAGTAATGATGGTGGTGGGAGCAAGAGTTTAATAGATGTTTCTGTGGCAAATACTTTTAATTTCCAAGGTCTGTGGAATGAAGAGATTTCAAAATTCAGAAACTTAACAGAAGAAATCAAAATCTTATTAATACAGGATGAAGTACATATCATCTGAGTTGCTGTTGGAGTTATAATGATGTTTTCAGCCTAAAGAAGATGAACTTATATTCTAATATTTTTATTTGACCTCAAAGAGCAGTTTGTTCTGTGGAATGATCTCAAGAATATTAAATATAAAATAATAATAATAGGATAATGATTTGTCCCAAGACTTAACTCCATTAAACCAGATGAGATTGAGCACATTGAGAGCAACAGCAATTATACTGTTACTTTACATTGACCTAACATCCATATACATTTCAGAGGCCTTTCACATATTTAATGTGATTATCAGAACTACCTAGTGTGAGAGGCTACATAGGTTTTGTGTCCATTTGGCAAAAAAAGAAATTAGAAGTTGTGGTTTTGCTCAAAGTCACACAGATGCCTAGTAGCAGAGCTAGGTAGAACGGTCTTTTATTCTTGGTTCATTGTGTTTGCTATTAAAACAACCTTGATCCAGAATTAAGGATTCTTCCCACCCCCCCCTCCCAAATTTAGTCTGAGATTCATTAAATCATTTAACAAATATTTAGACTACCAGATATGTGCAACAAATTACCGTAGGTGCTAGGGTAGATTGTCCTCCTGGAATTTAGAATTCATTTGGGGGAGCTAAGGTACAAGCCAAAAAACTACCCAATACAAGGCAGCATATGATGTGTCATAGGAGTGGTACAATCATCTAGGAGGGTAGTGGGGATTCCTGGAAGCTCAGGATTAGAACTGGCATTTTTCTCTTATAGGCTTGAATATTAAGGACATAGACTTCTCATTTGACACCTGCTGGGGCCCAGTTGTTGTATCTCGTAGTGACATAATTTATGTTAACAGTGCTTGTCCAGTGATCACAAAGGCAAATTCAGACAGCTAATTTTTCTGAAAGCCCGTTCTTTTCTTGAAATCACCAGTGCCTTATACCTCAGTATAAGATACCTCCTTAATAACCTCATTTAAAAATACCATTAAATATATATCATCTGAATCTGTCCTTTGATATACACTGGTTGGATGATTCTGGGCAAGTCCCTTAATTTTTCAGCTTGTGAAATGCATTATTAGAGAGATTTTTTTCCACTGGGGAGTCCCTACATCAATAAAATCATAGGTCCGTTTCCTTTCACCCCTCACAAAATAATAATCTGAATGAAAAAAACTTCATATGGTAGAAAGTTATATAAATCTTTGGCTGACACTGTATTTAAAATGTCTGGAATACAGCCATGTTAGCCAGTCCCATCATCAGCAACTCTCAAGCACAAGAGTATCCCTTCAAGTCAAAGGGACATCTTGTTTTTCTTCTATCTGAACATTACAACTGTAAGTAAAGTTCTGCCCCTTCTAAATATGGAAACAAATTAGCAAGTATTTATGGCATACTTCCCACAGGGAAAGAAATAATTTATACATGAGGTAGCTTATAGGATTAGTGGTAGAGACCTGAACAGAAGACCATTAGCCCATCTCATTCAAGTAATGATCACCGGAAAGACCAGAAATCAGGAGATTGCAGTTTAGCTACAAAGCTGAAGTGTTTTTCCTCTAGTCATTTAAGCGCTCTCAGGAAGCCCTACACAGTCTTGCGAAGAACCTGTTGTTTTACATCAGCTGCCAGCTGCTAGGATATGGCCCTTTAGAGTCAACTTTTATAGGTAGTACCCACTTTTAGATACAATGCGTTTACTTGAATGGGTTACCAAAAAGATGTTTGTGAGCTCTTAGAATGGGGATCGGTGATCAAGAGCCAGAATGGTTCATTTAAGAAGAGTTTGTTCCTGTCTAACTTCATCTCAGGGTTCCCGTGCTGTAGAGCTGGAGAAGGCAATACTCACAGGGCACCCATAGTTCAGTGAAGTGTTTGATATTCTCTAAAAACAACTAGCATTTGTGTGTGTGTGTGTGTGTGTATACATATATACACATTTATATGTATATATACATATATATACATATACACACATGTGTATACATATATATATATATATACTTAAAGGTTTGCAATTTGATATTTAACCTTATGAGGTAGGTGTTCAAACCAAGGCTGAGAGAGGTTATAAATGACTTGCCCTAGGTCACACAGTGAGGAAGGTTGGCAGGATTTGAATTCAGGTAATTTTGAGTCCAAGTTCAATGCTTTTTATACACTGTTGCCTAGCTACCTCCTGTAGACAAATTGGAGAGTTGTAAAATGGTTGATGGTATATTTAGGTGAGTTCAGAATTGGTTGACCAGTTGACCCCAAAGAGTGGTGATTAATGGACCGATGTGGAGATGTAGGGTTCTATCTTCAACCATTTGCTGTTCAACATATTTTCATTAAAGGAAGGCAAAGATGGTATGCTTATCAAATTTGAAGATGACACAAATTTGGGAGAGTGGAAATGACAGAACTGGGAGCCAAAAAGATCTCAATAGGTTGGAAAACAGGCTAGATACAATAGATGAAGCATAATTGGGTAAAAATGTTCAATCTTTCCTTTTAGTCCAAAAAAGTCAGTTTCACAGGTACAGGAGGAAGGAACAACAGCTAGACATTTCAGGCATCATAAGGGTCAGTCTAAGTCAGTTGTGTGGTATGTTAGAAAGCTTACTCAGTTGTGGTTTAGTTTAGTTTCCAGGAGTAAATGATAGGCATTCTTTATTCTATGTCAGGCCACATATAATTAAACATAGTGTGTCTAGTTCTGGGCTTCACATTTTAGGAAGGGCATTGACAAACTGGAGCCAAAATAAAGTAGCAGTAGCACTTTTAGTCCTTCAGTATTAGACAAACAGAGCTCAGCATTTAGCTAATACGATTAGCCAAATATTGGGCCACTACTACTCCACTGACCATAACCCCAAATGACTTACTTCCTGCCTCCTTCCACTCCCCCCACGCCCTGCCCAACACACTCCTGAAATGATCTGCCACACCATTATCCCATCAGAATAGAGGGCATGTTTCATGCTAGCTGCAGCAAAATTGAGAGTTATGACATTGCCAGCAAAGAATGACTAGGGTAATGAGAGAGCTTAAAACCGTATTATGAGAATGAGTTGAAAGAACTAGGGGTGTTGATGTAGAGAAGCGTAATAGTTCCCTTTGAATATTTGAAAGATTGCTATGTGGAAGAGAGAGCAGACTGCTCTCTTAGGCCCTAGAACACATATTAACAATGAAAGGAGGAAGGTAAATTTCAAAGTTTATATAAGGGAAAAAAATTCTCCCCAGTTGGAGCTAAACAAAAATAGAATGAGTTAACTCATTGAGTAGAGAGTCCCCATCACTGGAGGTCTTAAATCTGAGCCTGGATAACTGTGGTAGAAATGCTCTAAAAGGGATTCATGCTTCAAGTAGTGATTTAGATTAGATATTTGAGGTCTCTTCAGGCTCTTTGCTCTGATATCCTATCTCTGGTCTGTTTATTTCCCACCCCAGCATCAGCTTCTCCCAGGACATATAGGTAGGCACAAGGTTTTTCATATATTGCTCAACAAATATTGCTGAAAGAAAACCAGAAACTATTAATGCTATAATGCAAGATCCTCACTGTTCAGGCAATCTCCAGTAGTCATCCTGTTCATGCAGTTGCCCTCACCTATTTGAATTAAATTAGGAATTGTTGAATGAAGGGGCAAAGGCAGTGAGAAGGAAAGAAAGCATAGGTCTTTGTCAGCATCAAGTAAGTGGAGCCACAAAATTCATGTTACTAGAAAATGAACATGGTTTATCCTTTCAGTTCCACTTTTGCTTCAAGAACTACTTTATTTAGGAGGTTTGGTTCCATTATATAACAAACAGCCTGAGACAGAAATGAATAGCAGTAATACACTCCAGAGTTACTTTTAGGGAAACATGAAAAACCATTATTACTATTAGTGGTAACATAAGAAGATTTTCAAATCTTAAGAAAGGAAGCACATGCAGAATTGTTGGTTAAATTTGTTTCTATAACCATATTGCTGTACTTAGAATTTAATTGTTGTCTGTAAGACGGAATAGTTTCTCAGTTTTAGAAAAAAAAATTTTTAAATTACTCTTTCCAGGACATATAGCTCTCCAATTAAAAAACCCAGTAGTTTCCCACAGAAACAATGGTATCAAGATGGTTAGGTTTCTAGGCCAGTTCACAAATAACCTTAAACACATACACACATACATATCGGCACTGTATGTGACCTACCCTTTCATTGTTTCTCTGGGAAAGTGCATTCTGATCTCTAACTGGATATAGGAATATCTTTATCCCAGTTTTAGGCTTGTGAGAAGTCCAACCACTACCAAGCCAGAGGGTAACTCTTTAATCTCAGGGCTCAGAACAGGAGACTGCTCTGAATGTCAGCCACCGCCACCACCCAGTGCTTTGTTTTGTAGTTCCTGAAGGAGCCATGGCTATGGTTGCTTCCAGAAGGGTGGGGCTACCTGGGCTGGAAGAGGACAGGTCCTGGTACTCAGCATTGTGTTGGAATATTGCAGGACAATCATCATCTTGTATTCTTAAGTAAAGAACTACCTATGGTAGTTTAAACACTGCCAAACAAGTATTAATCACAACATGCTTACAGAGAAACAGCCGCAAGGTAGAGAAGGCGGTGTACACTACATTTGATCAAGCTTAGAAACGTTCACGCTTAGGAAGAGCTTTGAAAGTGCCCCTAACTAATGAGATTCAGAGAGTTGTGATATTTTGTGAAGCAGCTGAAATGAACAAAGAGGAATTGGTGCTAGAGCTCAGGATAGGTGTTTGGACAAACTGGAAACCATACAGCGTTCTGCTACTTCCTAACAGGAGGTTAAGCACAGTGCCCTGGTCTACTAGGATTTAATAACTAATTTTTCAGAGGGAAAAATACTTATCTAGGAAAAGAAAATACAAATGAAGCATGAGCTGTTCCATGTAAGAGACATTCTCTCTCCAGCCGCCATGCCTTTGCATAGCTCCTACCTCCTCTAACTTCCCCCCTTGGAGTCATTAGCTTTTTTCAAAGCAAAGCTCAGGTTGCCACTCCCAAAATTACTTTGTAAATACTTCATACATGTTGTCTCATTCCAGTCCAATATAAACTTCTTGAAAAGAGACTTTAATTTTTTGTCTTTGAATCCCCGTCATAGTCTCTCATACACAGAACATACTTAATATCTGTTGAATTGAATTTTTTTTAGGAAAAAAAATGGACAAGAATCAAGAGCTGAGGATCATTGGCAATAGAAGGAATTAATTGCTTTAGTATTTACAGAAGCAGCTGTTAGGCCAATTCCTTTTTCCCAGTTAGCTATAGAAATAACTATCAAGAGAAACTAAAGAATGATTGAAAACACGTAACATCTTGGTCTCTTATACTTTTTTGTCTAAAAGGACTTGGGCTTGAAATATATCGATGAAAAACATAAATGCTGGGTTAGGTTTCTGCCTACATGGAATAGTTCTGCAGGAAGTTTAACCTACTAAAACAAAAAATTAGGGAGTTAGAACAAGGTTCAAGAGCGAATCTCTCCTTACTACTTGTATTCAAATACGTAATGCATTCAGAGGATAATCTCTTCTCTTCTTGAAGAGCCCTAGGACTATAGACTGTGCTACCTTATACTACAGCCTATTTCTTGCTTTATCACTGACATGGTTATGAACTCCTTTTATCCAAGCAAAATATTTCTCCCTTTTGCTATTTTTGGTTCCTTTTAGACAACAGAAAGACGATTAATTGCCCTGCACCTCTACTACTGTCTTCCAACATATTTTAAAGATAACTTTACCTTCAAACTTTAATCCTGTTGCCCCTTAGCACTCGTGTAGTATTGATATACTTGGTTTCTGATTTTCAGCTTCTTTAACCAGAATGGCACATGTGTTTGTATATGGGACTCTTAAAAAAGGCCAGCCCAACCACAGCTTCATGACCAGCTGTACCAATGGGATCGCAGAATTCCAAGGTCGGGGTCGCACAGCAGATCCATATCCTTTGGTGATTGGAAGCAAACATAACATTCCCTATTTGCTGAATGTCCCAGGAAAAGGACACCACATTACTGGAGAGATCTATTCTGTTGATGACCAGATGCTGCAATTCCTTGATGAATTTGAAGGCTGCCCAGACACGTATCAACGCACTCCAGTGAGGATTGAAATATTAGAGTGGGAAGGTAAAAGCAGTGCACCTGAGGAGAGGCCAGCTGTTAACAGCATTATGGAATGCTTTGTGTACAGCACAACTACCTACCCGCCAGAGTGGATAAATCTCCCTTACTATGACAATTATGATTCCTTTGGGAAACATGGACTTCGTTATAATCCACGAGAAAATAGATGAAAAATGGTAAGGAACACTCATGAGTAAGAAGATGAATAAAACACATGTTGATTATAAGATGACCTCATCTTAATTTGCCATTGTTATCAGATTTTTTTTTGAAAAGCATAGCAGTACATTTAAAGAAGATCAGAACTGATTTGTAAAGTCAACATTATAGAAATCTACACTGGGTATAAGGCTTTATTGCAGCTTATCTTAGAGATGATTTTAACACATTGGCAACATTATACTGATCATTCAGGGTTTGTTTTATTTGTACTCTTGCTGTCTGCTCCAACAGCATTTCCGTTAAGGTGTTCAAAAAGAAAGGTTATGTCATAAAATTTAGATTCACCCAATGGTATAGATACTGACATTTTATCTGCTCAATTCATTCTATGCTATAATATAATTTTGTTGCCTTGTTTTTAATATTAAGATTACTTTGGGAATGGATCTTTTGAAATGTACTATTTTGACCCACTGGACCATATCAATACTGCTGAATTGATTCTGGCCTATTGTACCTAGATGTTTTTATAAAAGCTGCTTTGGGGATGCCTGATCCACTGTAACAAATCCTCCAGAGGAATAGGCTGTACTGTGTCAGTAAGTAATTTGGTATATTAGCGGGTTCATTTTTGATCCATTTGCAGAAGCAGCAGAAGAAACATGCTTATAATAAAAAATGACCATTCAAAACTAAACCATTTAGGGAGCTTAAACATAGCATTCATGATGTTTACGTCCTGGATCTTTTTAAAAAAGATTTATCTTGCATAGGTTTTGTTACCCCTCCTTTGTAGTCTAGCAAAGTAGCAAAACACCCACTTGCTTGCAGATAAAACCAAGCATCCTGGATTTAGTATCAAACTGAGGTTTAGGCCAATGCCCAGATCCACAGAACCTAAAAAATATCACTTACTCTTAAAGAGATACAGTGCCTGGGGGTGGAGATATCACAGAAAAACCAACACATTGGCAATTTTTTCTTCAGACCTGACAGAAGACTTAAGCTTCTAAGTACAAACAACACTTAAAATAATTTTAGTAAGGCACGAAGTACCAATTACTATCCACCTCCATTTGATATTTCAAGTCAGTGTAGATTCAAATTAATATACACTTCTTTCCTTCTGCTTCCAAGCAAAGCACTAGATGTGCACAAGAATTTAAGAACCAAAGAAGAACGTAGCCACAACTGTGTTGGGCATTGATCCTTCTTAACCTCACTAGTTGCAAGTTTTACTTACTCTTAAACTTAATAGTAGAGGGTGCATACTAGGTGCCTCCCTGGACCAATGAAATGATCTTTATTTTTAGCTGTCAGCTGAAAATGTGCTTCACAAAAATACAACAGCCAACATAGCTATCAGCTGATGAGCTAGCAAGATCACAACAAAGTACTATGTAACAGGGCACAGTATAAGAAGTATTAAGCAGCTGCTGTTCTTTTTCCTAGCCTGGAAGAAGGGGTTCTATTTGCAGACCATTCCTGAGGAGTCCAGTACCGTAGATAGGGCAAAGCGACACACGAGAGGTTAAGATCTCCCTGAGGTGAAGCTCTAGTCTCAGATCTAGATCTATACCACTACACACTATGACATAAAGACAATACTGAAAATAGGGAACAGTCTTTGGAAAGTAAGACTGATAAAAAATTAGGCTGCTGGGTCCTGTAATGATGGAAAAGAGTCAAGAGCTTGGCTAATCAGGGTCTAAGATGACTAATGCTAATTTGAAATGATCAAAGACTGGCTGAAATTTACACACATTCTTAGAAGGGATCACAGAAAAGAGTCTGGTATTTAAAGTCTACTGGCACAGATTATCATCTTGTGTACATTGTCTTCATTCAAAAAAAGGGCAAACTAATATTTAGACAAATGTTCCGTTTTATTGATTTAATTTTGACACTAGGAAATCTCACAGCAGAAGTACAAATCATATGTACAAGTATTTATATCAATACAAATTTCCATTGGTGATTTTTTGGCAGAATGTTAGTTTTGACTATATATGGAATAAATATGACCATGTAAAATCTGCTGCACAGGAGTGTTCCCGTAAAATGCCGGAATAAATTTGGTATGAAAGAATAATAATAAAAATAGCTAATTAAAATGGGTGATGATTAAGGATATTTCATTCCAGTTCTACAAGAAGATCTCCTTCTCCAACTGTGTCTCCAGCTTTGCAATGCACTGATTTCACCTTAAATTAAAAAAAAAAGTCATCATTAAACAGTATTTATAAGGATGAAGGGAGAAGCAATATCCAGAAGTGCATTTGGAAAAGACAAGGAGGTCTCTGCAGGATCTGAGGCACAGGTACAATCCGCTTGGCTCCCTGAAGTCCTCAGATGTAATGCTAAATGAGGCTGGGATTACCTTGAGGAGAGTATGTGCATGACTCATTCTCTCCTCTGCCCCAAGTCCCTTTAGAGTGTCTTTTTGTCCTTACTTGCCTGAAAAGCCCTCTCCATTCAAGGAGGAATCCTTTTGGGGAAATAATTTTACAACATATAACATCTCAGCTAGAAATGCAGCTATTAAAATGTCCAATAATTCCACCTCACCCCTCAAGCCCTATACATAAGTACTACTTTTTTATATTTGGATTCCAAATGAGAACTGTGAACTAGGTGCTTTTTGAAAACATGAATCCCCTTAATTCCTAACTTCACTCTCCCCAAAACCCAGAGTAAAATTTTCTGAATGCTGTAACGTATTTCATATACTCACTGAATCCTAGTGTAATTCAAAATGAGAAAACAAACTAATTTTAATTAATTAAAGGATTAATTAAAAGTAGAAAGCAAAGAACCTATAGCCCTGAGACTTAATGTTGTAATTAGGCACTTGCCTTTGAATAGAAATTAAACAATCAGAAGTATTATATATTGTCCATTATGGGCTTCTGATGTAATGGATTCTTTTATGGACTTATTTCCCATGGTGATTGTTACTGTCGTAGGTTTTTTTTTTTTCATTCCACTGATTTTCTCTTCTCATAAAAAAGTTCTGCCTTCTAAAATGCCACGTTTCTGGAAGTTCTGATACTTTTAGGGAAGGGTTCATTTGACTCGGCACAAGCCCTAGCAATGATAAGCAAGGGAGAAATGGGTCAGAAATAGGCCATTTGGGCAACTGGTAAAAAATACAAAATGCTCAAGGGGCCTAGTGTCCTGTGCTCTCCTAGGTCCACTTGAACTCAAATGGGAACAGGCCAAGAAGAATTGTTAATCCTAAACTGAGTTTTTCCAAATGGAATGGGGCTATGTGATATACTGATGTGTGATATCAAACTATGGTATCAAACTTGGGCAGAAGCGACTCCTTTTTCAGGACGCTGATGCCTCCAATGTTTGTATGTGATATCTTTTTAACAATGCTGAAATTACTATGGTAGAGGAGGCACTTCTATTGTGAGTTTTTTTATGAGGATACTTGGAATTGTCTGGGGGGAAAAAAAAACCCCTGTGATACAAGAAGTAATAAAAATCCATCTAGGCAACCTTCACTTTGACTTGACCTGCTTCTTTGTGCTCAGGTCTCTGACCATCAGAGTTCTGTCACACTGTGTTTCAGGAGCCTTGGGGAAAAAGAAAGCTCATGGTATAAATCAAATAGAGCCATTCAAAAGTGATGCAAACTCTGCTGTGCAAGAGAATGTGAATAGGTCAGTGTGAGTCCTTCACCACCACTGGAAAAACAATGGGTGATGGGTCAGGGCATCATCTCTGGTCGTGTGAGATACAACATAATTGAAATATAAAACTACAAATTTAGGCTCAACTTTAAAAACAATCTTAATTATGCTTACTTAGTTTTAGGCCATCTGCCAACTATTGATGGTGCCACAAAACAGGCATACTGAAGGCACTGGCTACATAAACGTCTTTCCATGGACAAGAAGGTGGTTATATAAGTTAATATACAAATTGTTATGGTTATGAGAAATTGACAAATTTTTGCTGCTCACTTTTGAAAAACTGAAGACTTAGAACACACAAATCTTTTTTATGATTTGCTTAATATTGATTCCTACTAGGTTTCAATGTTACCTGCCCGGGGAGTCCAATGCGACTCCCTGTCTCCTGGTCCTTACCAAACCTTCCGAAGCCCCCAAACAAACCTTTTCTTCTACCCTACCTACCGTAAGCTGGGTATCACCAATGCTTTTAGAGTACCCCATTGGCCAGATTTCTGGCATTCAATTTAGTTTACTTTCCATGTGCATATGCCTGCATACCCACAGACGTTTGACTTTTCTAAATTTTATTCAAGGTGACTGAATTTGTCACTTTTCGGGAGCTGCTTTGTCAAAGCCAATAGGGTATGGGTATGTAGGCAGAAAGCTACAACTCTGTTAATACCAGTCTTAGGAGCTTGAAGGGCCCTTAGAGGTTATCTGGTTCAAATGTCTTATTTGGTAAATAAGAACCACAAGATGTTAAATCGCTTGTCCAGGGTCACACATGGCTGGGCCAGAATGATTATACTACTTAGATCTATGTTTTGAATATTTCTAAAACCAACACAAATGTACACTTTGAAAATATCATTTGGTTACAAATTATGTCACTTGAATCTTAGGAATGATAATTTGTTGCTCAAATGTTTTCTATAGATGTGAATGAAACTTAAAATTCTGCATCATTACCTCAAGGAGTTATAATTTTGTTGGTGTGGTCACCCCTCCCTGGCAGACTGTGCCTCTACAGTTTGGTAGATGGTCTTTGAGAATCCATGGTCAACAGTTTCACATTCCTGTGGCCATAATATAGTTAACCTCTCCTAATACAGGAAGCTAGCCTGGCTAGCCTGGTTTCAGACTAGGACATGCTCAAATGCTTTACATTTTGGGAGGACCTGCTAGGGTTTATAACCCACAAGCAGAGACTTCAGGAACACAAGGTTTTCTCTGACGCAGAAATGCCAAGTACCTCTGCTAAATTACTAAGTACTAATGTGTACCCAGGGACTTTAGCACTTTCACTACTTGATCTAAAATTGAATTGTTCCCTTTATGAAGAAATTATTGTGAGGAACCGATTTACATTAATTTTTGCAATCTGTAAAACCATTTCCTGCTGTGTCACCTAAGTCCCAGATAACTAACTGCCTCCAAGACAGATGTAAACATTAAAAATTAAAGACCCCTCGATTTGAAAGACATTAAAATTAAGAACCATTGTTCTTTTGCCACCTGAATATTCATATCTTCTTTTGGGGGGGGGAAAGGGTAGGGCAGGAATCAGTTTCACTTTTGGCCCAATTGATCTATCGTGCATCGTGCAGTGGAAAAAAGTGCTACGTTCAGTGAGAAGACTCAGACCTGGTCTAGTGCTGAACCAGTCAACAGCTGTGCAACCTTACACAAGTTACTGTCCCTCAGTTTTTTTCCATAAATAAAGAAAAGGAACTAGACCGACTTAATTTATAAGGCTCCTTTCTAGCTTTGTGATTCTAATTTGCAAACTCAGTTTGCCTTGGCTCCCTTGAGACCACAAGTTTTCATAAGGATCAATGGCTAGGTGATCTTACCTTGCCAGTTTTCCCTGCCCCCATACTGTTCTGCATTTTCATAGCTTCAATCACACAAATCTCTTGACCTTCAGACACCTAGGAAAATTAAAAATAAAAATTTTAAAGTCTTAATGTTTTAAAAGATTTTAATTCTGTAGTATCTTTTTTTTCTTAGGGGCAGCTATGTTGTGCCGTGGATAGAATGTTAGACCTAGAGTCAGGAAGACCTGAGTTCAAATTCAACCTCAGACACTAGGCATGTGACCTTGGCCAAGTCACTTAACCTCTCTTTGCCTCAGTTTTCTCAACCATACAATGGATAATAACAGCACCTACTTTCCAGGGTTGTTGTGAGGGTCAAATGCAATCATTGTAAAGTGCTTAATACAGTTCCTGGCATGTAGTCAGCACTATATAAACATCCTTAGCAGTAAAGTTATCAACAAGTGTTTTGCCAAAGGGATTTTTACCCATGGCACATCAAGGGCCTTCAGTGGGGAACCTACAGGAATGAAGAAAAAGCCCATCCTCCCACTGATGAGTCTTGGTGGTAGAACCTCCACTACAATATAGTCTACAGGTTTTTTTTGTACCACGCTATTTCCTCATTCAAGAACCATAAATTTTGGGGCCTTAGGGAAAGACTGGGACTTTTTTTTTTTTGGAAGGGGCAAGGCAGAGCAATTGGGGTTAAGTGACTTGCCCAAAGTCATACAGCTAGTAAGTTTGTCGAGTGTCTGAGGCTGGATTTGAATTCAGGTCCTCCTGACTCCAGGGCCAGTGCTCTACTCACTGACTGCGCCGCCTGGCTGCCCTGGGCTTTTGTTGTAAGTCCTTGACTGGCACACTAGCTCTGACCAGATAACTTCAATACTGATTTAGAGGAAGCACCATCTGTATGTGAGCGCAGATCCAAGGCGTCGGGTAATCGCCACTTCTTCATCCAGACCGTGACTCTGAGCACAACGTTAAAGTTTCATTTCTGTACTCGTTTGCATTCTGATGTGAAGCATGCTCGGGCTGAGTCAGGTGTAACCCACTGATGTTGAACAGCTTCCACCTAGGAATCTACTGTCACTAAAAGCCCTTTGCCTCGGCCCCTTACCGACAAATAACGACTGGTTGGGTGGGATTTTTTTTCCTACCTTTGTTAAAGGTAGCTTCATAACTGAAGGTTCTAGCCCTTAGCTAAACTGGGGAAGGGGGGTGGGGGTAGAACTCTGGGGCTGTGTGTGCCAGGCTTTTATTCACCCCTCTGGCGTGGTTTGGTTTGGTCCAATGCTTGCAGAAGTGCCTGGAGAATATTCTTTCCTGAAATCTCCAGATGATCTACAGGGACTCAAAATCCCCATCCCCACCCCCACCCTCATGCCCCCAACCCCCCCGCCCGTGGTACAAGCTGTCTTACTGGCAGCCGTAAGTGCCTGGGAACCCTATGTATTCCTTTCCTCTGTTGTTCAGGTGGTGAGTTGTTTTTTTCTGGCACAAAAATATAGGAAGAGCTGGGATGCCAAAGCTTCAGTGCTGGCACTGAGGAGAGACACTGTGCTGGAGAGCTGGTCTTTGAAACATTCTGTGAGCTGCCCTTTTTGATTCATTTTCACCTGGCATCTGAATTCCATGGTGAGTGTCTCACCAACTTGGGGGGATTTTCATCATCATCCAGAGGGACAGAAGTGAAGGCAGCTCAGAGGAAACAGAATGATGCCAATTAGGGGTAACAAAATGGTGGATTCTTTGACGAATTACTATATAGGTCAGGATGAAGGATGGGAAGCAATGCCTGAACTTCATCTCCAAACATGACCCCTAAAAGCCTAGAACTGTGACCTACCTACTAGACTGTATAAAGTCAAAAGAAAAATCTTCAATTTAAATCATTCACAAGTTAGAATAGTGGTGAAAGGAAAACTAGGAAACAAAACAATGATGACTATGCCCCAGATGTATCACTCAACTTCGACTATGGACTCAGGTGAAGAGAGATGGATTTATTCTGCCAAGTGCTTCACATACACAGGATCCTAGATTCAGAGTTGGAAAGGGCCACCTCATTTTACAGATGAGGAAACATGAAGAGACTGAAGGCAACAAAGGTACTGTCAGAGAACTCAGGTTCTCCCACTGCACCAGGCCTGAGTCTTGCAGAGGATGTGCAGTTTATGTGCATGTAGACTGAGCAGCGATTCTCTTGGGGTCACAGTTACAATGCCAACTTAGTCACTTCTCCTGCCACCTCTTCTAGCCTCCTTATACCAGGTCTGGCTCCCTTTCTTGAGCTGCTCTTCCTGTTTTATTCTCCCCTCCAGTGGCTTTGTCTTCCTTCACATTGCTTTGAATCTGTTAGATACCAGAGAGTTTTGCTTCTTCATGTGGATTTAATATTAAGCCACTTGCTAAAACTGTGAACATGAGGAGCAAAATCAGCCCCCTACCAGGGCCCCGTAATATTTCACCTGGCTTAAGGAGAAAAGGGACAAAGAATCCCATTACAGTGATGCCTATATGAAAATCCAAGAAAACATTAAAACTACCGCCCTTCATTCTATATGAGTAGAATGCAAACATGCAGATGGCAGTAATAATAGGCAGCTGCATAAGATGCCATGGCAGTAGGGGACAGAGAGCCAGAGTTGATGAGGCTGAGTCTCTCAACACTGACTATTAATTTATGTATTTTCAATGGGACAAATGTCAAGAAACATGAAATTTAGAAAGCTACAAGATAGGATGCTTGATGGCTTATTAATTTTTAAAATAGTACTGATTTACCCAATAACAATCAGTGGTAGTAAGAAATTGACCAAATTGGGTCTTGTGACCATGGGCAACACAGGCTTAAAATTATTTTCAAGCGAGCAACCCTGGGCATGGTGAATCGTAATTCTTCCGCCCAACCACTAGGATACTTTCCCTTGTGCTATAAGACAATGAATTTGAGAATTACCATTTTATTGCTCTTTAATTCTTTGGGTTTCTTCCCTATATCTTTGATTTTATACTTGTCTTCAACTTCTCCCCTGTATAGATTATTTAGCCTGTAAATGAAAATCTTAGTCATTTATAGCTCTAACGTGATTTTAGACTGTTTTCAATCATATCACTGAAAACATTAAAAAATTGTCCTGACAGCTCACTGAAACAGTAAGACAATTTTAAAATCATCAGAATCATTAAGTTGTGTATGTTTCTACATAGAGCGCAGCGATAGCCATGATCTGATTTGATCCCATTTCAAATCACTTCATCCATCAAAAATCTGCATTAGGGAACCAGATGAATGCTGCATTAACTTAATGCCACTGAACATAATCTAAATATATGTCTCTGCTAAAGCTAACAACGATAATTGGGTTTTCTTTGGATTGGCTCTTCACTGTGGTATGCCGTACCACCAGTTATCACAGTTCTCAGACAAAACTGAAATGACTTAAGCCTGCTGTCGTAACTTTCCGGCTCAAAAACTTGGTGGCTATACTGATATTGTGTGGTTAATATTTGTACCAAAAAGCAAAAAACAAAACCAAAAAAACTCCATATCTGTACCATATTACACCTTCTTCCACCCACCCTGGGGCCCCGATGGCTTCTTTTACATGGCTGATGAAGAACTCTGGGTACACAGTCTGGGGAACTTGCCCAGGAGTGGCCCTGAGATTTTCCTCATGTCCTTAGCAAGGGCAGAACACTAATTGTGCTCTCAGAGCTGGCTCTTTCAGATGCAGAAGTATAATAAGAGAGTTCCCATCACATCTGTGGGCGCTGGGCTGGGCCTGAAGGATCTTTGGGGGTAGGTGCACTTCTCTAACACTTTTGTGAAGCATCTGCTAAAGACTTACTGATTGTGACAGGACGTCTTCAGCGTTAGGCTAACAGAATAGTCACAAGCCCCACAAGTCTGTTTGATGAACCCAGTCAGCCTGATGTATTTCTCCACTCCCTGTCTAATTGGTGTAAAGTTTGTAGACTTGAATCCTGTATCTTTCATCCAGCTTATTGCATCCTCTCCTTTGACACAGGGTCAAGGTTCACATTCGCATCCGATTATCAAAGTGGCACTCATTTAGCAGCAGCCTGCCTTGCACCAAAATGAGTTAGCTTGAAGGAAAACTCGGCCCATTTACTCAGCAGATTTTAGCATTTTAAGGAGGCCTGAATGTCACACAGTATTGCTCCATTCTGAAGAGTTTCAGACATCTCCAGCTGATGATTAATTGTGAGTGATGGGAAATAAAATCCAGTAAAGCCAGCTGCTTGCCATGGTCGGCAAAATTACTATAATGGATATAGGCTGCCAATTTTCCAGTTTTACTGGCAAGTCTTCCAAGTGTAATTAAGGGAAGTTATAAATGATATGGAAATCTATCAAGTCCCATTTATTTTCAGAGGACTCTTTCCCCAGAGACTTTTATCTTCAAGCTTATAGTTTGCTTTGTTGTGCTAATGATTTAAACTACTTCTTATTCCTTATTAAAGTCCTCAATATCCTTCATATGATGTTATAGTCACTTTTTTTTGCAAAGATTTAAAGAAACAGAAACATACTCAGGCTGTTTGTGAACTTGGCTTATTCCTATGTTCACTCTGAAAATTCACAAGGGAATGGCCAGTTTGGTGGCAATGTGGCCTTGCTGACTATAAGTATCCTCATGAACTCCCAGATAATGTCAGTACGAAAAGAAAGGAGAAGGAAAAAAAAGGATCCCAAGAAAGCAGAAAAGGAAGCTCCCCAAAAGTAAAGACTTTGAAGTCTGCTTTCAGGAGCAGATATTCATTCATCAGAAGGTGGTGTAGCTCACTAATGTTATTTGATTTGGAATAAAAGCATGAAAATGATGGCAAAGGCCTAAAATTGGAGATGTAAAGGATGACTGCACAGTATTCCATTTCTCAATTTCATCCTTCAGAGCCACAAAATGGGGGTGATACAGTTACTGGATGAGATTTACAGTAACAGCTGTGGTCTTCCCACACAAGGGAGGCCCTTCTAATGGGCTAAGGTCTGTTTTGAACAGACGGGGAGTAACAAAACAAGGTTTCCTATTAAGAGTGTGCAGTAATATCTTCTGATAAAGAAAAGGATTACAGGATTCGTATTCCTTTAAGAAAGACATGACTCTTTTTGTTGTCTAAAACTAAAGTAGTTTTAGAAGGTGATTTGTTAAATGTGGGAGAGGGGACACAAATGACATCGAAATGTATAGTTTCTAGAGACTGAGCCTCTAGCAACTGTAAAGAATGCATAGGAAACTGTGCCAGTGGCATATGGCTTTCCACTGTGCTAAACATTCATACAAAAGACAGGTTCATCAGTCATTGGAGTATCTGGATAAAAAATTAGCTCCTGATGGATGGTATTTTGAGCTTACCTGCTGCTAGTACATTACCAGAGAAACACAGGTTTTGAAACCCACATGACATTAGAAACTGCAGACCATGAAATACAACACGTGCAGGCGCACATAATGTACGCCAGATTATACAAAATAATAAATAAGCTATTTAAACCCTCTGCCTAAAATTGGGCCCGCTGCAAGGAACCCTGGGTCACTTCTACGCAGGCCAATTAATGCACAGCATCTGCTGTATAGAAGCAGGGCATGAAGCACTTCCGAATGATTTCAGCAATTAAAAGAAAACTGTTTCCTGCCTGTTCAGACAGCAACTGTTTCAATGCAAGAGTGAGCACCAAATCACTGTGTGCAGCTGAAAAATTAAGCCTCCTTTTTGGGGAAGAGGGGTGAGTGGGATGGAGGTTTTTTTTTTTTTTAATGGAAAAGGGAGCCTTCTTTTGTTGTCCTACATTCTGTGTTTTTCTGCCAAATTAGACAGAAGGCTCTGAGGGCTTACAGGGCCCTCTACAGTATCACCTTCTGGTGCACTGTGGCTCCCTAAAAAGATGGATCAATATCAACCCTGCTGATTCTTCTACAAAAGTGAAAATCCTTCAATTACATTTTTTAAGACTGTTCTATTTAGAACACAGGTGCTTGAATGCAATGCATTTTAAGGCCCTCAGATCTGAAGAAAGGCACAGTTAACAGCCACAAGGAAAAAGGCATCTCAAATTTGGTTAAAAGGAACTGCTAGGATCTGATTTTAATAACTTCTTTCTGAGCCTGGAAGATAGGCTGGTAAATATTCCTTGATATTTCCCAAAGAAGAGACGTGTATTTACATCCCAACATATTTAGGTATCTGGTGGGGGAGGGAGACAACGGAATTTTTGCTGTATTTAAGCAATGATGAAATCATCACCAAAATACAAAGAAAAAAAAGGAAATCTTAGGAAAATGATGCCAAATTTATCCTTGTCTTGGTCTTACCAAATAATGGGCTTCTTCCATGGACTGACTCGTTTGGAGGGGCATTCAAAAGGTTTGCCACTTGCTCCTATCATTTCTGTATCCCCTCTATAACCCACACAAACATAATTTCTCACACAGAGTAGGCTCAGTTAACACACGTAAAATCGAATGGCCTCTCTCAGCCTAAGTCCTTGTCTGTTCTCTATTTTCAATGAACTTGATTTGCTGGCAGGTTATAATGGCCACTTGATCAGGGTGCAGGGTGCCTCTGGAGAAAAAAAGTTACAAATCTAATACTCTAGTACATTTGTTCTCAAACTTCCTTAAAATTATAAAAACACCTAACTCCTCACTGCCTTCTTTCCAAGGTAGGCCTTTTGGAGCCAAAGTGTGTAAATGCAAAGAGAACTAGCTAAAAACTGAAGCCACTTGAAATGAATTTTCTGGTGTCACTCCAGTTTTAGAAATCATTCTGATTGCTATACCTTTGTAGAAGTCCTTGCAGTGGAAAAGGCTTTTCAGTAGAATGATACTTTTTTAAGCATAAAGACAACAAGAGGCTATTTTGTCTTAGTATGGCTGAAAGTGGCCATCTTCAAAACGGTCTGACAGAAACAAGGATAACTTGCCTTAAGTAGATCTTATCTTCAAAAGCAAAAAAAAATAACAGAAAGATTCTCTTACAAAACAGATTTCCTCTGGTAAACAAAATTTGAATGCTAATGGATTGCTCCGAGGTGCCCTTTCAATAGTAACATTCCTATACATTTTAAGAAGTCCAAATACTTAAATAAAGTAGTGCTGCAAACAGAAAACAAAGAAATGCATACTCCTGTATGCATTCATGTGTATGTTTAGGTGTGGTTGAGGTTAGGGAATTTAAGTAAAGAATAAACATGAATAATGCCCATTGTAAAATAAGTAGTGCAATCACTTTATAAATGCGAATCAAAGGCCTCAGAGATTGAAAAACCTTTCAAGTGATCAAGCTGGTTCCTAGGCTAAGCCAGAAGAACTCCCCTCCCACCCCCCAAACGGGTATAGACAGTATCTAATGTTTATGTTCCACAAGTCCACTTGTCAGCAGTGTCAGATCTAACCCTGAGATAATCCAAATACCTCATAATCAAAGAGCTTTCAAATCTGGCACAGTACTGTCTCTTTCAAAGCTGAAAAAACAAGTGCCCCTCTTATTCATCATTCTTTCAAATTTAGCTATGAACCAAACAATTTGGAGAGAAAAGGGAAGTATTAGTTCTATATTCTGAAATGGAGCACCTGTGTTTGCCAAATCGGTATAGGTTTCAATTATCTTAGAAATATTACCACCTTGGAAGGGGCAGAGATTAGTAGAAAACAGTCAAAGGCGGGGCACTCTGGCCAATAACTTGCCACCAGGGGCAGTTTGGTTACTTATGTCATCCGCAATACTGCAAACCACCTAAGAAAACTGTGAGCAAAGCTATGACCTCCAGTAACCAATGCTGCCTGCCTTTCAGTGACGGTTCCCTTACAACGGCGTCCTTCCACATCTCAGCCTGACAGCCACACTTTCTGGTAGGTGCTGCCAAGTCAGAATATGCATTGGGCAACAGAAAAACAAAATCTGTAACCAAAGTAGATGCCATGAAAAGCAACAGGTACCTTTTGCCAGCCTATTATTTTACCTGAGTTTATAAAGTAATAAAGAACTCTATTTTCTTTACAGGAAGAAGTTATCCCATGATTGTAAATTGAATACAGCCCTTTGCAGGCCTCTTTTTAAAGATGAGATGAATATTTTCAATGCAAATTTGAGACGATTACTGAATCTAAACACAACCAGGAAGGGCTTGAATTAAATACAATGTTAAAATTCCCCCTTGGGATTTTTTGAGTTTTTTTCCCTGACACCAGGAGAAGCAAAGGGCTAACAAAACAAAAGGGTTCATGCTCACTTTCTATTACACTTCAAAGTCAAAACAAAAACTGCAGTAAGTTAAGCAGTTCTGGGTCACGTGGCAATGTGGGGAAGGAAAAACATTCTTCCAGGGTTTTAACTGAAGAAAAAAAATGTTTTTTGTTAAAAGATATGATAGAAAAATTATGCCCATTAGAAAATGTTAATTATGTGGAAATGGTGGCTTTAATTAATTAGTATCAGTGTTTTTAAGTTTAGCACAGTGTTAGATGTATAGAAACATATTAAAATCAATCATTGAAAAGAAATGCTTCTATTTTATAGAAGGTAAATACTGCTTTCCCACTCCAGTCTGCATAATGATGGACTATTTAATATTCAATTTTCTTCTGAATTAAATTTCTAACTGTGAAAATATCTGCTCCAACCCCCACCTCCATCTAATAACTAGCCTCTGATTTACTAATACCTGTTTCCAGATGGTAAACAATTATACACAAAAGACAAAGTTAGTTTGTCAGCCACATGGAAAAGTGAAGGCCTTTAAAAGAAAGGAAATAACCATCATATTAAATGTTAAATGGAAAGAAATATATTTTAGAGAACTTTAAGGAAGCCACACTGTGTGAAGCCTAGAACAAAATGTTCCTAATTATAGTAAAATTTCTCTTTTATGCTTACGGAAGGGGAACCTGCATTTCAGAAAAGTCACAGGATTTTAAATACATGCTACGGAGTTCCAACTGTACTTGGTCATCTTGAAATAACTATAGAGATTCAAAACAAAATTCAGCTTGTTTTTTTTTCTGTTGTTTTGGTGTTCTACTTTCTACTTTTACTAAAGGTAAAAGGTGTTTCAGGATTTAATAAGTCAAGTGAAACTTTCTACTTGGATCTCTCTGATACCCTGCTCCTGCCCCACCCTCCTCCAACTTTTATAAATGTTTTCACTCTTTCAACAGGCATTTCTTGAAAACATTGGTTATTTGTGCTTACTTGGCTTGAAATATAAGGATTCTTTTAAGATTTACTTAAGTCTAAGTATGAATAGAGCAGCTAAATGGATTTAAGGTTTTTAAAAATACTTTTTCAAAAGAAAAGTTGGGAAGACTCGAGGGGTCCTTGATTTTCCTTGGCTATATCCTGAGCTGTCTGCTTTAGTGGGTCTTGGCACCTTGAGAGCCACTGTATTCTACATAGAAGAGCCCAAGTTTCTTTGCAAATGGATGGTAGCAGAAAATTGGGTAAAACTCAGGTGGGAAACATTAGTTTCCTAGAGAAGTGAGGAAGTAAGCCTGGGGCTTTTGCTTAAATAAGGAGAAATTTCTTGTATTTTAGTTCTTTGGAGAAGAATTAGATTCTAAATTCGTGAGCACTAAAGGATTAAAAAAAAGCCTTCTCTAACTTCTGTTGCAGTACAGGTTACTTGTCACAAATGGCAACCACTTAAGAGAGAAAGAACACAGCTTTATCCAAACACAATGGTACATACAAAGTGTGAAAAGCACTAGGGGAGGGACCACAGCTAGCTTTGGAAACAGGAGAACCAAAGCAAACATATTCTTCACCTGGATGGCTTAAGAACCCTAGCCAAAGCATCTGAGAAGTGTGGTGGCTGTTCTAGGCAGCACAAGCCATGGCAAGGGTTTTGATCCCCTCTTGAAAAGTTCTTTCTGATAGAGCAGCACTTTTGTAAGCTGGTTCTCAGGCCTGTTCACATGTCTCATGAGGAAATCCTCCAAAGCAACTCTAAGGAATACTTGATAATTTCAGTAAAATAGTATGTTTAACAGTTCTCAGGCTATACCACTCTTGAAAACCTATGTTCAGGTGGGTTTCTCCTTTAAAAAAATACAGACAATTATTTAACTACTTGAAAAAAGTCAAATACCAATGTTATCTTGCTCCTTTTTTACCTAGTTACATTGTTTTCATACAGTAAGTTATTCTTGGATAAACTATATCATTGATTTGCATTTTTAGTCAGTGTAGAAATTAGACCTTGAGGAAATGGTGGATTGAAAAAAAGTCTGCATTGATGAGTGTATTCCAGTCTTCTTTGCTATGCTAAGCAGCTATAGTTAAGGAAGCTGTTACTGCTGGATAGCCATGACATGATATTCGAATCATTCCATCCCACCACTTATTTAAGCCCACATAGCTAATGCTACCTCACTTCTTGCTGGTTTTGACACTGGTCCTAGAAAAGGAAGGATTTAAGTTGGATCCTTAAAGCACCTGTCTATTTTATAATTAAGACTACACAATTAGTAAGTACTGACAAGTTAAGGTTGGAGGAACACATATAATGTTGTTCAAGTGTCTTGCTGTTCCATGCCTCCAGCAAAAAGCTGAACAAAAGAATATATATTAAAAAAATGCCTTGTATTCTACTTTACCAGGAAGTTTGTAGGTTTCCTCTGATTATATTGGGGGGATTTCTGAATTCTATAGCGAGGATCTAGCTTCTCATGATCCTATACCTTCAGGACCAAGAACACTGAGTAGGCTGTTAAAAAAAAATCATCAGCCTTTACTTATCTTTTTTACTGCATGCTCCAAATCCCAATCACAAAATCTGAGTGCGTAATCTTTACCAGCAACAGCAAAACAAAACTGAAATTTCATCATGACTTGGTCATGTTACTTTTTTTTCTTTACAGAAATTCTAGGAGTTTACATTCTAAGGCAAATTATTTATTAAATCATTTTTCTGCCTCCTAGGCTAATTTCAGTTCTAACAGTTTCTGCTTCTATCTTAGTCTTCACTATCTGCAAATACTTTTTTGTATGCCATTTCTAAAAAATGTAGATTAGTCACTGCTGGTGCTGGAGTTTATTATTTCATTTATATTAATAATAAAACAGGGAAGAAATTTCAATTAGATCTTTAAAAGAAATTACATAAACTTCAGACTTAATTATAAAATAGAATCTTGTTTCTGTACTATCATAAAGCCTACCTGGATAGGGTGGTGGTGGTGGTTTTTTTTTTCCCCTCTTATCCTTAAACCAACCAGAAAGCCTTTATAAGATTTTTGAATACATCCAAAAATTATTTCCTTTATCTAATTAATTGACAAAAAGATTTCTGCAAAAGGGTGCTGGAGCATGCCACTATTGCTACTAACCTGACCATTCAATATCCTCCTACTGGAGGTGGAGGCACAATCTTATCCTTAGGGATTAAGTGCTTACTAATTAAGCAGTAACAAACTCTTCTTTGTGCTTTGATATTATAAGTTGAACTTCAAGGTGAACTCAACATGGAACTTATCCTTAAGTTGTGGAAGATGCATTTTGGGGGGGCCTACTTTTCTTCTTCCCAATTAGCTCCTTATTCCTTATACCAAAGGAAAGCTTCCCCTTGAAAGAATTCTTTCTCGGCAGTATTGCTTGTAGAAGACCAGAAGATCCTCCCTGTAAGGCTGTTCAAAGCCCTGAGTACACTCATGATAGTAAATGGAAATATTTAAAAGTAAAATACTACTAAAAGCCAAATTTTCTCTTGACCACAACAGAATGAATTTGGCCTAATATCCAATCCATTCACAAATGGTTTCTTAGGCAGTCAAAACTGTTTCTGAGTATAACTGATGTAAAGAAATAGTCGATGCATATGGTCTGAACTGTAATCTACTCAGGGATGCTGTGAAGGCAATTTGAGGAGAGGAGCTTACAATACAGCCCATATTTAAGAGTCATATCACTTACCATGTCTCCTGGCTTCACAGAGACTGCAACCACCACTCCAGGCATTGGCGATCTCAAAACACTGCTTGTGTCCTCTGCTATCTTCTCCAACATAAATTTGTTCAACTTTGCAGCCAGCTCAGTTAAGATATGTACCTTATACTTAAAGAAAAAAAAAATTACAGAATTTTTTCATGAATTTTTATTGTCAAATCCAATTGTGTTTTTAGCTTTTAGAAGTCCAAATTATATACTAATAAAATATCTCAACTAGAAATTGCTTAGTACAATTTCATTATACATACCAAATATGAAATACTGTAATCGAGATACATTGTTAAAAACAACTATCTAAAAAATAGCTGGGAGGGGAGATGCCTATTCCAAAGTTAGACACAAAGAAGCAATTAGCAAAATACTACTGCATAATTAAGAAAAAGAAGCTTAGCCATACAAATTTAACAGGTCATAATTTCCCTTTCTACCTCCCCACTTAAACACTTATTCCTGATGAATAGAAACAATCCAAGGAGCTCGATGTGGGCCTGGGGAGCCATGAGGACCCTGTACCAGTAGATGGCAGCAGATTTCTGTCTCAAACTTTCAGCTTCTCCTCCAGGAGGACAGAGCCCGTTGCTATTCATCAATCATTTAAACAAAAGACTTCAATAAGCATTCCGGGATGAATAGCATTTAAAATTCAAATTGATATTTTGATGAAACAAATATCAACACGTTCCACTAAAAATATTCTATTCACTATGGAAACCACTGGCTTTTTTTTTTTCCCCCAGTGCAGTGGGGTCTTCTTTCTGGGCAGGGGGTGGTTTCCTGGTGAAGGAGAATATTTAAAGGAGACTAACTTCTGCTTCCAAGAACAAGATGAGTACTTCGGAAAGGGCCAGTGGCCCCCTTGAGGCTGGGCAGGCTGGCCCCCAGGAAGGGAGGCTCTCAGTGGTGGGAGAGCTTGACTCTCCCCTATACCTATGGGCACTACACTTGATTCAAGCCAAACGAGAACCCAAGTCAAATACATGAAGGAGTGTTAACTCTGAAGCTCAATCACCACCTGGAGATTTTAGGACTCCCCCCGAAACATCTTGGGGAAGACTGGTCCTGCCTAGCAAAAAGCTGCTCTAACTCTCCAGGGCATCAATCAGGATGTTAATTAATGTAGAGAGCTTACCTTCCATCCCTCTCCAGCCCCAAATCAGCTTAGTTATTTACCTCTCAGCATAGATAAAGACATTAAGGTATATTGTTTACTATGTTATGGGGTGGGGCAAAGCAGGCTCACCGGAAGCTCTGATAAGGTAAGTTTGAAGGAGATTTTTGACAATGTGACAGGTTGAATAATAACATCTTTTGCATGTTTCTTTACTCTTGAGTGTGTGTTTTGCAATCAAGACATACAAGTGTCTGCCAGTTGCTGAAGGATATGATCCTTAAGTGAAATTACAGTGCAAATAAAAGCTTTTTGCTCCTATTAAAATTCATCTGAGTCATAAGTGGCAAAGAAAAAAAGCCAGGAGAGTGCCTTCTGCTGTCAGTCTAATAAACATTCTAGGGAGAGGGACTATCTATCAAAGATAAATTGTACTTAAAAGTCCTTCATTAAATCTATGGGGGGATGGGAGGGGAAAAATATAATTATACCAATTTTCACAGTTTAAGTATCTGTGCTCAGTGTCTACTTTGTACCAATAGTTTGAAAATTAAAAGAACCCACCAAAACACAACCAAATCTCTTTCTTGAAGACAACAAAAGTAAGTTAGCATTGCAGTAAAATGTTGCATCTGTGTGATTTTAAAAGGTTAGTTAGCTAATTTAGTTTTGAGGGCTGAGTATATAGATAACTTTGTGTATAATTTTTTTTCCTCAAACAGGCTACTTTAAAACTACAACCTCCAAATTCAGAAAAAGTGACTTTTTAAACAAAAATCCAGGGTCATTTGATTTACTATTTTCCGTGGCTGTGGGGACACTTTAAAGTTAATACCCTAGCTGGATCACAAAGTATAGCATTAACAGGAATAAAGTGCTCTAGGTTTCTACTGAGGCCCTCTTTCCCCCCTACAAATGATAATATCCTGACCAACAACTCCATCCTTCTACTATTTTTATAATTTTCCTATCTTTTAGATTCCTCTCTCTGTAGGATTCCAGCTTTGCTTGGAATGAGATGTGAAAGAGTCAGAACTTAAATGCCTTCAGATACAGGCCTTTGTTATTGATGAGATGTTTGAGATGTTCCTTTTCCTTTTGTATTTGTTTATTGTTCTTAAATCTGTTTGGGGATATGCAAGTTATTGTAATCAAGTGAAAAATAATAACAGTAAACTCCTAAGGAAAGGCCTTGTTTTTCATAGCTGGCTTAGAAATGACCTTTTTGAATATAAAAAGATGAGGCAGAGAGAGGTTCTCTTAAGATTACCTTTGATGTTGGACTACTGTTGTCCTGACCCCACCAGAATAGTCATACAAACTTCCCTTCTTAAAACAATATCCTGGCTCCCCAAAAAAACATTAGACAGGGGTGTGATTGCTGGCTTGGAAGCTTAATGGAATGTTGCATATGAGCCCACCAGGGCAAACTTCCTGGTGAGACATGCACAGGCCTTCTGGTGCCACAAAAAAGGAGTCACTCGACAACGTATGTAATGACTTCATCACAAATCCTGCTTGTTTGTTTCTTTGAATTTTGAAGGTTGTAAAGTTCACTTCAGGAAGTACTGTGACTCCAGCTTTATAATAGGCAATTCCATGCAGTGACTAGCTTCTGGGATACTCCTCAGGAGAGTTCATTTTATCAAGTGAATAATCCTCTCCCTCCTCTAATTCCTTTCTCTCCACTCCCCACCCCCCACCCCCCACTCCAAAAGAGCAAATAAACCTAAAGTTGATGTTTTCAGATACGGGCCAGGCTTCTTGTCAACGGATGGCAGGGGAGAGAAGTACAAGACTAGAAGAGGCCATAAGGTTTTCATTGCCTAGAACATGAGAAACATCTGCTTGAGTGATGAGGAGCTCATTGGGAGAGTTCAGCAGTCATGGAATCTGGAGCTGATCAGCTCTGATTTCATCAATAGATGTCACTTTACTCTGCAGGGCTTCAGGGGATAAATCTTCCAGCCAAGGTAAAGTTAATAACAAGTACCTGAATACTATTTCACTATGTGTTTTGGAAAGAAAACAGGTGTTGCTTGTCCACAGGACAGTTGGGCTTCTCAGTCAGAATGCAAAAAGAATGGAAGGGAATGGGATGCTACCTGGTGGCCTAATTATGGTAACAGGACACTGTCCTAGGTCTCGCAACAAATTAATTTTATGGTGCTTGCAATGCAAAACCATGTCTAACAAGAAAATTTCTCTAATAAGAATAAAAAAGGGCCTAATCACACCAGATGTATTAGAGACCAAAGAGAAAAGGACCAATGCAAGACAAAGAAAAGAAACACAAGAGAATTATTTTTAAAATTGGCCCACAACTCCCTTTTAACATGAAGCCATTGTTAGCTCAGCGTGACACAAAGTAAAAGTGAAAGATGAAGAGAAGACCTGGCATCCAGTTGGAGTTCAGTGGTGGTCACCCACATCTTAATCACATTCGTCACTTCTTTAGAAAAATACAAACAGACAAAACCAGGATTATTAAAAGCAGGACAGACTACAGCTTAAGAATGATCACAAAATAGTATCCTGCTAGTGACTGCATTAACTTAATACATGACTCTTCTTATGATTTTTAAATCCACGTCCTTATTTGTAAGCCCTCCGGATTTACCAGCAATTTTACCAGAACAATCTGATATACTAATATAAATGTATGAATTATGAGTTGTTTGGGTTGTGGAGTAGACTGGATTTACAGTTTACGTTATTTCCAGCCATGACTTTAAAGAGTCTACTGTCATCCTTCTGGAAGGGGGATGGGTTCCAGTATTGTTTTTGTATCTTTTCCCCAATAACATCCATTGTCAATTTTCAAATAATATTTTATGAGGCACCGTCATTTTTTTCTGCCTTTAACACTGTACCTCTGCTTAAGTTGGCCTTAGTAATGCCAACTGTTGGCCAACTTGATGCCAAACGGAAAGAGTACTTATCAAGTGTGTATCTGATTGTAGAAGACAGTGTTCTCCTCCCAGTGCTGACCTAGTGGTGCGAATTATATTTCATCAATTCTCTTGACATTCTGAAGTAAAAACCAAATGTTCTGAATGAGAACATCGCATATGCACTCAGATTAAGTAAGAGGAGATGCAGTATTTTTTAATAGGCAAGGATTTTTTTCTAACAAGATTTTAAACCTCTTTCAATCACAGTCATCTTGAATGTTTGTTTATGGAACTAATTTATTCCATAATGTGGCAGTAAGGGCTAGCGCAAAAATGTTCACGTAAATGTCTACGCTGCTGATAATGAACAGGATTGAAAAAATGTTAAATATTAAAAAAAAAAGACGGTAAGAAAGGACTTGGGCACAAAATGATGCATCTTTACCAACAGAGAGAAAGAACAAGAGTACAGAAAATCACCAAACATAAGCAGTAAAACCTTAATTAAAACTGTAATTCAACTACATTCTTCTATTTGCAATTCATTGTGTGATACATAATTAACACTCTAGAAAAACATAACAAGGGTTAAAAGCCATGCAAATAACATTCTCCAAACACTTTAGCTTAAAGGCTTAATAGTTTTTTTTTTAAAAAAAAAACCTACAGAGTTAAAGCCTGTGGATGTCCTTCTCTTGGAGTTACAACCCAGACGAGCAAGGTGAAATGAACAGATAGCGGTTAGAAAGCTGTGTGGAGCTCAGCGCTTTGTACATCTGCAGTCGCCGCAGCAGCCTGTTAGCATAACGCTTTGACAACTCCATCAGCGCAGTCTCATGGTAGCTGTCAATCAGGACGCATCATTTAATCCAATAGCACTCTGAGGACTTTCTCCTCCAAGCCACATGACAGCGTCTCTACAGCTCTATTTATATCAGCGCCCAGTTGTGTTTACAACGCTGTTGTAATTAGAAAAGATGCAACAGGCAGCCGTGTGATGCACATTTCCATTTGGCCGTATTGCCACGTAAAGTGTGATCCTGCTTCACAGAGTCATGCGAAATGACAAAAGGCTATTTTCTTCCTTCTCCCCGCTCAGACAGCACTTCATTTGCAGCTATCTATAATTAGATTAATGGTGTAGTGCAGCACAAAGCAGGCCCACTTCACATCAGATAGCATATGAATTAGGACAAACACTTATTTCAATTCCAGGCAGAGAAAGCAATGACTGGGGTATTTAGCATACCCTTTATGGTGGAATGAGATGTTAATTGTGTACCATTACCTCTAAACTGCTTGCTTGTTGTATAAATCACTGTGCTAATTGAGGCAGAGATAGAAATGTAGCCACAGGCAAGAAAGCAACGGAATGAGAGCCTAAGATGGAGGATAAAGGATTATCCAGTAAAACCATATGGAGATGAGGGTCCTTTGAAACCTTTGCTTTCTGCCCATAAGCAATATTTCTCAAAGTCTGGAAAAACTCTCGCAACAGTGTAAAGAAAAATTAATTTTTACATCACATTACATCACAATTTAAGTCATCTTGGAAATGTTCATGTCTGCCAGGAATCAAAATTTTAAAAGTTTATGGAACTGTGACATATCGTTATAAAAACAAGGAGACTGATTTCAAATGGTCAGGATTTTTCATCTCGACGTTTGGCTTCTGTGCTAATAAGTAACCCTTGCAAGCTAGGGCCTTGAAGCAGATGGCCCACTGATCCATCCACATGGTAGGAAGAAATTCTTTCCCAAGTCTTAAAGTTTGTTCTTTCTACTTCAGATTGCCATTGAGGCCAATTAGCTAGCAGCAGTTATTTTTGATGGGAGTAAGTGAAGTTCCAATGGGGACAAAGCTGTTTTCATCTGCCACTGAAGGAATGCATTCAACTCCACCAATAAAACACTCCCAATATTCTAGCTGGGGTCTTCAGACTCATAGCAAGAGATTCTGGTAGAGATGCTTTTTATCCTGTTATGCCATTTAATTATTTCAAAAGACCAGCAATTTAAGCCTGGACCGTTTTCGTACAAAACTACTCTCTCCCTTTTGATGAACTCCTCAGGCCTCAGATGATTAATTCTTGTTTACTAGATTTATTTAGAAAAAGTTAAAATAACATGGAGCTTTCTCTGTGTGGCCCAATCATGGACTTTCTTTAAGTGGCCCAATTCTGAAATCATTTATTATGAGAAGCATGCTTTCACTCCCTACTCTCCCTACACTTGTCCATATACCTATATGTGGGTTTGTATGTATGCATGTGTGACTATTACTTGCACACATTCCTATAAATTTTCTTACAAGAAAGGCAACACTAAGGTGGCAAATTACTTTGCAGAATTTAGCAAATTTAAATACTAGATGGTTATTGGAACAGCCAAGTGTGCTTTAAGATGGAACAAATCTAGTTGGTTAGTGAACGTCTTCAACTTCTATTGAATAGGAACCTCAACTGATATATCCATTTCATCTTCAGACCCTTACACGTTTAAGAACTGCTATGCTTGGTTGTCTGTGTGAAATCCATTAGCTCAAGTTAGAGGCAAATATAAGAAGGTCCCCTGCCCCCAGATGCCTTGTTCAAGGTATCATCATAATCTAAACTTAGAAATAGAATTCAGGGTCTCAATTTTCCCTATTTTGCCACAGTCTACACCTTTAATATTAAAGAGCAATTCATGAACAGCAAGACTACCCTTACTGGCACCAAAGTTCAACAGTTTAGGTTTTGGTCACAACAGTAAGAATCCTCTGGGTAATCTTTTAAAAAATTCAATGAAGCTTACAACTATAAAGAAACATTAGCTGTATTGAGAAAACCAAAGGGACCTATGAAATGGAAACAAATGGCAGCAGAATAAACAGTGTTGACTACTTTGAAATAACACCTCCCAAGTGTGCAGCTAGTTGACATAAATGGAAATGCATTGAGGAAAAGAGCTGTGAAGCTGGGTAACAGCCCTGCTCCTAATCATTAATCACTTTTTTAGGCCATTTAAACTGGCGCATTACAGCCTGCAGCAAAACGCCAACACTCCCATCACTTGCATGTCAGCAATGTTGGTGTTAACAGGAGAAAATATATGGTTTCTACCGTTGTGCCCTAGCTCCCCAGCATTTGCTCCCTTTAATTGAAAAAGGCAGTTAAATACAAGGTAAATCATTCAGTTAGCTGAGCTGTTTAATAACATATAATTGATAATGTCAATATGTTACAATGACATAATGCATCACTTTCAACACTCGTCTACTTACATTCATGAGTCAATCTACACCCGTGGCCTGATTTTCACTGGTATATTTGTTCCTTAACTTAAATCTCGCGATGGATCAATATACCAATAACTTGTTGGGTAAGAGCCCCAAAAGTAGTAGAAGGTCCATTGTCCACCTCCTGACAGGATGGTATTTAAAGGGAGGACTTGTGAAAAAAGAGGCAAATGCTCTCCCCAAAAACACCCCAAATCGCAAAATACTTTTTGTGCATGAAGCCTGTTTCTGCATCTCACTATCCCAAAGTTCCTGCTGGGAGGGGGATAAAGCTCCCTTAGAAAGAGGAAAAATCTTAAAAGCTGGAATTAACTGCTCTTAACTACTGAACAAGACTTCTCTGGAGGGGTCTCTCTACATTGGGCCAGGGTATGCGAGCTTATACAGGGTGACAGGAGAGTGACTAAATCAAACATATGAACAAAAAAGGACAAACATGTTTCTACAATTAAATCCACGTAAAGTAATTCACAGTTCTAAAAACATGAGTTTATGATAAAGGCATGTTTTATTATTCAACTACACTACAAATTAGGGTGAGATGTCATTTACATTTAAAAATAAAGGGAAAAAAATTCAGCACTCTGTAGGAGAGGATAAGTCTTCAAATATGCTCAACTTTGCTGTTTTTATTTTCCTTGTCATTCGTAACATAAATATCATCAAAAAGACCTGAACTTTAGAAATAAAATCAAAACGCCACACAGGAAACTGGCCTGCTACTACTAGCTAGGCTTAGCCCAGTGCCTGGCACGTAGTAGGCACTTGATACATATTTATTGACTAAAAGCTTTATAACTGTAATAAATAGCTATAATTAATGGTAATGATGGCAGTAAGAATGGGTCATATATGTGATTCGGAAGGAGAAAGAGTTCATTGTAACCTTGTAGAGCTCATGGCTGGGGTGAAGCCTGGTGCAGGTGTACTGATAATAAAGGTGGAAGTTGATCTATGCTCAGCTCACAGGTGACCACAAGCTGTCTAACAAGCAGGTACATATGCCACAAAGGTAATTTGCTGGAATAAGTGGTGCTTTCACATCCACAAAAGCAAGTCCATTTACAATTAACAGTAGAGAGCTCACAAAAGAGAACATGTGCACTTCAGTTTGACCAGAATTCTATATGACACATGATGATTATAACGAGTCATTTTTTTCCTTTAAAAAAGAGAAAAAGAAAAATATTATAAATCTTTGAAAGCTTTGTACTCCATTACATAATGACAGCAGCATCTGTTAATAGAACTATTTTTTATCCTTCAACCTGAATTGTTTTATGTAATTACAAGTTTATAAACTCTTTAGTAAACCAGTGAGAAGGTATCTTTTTAAAGCACTATATAATTTGGGGTACAATAAGGCATTCTCTCGAAAATCTATAATTAGGACAGTATTAACTGACAGAAAAGTACAGGAAATGTTATAAAACACAATTATATAAATAGTCACATAGGTAGGAAATGTACTATTTTGCTAGAGCAGCTACTTTTCTTTTTCCCCCTTTTCTGTTTGGGGAGCCATATTGGCTCATTTCACAGTTAAGCACAATAAATATGTTCATATTTTGTATCATGTCTATTCCATCATAACAAGTACAAAAAGCAATAGCATTATATGTTATAAATAATCTACTATGATCTCCCTATATTGGCCCATCAGTTATGCAAAGGTAGTCAACTCCTAAAACTGACAGCTATTTTTTCTTTTAAATGAACTGCACTGCATTTATTCTTACCAAATTTCGCTTTTTAGCCTACTTCTTCAGCGTTTTTTCCCCTTCTCTAAGAACTTATTAAAAATTGTACACAATATGATTATTTATTCACATTCCAAATAGCCAAGGAGTGAACAGAGTGTAGCCTTCAAATACCAGAAGCTGAAAGATTGTCTTATGTGTCAAATGTTGATTGGTCAACTTTATTCATTTCTAACAATATGATAAAAAAGTTCCCTACTTGATTCCATGATGCAGTGAAACATTTCAAAATTCTGATGAAATATTACTTAATACTGAGTAGAAACTCAAAAACTAATACAGAGACAAATGCTCTTCAGTGGCATGAGAGGAAGGTAAGTGAACACCCTTCAACGACACTCTGCTTTCTTTTCCCAAATACCACTACATTTGTGTAGGTTCCTAGGACTATTCTTTCTGCTAGGCAATTTTTGGTCATTTTTGTTTTTAGAATCAAAACTTGGCCTACCTTAAAAGTTTTATCTGGGTTACATAGTTGCTTTATAGGTTTCTGGAAGCAACCAGAACCACCTCTATGGGAAAACAGGATTTGTAGTGAGTAGAAAACTAAGAAAACTAATCATTCTACATATCATTTGGGGTACAATAAGGCATTCTCTTGAAAATCTATAATTAGGACAGCATTAACTTACAGAATTAACTAACAGAAAAATGTTATAAAATACAATTATGTAAATAGCCACATAGGTAGGAAATGTACTATTTTGCTAGAGCAACTATGTAACCCAGATAAAACTTTTAAGGTAAGCCAAGTTTTGATTCTAAACACAAAAATGTCCAAAAATTGCCTAGTTCTAGTACCCCAAGCTGGACGTAGAAGGCAGCTCAAATGCTCAACTAATTAGCTCAAGATAAAAAGATACAGTTATCCCAAATTACTGGCAATCACAACAAGGTTGTGAAAGGATCTCAAATGGAATTACCTAACAGAACAGGTCCTGCTGAGCCTTCTAGGACTTGGAGATTAGGAGATCATATTTAGCTTTAGCACTGAGAAAGGACAATGTTGGTGTGTGGATGCAGTGGGAACAAGGAAGACCGTATGTGGATGTGTCACAGGGCTCTGTCTTGAACCTTTTTCTTTTCTCACTCTTGCTCCCTCTTGAAGTATAAATCCCATATGTTTCCAAAGTAGAGTGTGGATACTGAAAATTCTCAAGATTTTATAGAGGCTTAGTCTCTACTGAAATCACTATCTTTTGGGTATCTCCAATTAGATGTCCCAAAGTCATCTCCAACTCAACATGTCCATAACAGAACTCTTTTCTTCCACACCCTCCCTTTTTATTATTCTTCCCTGTCCTCTATGGAGGGCAGTACCATTCTTCCAGTCACCCAGATTCACACGTTTATCTTCTACACTTCCAAATAATTTTCAAAATCTTGTCAATTCCACTTCCCTAACATTTTTCATCCAATACCTCCCTCTGCTTCCACAGCCACCACTCTGGCTCAGGCCTTCTTCACCTCTCTCCCTGCAGTCTCTGCTCTCCCCTATCTATACCCATAGGGCTGGAATCTTTGATATTCCTAAAACACAAGTGTGACCACGTCATCTGCCTACTCTTATAACTTTTTTTTTTGCCTCTAGGATCAAATAGAAATTCCTTTGTTTGCCTCTTAAAGCCCTTCACATCCTGGCTCTGACCTTTCTTGATGAATGGCATAGGACTTTCCATTGGTCTGGGTCAATCTGGCCTACTTGATGGGTCACCAAACCCAATGTTCTATTTCTTGTGTCTCTGCCTTTGCACAGGCTAACTAGGTCCTATGCCTGGATTGCACTCTCTCCTTACTTTCTACCTGGCTTTCTTCAAAGCTCAGCTTAGATGGCACCTCCTATAGAAGGCCTATCTTTATACTAAAAGTTGCTTGTACCCTCTTCTCAGAATGTATATATTTTGTGTTTTCTATGTTCACATTGGTTCCCTTTAAAAGAATGAAGCACCTTGTGGATAGGGGCCTGACATTAGTAGATGCTAATAAGTGCTTTATTTTGGATGAATGAATTGCAGGTCTGGGATCCCGGCGACATAATACTCTCTATTTGGAGGCCCTTCTTGCTTTTCTGGCATTCAAGGAGCTTTCTTGGGTACACAGTGACTTGGAGACAGCATTCATTTAATCAACATTTATTCAGTGTTTCTAGGAAGTATTAGGGATAAAAAAAAAGAACTAGAAGTCATCTCAAAGATTTGTTAGTCTGGCTCTGTAGACAAGATTTACATGGATGAAAAAACTAGAAAACAAAGTCAGTGTATGATAAACAATAATCATAAGTTCTAAAGGTGAATGGGATTAGTTACAGGGTAAGTTTCTTGTCTCTGTCCTTCAAATACAAGTATCTCCCAGCTTTCTTGAAGGACTACCATATTTGAAAGAAGTGTATCTATTCTTAAACATTTCCAAAGAAAGAAGATTCTCTGACTTCCCTTGGGAGCCTGAACTAGTCTCAGCTTGCTCTTTAGGCAGGAAACTTCTTAATTTCTAAATAAAATCCTTATGGGTGTTTTTAGTCTTTTAAAAAAAATTCTCCAGTAAAAGAGAATACCTATTCACTATTACCCACATGATAGCCTTTCTCTCTCCATTGAATAGCTTGCTTTTCTAGCTATATGCCTAGCTTAGCTTAGTAACTGGCATGTAGTACGCTTTTAATGATTTTTCATTTATTCATCCATTTGGAAGACTGATTACATTCTCTATTACAACGCTTTTATTTTTTAAAGAAAAAAAAAGCAGAAGAAGCAATTATTCTACAATTCATATGTCTTTCCTTTCACAAACCCTTTTTCCTAACTTTATCATTCTAAGCTCTCTGGCCTTCTCTAAAACCTCACAAGTTATGATTCTCTGAACTTATACCATACTGGAACAATCATATCTGACCAATGCTAAGACTAGAGGGATTCTTACATAGTTCCTTTATGCTATTTAGGCTTATATTCATACAGTGTATTGTATCTTGCCTACTTTATTATACTGACAATTGAAATGGAGCGTTATATTTATGTTATACATAGAATCCATTATGGTCCCTAAAGATTTTCATGCTAATTAAATAAAGCTGGTCCCTTCCTTCTAAAGTTGATAGAGAATTTTCTTTTAAAATGAGTTACATTTAATTCATCCCTGTTAAATTTCATCTCTGTTACATCAGTCTATATCAGTCTCAATCTTTTGGTCCTCTAATCTTCCCCAGGCTAGATACATATTTAATTGAATGTCATTTTGGGGGGTTCTATATCTGTGATTTAATTGGTAAAAGGAATTCCTGGTATGAAAAGTCCTTTCATCATGTGGATCAGCATCTTGTCTACAATTTAGAGAATTATCTAGGGCAGGGCTGTCCAACCTTAGGTTTTTATTGAAACAACAGACAATATACTTTGATTTGCCATTTTAGTGAGAGCTCTGTGGTAGCTCAGCTTCGTTTACTAAAGCATTGATGTAAATTTCTATGCTTATAGGCAGGCCGTGTCCATAGGCGGCATTTTGGACAGCCCTGATCTAGGGCACTAAGAGGTTAAATGATTTCACTATGTTTGGTCATATGTGTCAGAGGCAGGGCTTAAATTCAAGGCTTCCTGATGCCAAGGTTAGCCCTTTATATATTATGCCACATTCTCTCATAATAAGCTTTCATTTCATTTAATAAGTATAACTTCTCTTACTTAGTAGATATAGTCTTTATAGTAGTGTAAGGTCATTAATGAAGAAACATAGCATTTCCATGGGTCCCCTAACATGGGAACTCTCCAGTGCTGCATATGACCACCCATTCACACCTCTCACTCTGTGGGAATCTCGAACATCAAAGTCTTCCTGTAAATCCTCTGTGGGTTCCACTCAATGTGACGGAGGCCTTTCTCCAGATCTCGACGCTGCATGGATACCAATGGAGTATAAAGGCTTTTTTTTTTTCCCACTATTACCTTATGAATACCTCACATTCTTTTCCAGTATCTTTTATGCTACTTTTCCAGCACAATTTTGCATCAGTAATACGCTGTCACTTACTCAAAGCCACCATGTTGTTCTTCATTGCTTTTGGGTGATGTACAACTTTATTTCTTAAGATTATTCCACTACTTACAGCTATATGACATCAACAGAAGAATACTGATGTTTAGAAAAAAAAAGTGGGTTGACTTGTAGGCAAGACGACTGCCTGCATGGAAGGTCATTCTTGCTATACCAACCTCAGACTAATGCTGGTTGTTAAAAGATAAATGATGATCAAGAAATACAATGAGAAACTACAATAAGTAAATTCATGTATCCTAGAACTACACAAAAAGTTATCCAGAAGCTTGAGGGCAATAGGATAGATGACCTGCCATCAAAGATGAGCCTCCCACAATAAGATATGATCTGGGACACAAGGAGTTGTCTCAAGGCCCTCTGTTCACAGGCAGCAAGCAAGCAAGGAAGCAAGGAAGGCCTCTAGAGAAGCTGCAATGGACCTTGGAAATGGGAGAATAGTGGCAGCAAGCAACTATCACTGTGGTACCATAGTACCGGGTCCCTGATATGGACAAAAGAATACATACACACACATACACACACACACACACACACACACACACACACACACACACACACACACACAGAATTTGGTGGGGAAATACCTCAAATTCAACTGGCAAACAAGCAGGTTAGGGAGCTAGAGTTAAGAGGGAGACTAACTGGGAAGTGAATAGTCACAAGTAAATCAAATGTCTTGATCCTGAAGGAGAGATTGAAAAGACAGGGGAAAAAGGCAAAGAATTCAAATATAAGGGGGTGCCTCAAATTGCCTTTTAGACAAACAGAGAATGGCTGGGTAAATTGTACATAAATGAATATTTGTACACCATAAAAATAATCAAAGAATATGACTTCAGGAAATTCTGGTTAGTATGAACTAGTGTAAAGTGAAGTAAGCAGAACCATGAAAATGCTTTCTACAAGGAGAGTGATGCTGTAAATAAAAACAGCTTTCAAAGACTTAAGATCTGTGATCAATGTAAAACTATGTCTCCAGAGGATCTGTGATAAAACATATCATATACCCATGAAAGAGAGGTGATGGACGAAAGGTACAGAAAGAGATATATTTTTGGATATGGTCACTATGGATTAATTTTGCTTGTCTATGCTTATTTATTACAAGTTTTTTTCTTTCTCTCAATTTTTAGAGAGCCATTGAAACATTTTAAATGTACAGAAGAAATAAAAGGGATAGTTTCAGAGAAACCTGGGAGGATTTAATAATATAAACAAAAATTATAGTAATAATAGCAGCTAGTATCTACCACCACCGCCACCACCAACTTGAACATCATCTCATTTCAGGTACTGATGGAGACAGCCCAGGACCCTGAGCCCCAGAGTCTTAGGAACAGCAATGCTTCCGGCAGAGCACCCTCTGAAAGCAACCCTTGTGAAAATGCTACTTGGCATGTACTCATGTAGGGGCTACAGCCTCATCTTTTGAAAACCCAGAAAAGAAAGTTCTTGAAACTAAAGTTTGCTTTTGTCATCCTCATTCAGATGGATATGATGTCATCAATAGCATTGCCATGAAAGAAGAAACATGGCCATCTGCTTTGCTGCTGCATCTTAAACCATGACACTTTCATTTGACTCGAAGTTGAAACTTTGCAAGTCTCTATTAGAATGTGAGCTCCTTGAGAGTACAGACTGTCTTACTTTTTTCTCTTTATATCATTAGCATTTAGCATAGTGCTTTGCAAACCGTAAATGTTTAATAAATGCTTCTTAAATTTATTCGTGTGTAGCTTTCTGAGGTTTGCAAAATACTTTACAAATATTATCTCATTTGAGCCTTACTAAAAACCTAGGAGGCTGGTGCTATTATATCCCCATTTTACAGATGAGGAAACTGAGGCTGAGAGAGGTTAAACGACTTGCCTGGAGTATCTAAGACTTATATGAAATGATATAGAATGAAACAAGCAAAGGTCAACAGTAAACAAGTATTTATTAAACACTTATGAGTCAGGCACTGTGCTAAGTACTAGAGATACAAAGAAAGGCAAAACCACTGTCCCTCCACGAGAATCAAGTAAAAAACTACTTGAAATAATAAACAACTTTAGCAAAGCTGCAGGATACAAAATGAACCCACATAAATCTCGGCATTCCTATACATTACTAACAAAGCCCAGCAGCAAGAGATAGAGAAATTCCATTTAAAAATAACTGTGGACAATATAAAATACTTGAGAGTCTACCTGCCAAGACAAACCCAGGAGCTATATGAACACAATTACAAAACACTTCTTACACAAATAAAGTCAGATCTAAATAAATGGAAAAACATCAGTTGCTCATGGTTAGGCCAAGCTAATATAATAAAAATCACAATTTTACCTAAATTTATTTATTTAGTGCCACACCAATCAAACTACCAAAAAATTATTTTAGAGACCTAGATAAAATAATAACAAAAGATCTAGACTATCAAGGGAATTAATGAAAAGAAATGCTAAGGAAGGTGGCCCAGCTATACCAGATCTTAAACTATTACAAGCAGCAATCATCAAAACTACTTGGTACTGGCTAAGAAATAGGGCGGTGGATCAGTAGAATAGGTTAGGTACAGAAGACACAGTTACTCTTTGATAAAGCCAAAGAGTCCAGCTTCTAGAATGAGAACTCAGTGTTTCACAAAAACTGCTGGGAAAATGGAAAATATATTGTATGGCAAAAATTCGGCATAGACCGATATCTTACTCCATATGCCAAAATAAAGTCAAAATAGGTTCACAACTTAGATTTAAAGACTGATACTATAAGCAATTTAGGAGAGAATGGAATAGTTTACCTGTCAGACTTATGGAGAAGGGAAGAATTTATGACTAAACAAGAGATAGCATTATGAAACGCAAAATGGATAATTGTGATTACATTAAATTGAAAAGTTTTTGTACAAAAAAAACTGATGTAACCAAGATTAGGAGGGAAGCAGAAAACTGGGAAAGAATTTTTACAACCAGTGTCTCTGACAAAGGCCTCATTTCTAAGATATACAGAGAACTGAGTCAAATTTATAAGATTACAAGTCATTCCCCAATTGATAAATGGCCATAGGATATGAACAGGCAGTTTTCAGAGGAAGAAATTAAAGACATCTATAATCGAATAAAAAAATGCTCTAAATCACTATTGATTAAAGAAATGCAAATCAAAACAACTCTAAGGTACCATATCTCTCCTTTGGGCTGCATCTCAAAGATATGATACAAGTGAGAATAGGACCTGTACGTACAAAAATATTTATAGCAGCTCTTTTGTAGTAGCAAAGAATTGGAAATCAAGGGGATGCCCATCAATTGGGGAATGTCTAGACAGATTGTGGTATATGAATGTAATGTAATACTATTGTGCTATAAGAAATGAGGAGCAGATGGACTTCATAAGAACCTAGAGAGTCGTATGCAATCTGATGATGAGTGAAGGGAGCAGAACCAGAAGAACATTGTACGCAACCACAGACACATTACTTCTGTGATGACTAACTTTGATAGACTCTTCTCAACAATGCAAGGTTCTAAGACATCCCCAAAAGACTCTTGATGGAAAAGGCTATCCACATTCAAAGAAAAAAATTATGGAATCTGAATGCAGATTGAAACAAACTATTAGCTCTTTTTCTTTTCTTTTTGGTTTTATTACAACTTTCTCATCATTCATTTCATTGGTTGTAAGTCTTCTTTACAACTTGATTATTGGGAAAATAAGTTTAATGTGAAGGTATATGTAGAACCTATATCAGATTACATGCCATCTTGGGCAGGGGGAAGGGGAAGGGGAAAGAGGGGGAAAAATCTGGAATTCAAAAACTCATGGAACTGAGTGTTTTAAGCTAAAAAATTTAGTTAATTTTTTAAAAAAACACCATTCCTGCTTTTAAGGAGTTCCCATTCTAATGAAAGAGACCATATACAAACAACTTTGTATATATTAGATATATACAGTGTAAGGCGGAAGTAATCTTAGTGGGAAGACACTAGAAGTGGGGGCAGGAGAGGTAGGGAACACCAGGAAAGATTTCTTGCATAAAGTAAAATGTGAATTGAGTCTTGGAAGCCATGAAGAAGAGTAGAGGGGAAAAAAGCATTCCAGGAATGGGAAACAGCCTCAGGAGATGGAGCATCATTTCTGAGGAACAGCAAGAAGGCCCATATAGATCAATAAGAGAGTATACAGAGAGAAGTACATGTCAGGGCTTGGTGGCGGAAAAAGGAAATAGACATTTATATAGTACCTACTAAGTATTAGGCACTGTTCTAAGTGCTTTTTACAAATATTATCTCAAATGATCCTTAAAATAATCCTGGGAGGTAGTAGGTGCTATTATTAACCCCATTTGACAGCTGAGAAAACTGAGGCAGATAGCGGTTAAGTGCCTTAACTGGGGTTCACACAGCAATCAAGTATCTAAATCTGGATTTAAACTCAGGTCTTCCTGACTCCAGGCCCAGCTCTCTATCTACTGTTCCACCTAACTGCCCCTGTAAGAAGACTGGAAAGGCAGGAAGTGAACCAGGTTGTGAAAGACATTAAAAGCCAAATAGAAAATTTTCGATTTGATCTCGAAGGTGAAAAGGAATTTCTGGCAGTTTATTGAGCAGGGAAGTGATATGGTCAGACTTGACCTTTAGGAAAATCACTGGCAGCTAAGTGGAAGATAGAATGGAGGAGGGAGACACTTGAGAGAGAAAGAGACCAATCGGAGGGCTGAATTTGTATCAGTCCAGGTGTGAGGGAATGAAGGCTTGTACCAGGGTGGCACCTATTTGAGTAGAGAGAAGTGGACATAGGTGAGATGTGCATGTTGAAAGGACAAGATCTGACAACAGACCAGAGGGTGAGGATGACATCAACAATTTGGATTTGAACTTAGGTCTTCCTATCACAGTCAGGAAATGGAGATTAATTTCATACAGAATCCTTCTTTTGTCTTCTATGTGTATGGAAGTACTATTTTTTGATAGCATATATGTTTAGAATGAATTTTTTTTAAACAAAGGGTTTTTGTTTCAGATAGAAGGTGGAGGTGTCATTAAAAGCATTATGCAATCAAGCCTTCTCCCTTCTTCCTACTCAATTCTCAGCTCAATCCATAGTTACTTAACATGTATGTACTGCTGGATAGGATGGCTCTACGTGTATTGTTCAGGTTACTTCATATCACTGTCTAGACTATAGACATTTGGTTTCTCCTGTACGGATGATTAAGCCAAACTTTTTTGTGTGTGCTTATGGACTTTATTTAAGAAATGCTATAATTTCCAAGACTTGATATGAGTACAATGCCATCCACAAACAGGATCATCCGAAGGACCCCGCCATCTATTTGCAATCCATCTTTCATTTGAACTAGGTGCTAGATATGAATAACCAGGAAGTAGTTCAACAGTTATTGCTGTTGCTGCATCTTACGAGGCATCTTGTATGATTTTAACATATGCATGGGGGATGCCTTCTTGGAGAAAAGCCTTTAAGACAGAATTTTGCTAGACTGGAACAAATGCTTTCTTACAGTCAACAATAATTAGCACAGTAGCAACCTGTATCCCCTTCACTTTCAGTTCAATCATGTGATTCTACAATTCTCTGCCAGAGTATCACTGGCAAAAGCTTCCCCAGTTACCTTCCCATATTTTCAAGGAAGCTTTTGAAAATGTTTAAATTATTCTTCTGAACTGAAATTCTGTGTTAGGGTCAGACTCTCTGCACTTCAAGGCATTCTTTGGCACTGATCTTTTTAAAATAAAAATGCTATTTATTTTTTTCTCTGAATTACATATAAAAATCAATTTCAGCATTCTTTTTAAAAAAAATTTTAAGTCCCAAATTCCCTCCCTCCCTCCCTACCCCCTTCCCTAAGGTGGTAACCAATCCAATATAGATTATACACGTGCAATCACATAAAACATATTTCTTTTATTAATCATTTTGGGGAAGAAAAAAAAGAAAGTGAAACATAGTATGCTTTGATCTACATTCAGACTCCATATGTTCTTTCTCTGGGGGTGGATAGCATTTCTCATCAAGAGTCCTTTGGGATTGTCTTACATCATTGTATTGCTAAGTATAGCTAAGTCATTCAGTTGTTCATCATACAATATTATTATTACTGTGTACAGTATTCTCCTGTTTCTGCTCACTTCATTTTGTATCAGTTCACGCAAATCTTTCCAGGTTTTTCTAAAGTCATCCTCTTTGTCTTTTCTTGTAGCACAATAGTATTCCATTAAAATCATATGCCACAACTTGTTCAGCCATTCCCCAATAGATGGGTATCCCCTCAATTTCCAATTCCTCACACCTAAATGGTGAGCCTCAAGCCCCCAGAGCCCTGAACACCCTATAGTACTGGAAGGTTAGCGTTTCACTTTTGGGGGTACACTCATTGAAAGAATGTGGGTGACAAGACTCTAGGTAAGCCGCTGAATCTGCTCCCCCTGCCCCTGGCTTTGTAACCCAGACAGATAGATATTGGTGCTTCTCTGTTAACTACGTATTTCTGTGGATAGACTGGTTTGTGTTACTTGATCTGTTTATAATGTATACTTGTAATTTCTGTTTGTATTTGCCCTGAAGTTCAGGGGGCTGATCTTTTCTTCCTAAACTAAGTGAATGATATATGTATGTTTAATTAAACTGAGATTGTTAAAGTTGCTTTCCTTAGAAAAGCAGATCAAAGAACGTGTGTCGGCAGCCTTTCCTGTGTGATGCTGTTGTTGCTCTTACATAGCCACAGTGCTGCTAGCAACATTGTTGTTACAACCATTTATCATTTGGGGAATGACTTGTATTCTCATAAATTTGACTTAATTCTCTATATATTTTAGAAATAAGGCCTTTATAAGAGATAATTGTTGTAGGAAAATTTCCCACAGCTTTCTGTTTTCTGTGCAATCTTGATTGCACTGGTGTTGTTTGTGCAAAATCCTTACTGTTAATGATCTTGAATGTTTGAGGTCTATGTAATGAGTGCTGTGTTCTTCAAGGACTTCAAGAATAGCTCCAGCCAGCATGGCACCTGGTTGGTCTGTATCAGACTGTATTAGGGCAGTCTGATCCAAGGGCACTCTAATTACTGGCATCCTGGCCTGAGCCCCTCAGCTTGAAGACTTCTGTGAATTGTTCTCCTGGCCCAGGTTTTTTTTATCTGGAACCTTGTCCAGATTCTTACCCAAAGGTCACCTTATTTTCAAATAACCAACTTAGCTTGTCTCTACCAAGCTAACTCTACCAAGTTAGCTTGTCTCTAAACAACTCACACTGATTCTTCATCTCACTTTCCTTTTTTAAAATCTTTTTTTAGACAAATATTAAAACTTAAATACATAATAAGGAAAGAAGAAGAAACATATTACAAATTTAACTATAAAATAAGAATAAAATGTCATGTGAACAGCAGAACATAGGAGAGGATTCAGAATATATTCAGAATCCAGAATATGCAATATTCTTTTGATTTCCAAAATTTTCTGCCTCTCTCTCCTCCTCCCTTCTTCCCCAAGATGGCAAGCAGTCCAATATAGGCTCTACATATACCTTCACACTAAACATATTTTCACATTAGTCATGTTGTAAAAAAAGAATTATCACCAATATAATGAACCATGAGAAAGAAGAAACAAAATAAAAAAGAGAGCAAACAGTTTGCTTCAATCTGCATTCGGACTCTGTAATCCTTTCTCTGAATGCCTTATAGCTTTTTCCAACATGCGTCTTTTGGAGTTGTCTTAGAATCCTGCATTGCTGAGAGGAACCAAGTCTATCAAAGTTAGTCATCACAGATATAATGTGTCTATAGCTGTGGACAGTTTTCTCCTGGTTCTGCTCCCCTCACTCAGCATCAGTTCATATAAGTCTTTCCAGGTTATTATGAAGTCTGTCTACTCTTCATTTCTTATAGCACAATAGTATTATATTACATTCATGTACTACAACTTGTTTAGCCATTCCCCAATTGATGGGCATCCCCTTGATTTCCAGTTCTTGGCCACCACAAAAAGAGCTGACAGAAATATTTTTGTACATATGGGTCCTTTTCCCATTTATATGATCTCTTTGGGATAGCCCTTTGGGCATAGTTCCAAATTGTTCTCCAGAATGGCTGGATCAGTTCACAACTCCACCAACAATTCATTAGTGAAGAAAGCCTATATATTAAATACTGCACAGCTATGTTGATACCACCTTCTTAAGTACAAATAAGGCATCACAACCTGAACTTTAACATGTTAAAGAGAGAAATGTGATTCAATATCTTTAACTGAAGAGCAGTGAGCTTGTAAATATGGAGTATAGTCTTTTAAGTTGGAATTTTTATGTGGCTGTCATACTAGAACTCAGTCTCAATGGAATTAAGTGGTTTGGTCATAAAAATGATTTTTTTAAATTAAAGAACTACAAGAATACTTAATTTTAGGTAATAATAGTGGAAACAAGGGATTAGAACAAAGTACACTCTAGGGTAGCTGATTTAATTCTCAGTAATTTATTTTGAAGTGAAGTAAGTAGTCACATTAAATGTTGATACTCAATAGTCCTAGCCAAGTAAGTGACACTTTTTTCCAAAAGAACACAACAAACTGGAAGGCAGAATATTAAAAGTGTATTACTGATACAATTTATTTTTAGCAAGTTTGTTATAGGGATATAAACTGAAAATTGGAATACTTTAAATTACCCTGAAATGCATTAATACCTCAGTATGCCAGGCTTACAAATTAGTATTTCCCCACACTCTTTACAAGAAGAAATGCTATAGGTAGGTAAGAATCAATTAAAAAAATGTAAAGTATACCCATGGCACCAGTAACATACATTTTTTTAGTCTACTGAAGAGCTGATCAATAGGAATACAACTGCATGGCACTAGTAATTATGATTGGGGTTGCTACATATTCTGGCTACAAAGTGCAGCCCTTTAACTGAACCTAAACTTCACAGAACAAATCCTCTTAAGAAAACAATTTGTTCTGTAAAACGTGGACTCAGTCAAAAGGCCACACCCAAGGACCCCATGTGGGCTGGAAGTGGCAGGTTCCCCACCCCTGCAAGTTTGTAGAACTGAATTTAGGTTAGAATAATAGGCAAAACCAGTGAATCAACAAGCATTTATTAAGTTTTTACTATGTGTCAGGCATTGTGCCAAGTACAGGGAGACAAACAAAGGCAAAAACATCGTTTCTGAGAGCTCATATTCGAATGGAGGAGAAAAGAAACTGAAAAATTGTATACAGAAGATCATTGTAGTGTAAATGTGTGATGGCTGAAATATGAAATAACTGAGGAAACAAAAGTTCACTATGCTAGTCATATTGACTTATTAAGCAATGTATGCCAATCGTATAACAAATCAGGACCAGGCTTCCTCAGTTTGGTACTAGACCTTGAATACAGGGTAACAGGATATAAACTAGGATACAGGATTAGGTAATCTGATTTCTAATTGGAAGAAAGTTTAGGGACTTTCCAAATTGGAAGGGGAGAGTGAACAGGTACAACAATTCTCTGAGATCAGAAAAAGAGGTGTCACACTCTCCCCCAAGTGTCTGTATTTGATCAAAGGAACAAGGAAACAGTAACTGATTGACCAATATGGAGCCAATCTTTAGATAAGACATATGCGTTGCTTGAGATGTATGACTGTGAGAAAACTCCTTGCATCAATCTTTGGATCTGACTGAGTTTCTGGGCAGCATAGCCTAAGAAGTCCTTGGGTAAGGGTCTCTAAACAATAGGCAGAAGTGGTCTGGCTTCCTAGCCACCCAAGAATACGTTAAAACAATGCAATAAAGTTTTTTTTTTCCCCAATTCCCACAATTCAATAACATTTTCTCACAAGACAGAAACTGACTAGACCTATAATTGAAGAGAAAGGGAGCTGAGCGAGATCCAGAATTGAGTCACAAGGTCAAGGCTATGGAGTTTACTCAATTCCCACCATTCCCACAAATGAAAGACAATTTCAGAAGGAAAGCACTAGCAGTGAGGTGGGGGAAACAGAATGGGCAGGTATTAGGAAAAGTGTCATGAAGAAAGTGGGATTTAAATTGTCTTGAAGGTTGTTAGGGAAGGGAGGAGGCAGAGGTGAAAAAGGAGAGCATTCTAGGTACAGGTGACACTAGTACAAAGGTGAAGAGTCTTGAGCTGGAATGTCATTCTAAAGGACACTAAGAAGGCCGGCACAGCTGGAGCACAGATAATAGAATGGGGAGTAAAGTGTAAGGAGACAGGAAATGTAGGAAGGGCCAGGTTGTGAAAGGCTTAAAATGCTAAAAAGGATTTAAAATCTGACCGTGGAGGTAGTAGGGAGCCACTGGAGTTTACCAAATGGTGGGAGTGACATCATCAGACTTGTGCTTTAGGACAAATATCATGGCAGCTGTGTGGGGGATGGAGAGGAGTTGGGGGAGACGAGGTTGGGAGACCAGTTAGGTTATTGCAGTAGTTCGAGTGAGAGACCATCAGCATGGAGAGGAAAATTTATTCTATGGGAGCAGATGAAACCATCAAATATTCTAGAGAGTTAAAAGGGATAAGAAGAGGGCCTACGACAAAGCCTTGAGGAAAACAACGGTTAATGGAAGTGGACAATTCAGCAAAGGAGACTAAGAAAAACTGGACAGATAGACAGAAGGTATCCAAGAATAAGCAGTGTCATGAAAACCTCGAGAGGAAATAGTATTCAGCAAAAGAGTCACTGACAATATCAAAGGCTGCAGAGAAGTCAAGAAGAATGAAGATTGAGAAAGAGATACTAAATTTGATAATTAAGATATCATTAGTAACTCTCAGTTGAAAAAATAAGGTAAGAAGACAAATTTCAGAAGGTAAAAGGCATTTCAGAAGGCAAAAAAAGTTCCTCAATTATGTCAACCACTCTTAGGATGATACGTAACCTAGTCTTAGGGCATGTGTAATCTAAATTCTTGGTTAAGGGTCTCTAAACAATAGGCAGAAGTGGTCTGGCTTCCTAGCCACCCAAGAACAGGTACAACCAATGCAATAAAGTTTTCTCATAATTCTCATAATTGAATAAAGTTTTCTCAAAGACAGAAATTGGACTAGATGCATAATTGACTAGAAAGGGAGCTGAGTGAGATCCAGAATTGAGTCACAAGATGGAGTCAGTGTGGTTTACATATGCCTATGTATGCATATATGTAGGTTATACATATACTAGAAAAATAACTAAATAATATATAACGACCATGTTGGAATCACTATTTTCTTTGAGCTTTTGTCTTATCTCTTCTGACTACACCATACCAACCGTCATAAGCATCAAGTGAGAAAATGTAAGTAAAACTGCTTTACAATTCTGTAAAATATCATGCAAGTGCAAAGTATTATGGTGAACATAGGGCAAAGAGGGAAATGAGGTGAATAATAAATACTAGGATACCAGGCAGTAAAACATCTTGCCTACTAATCCTGGAAAAACCACTGGCATGAAATCATACAAGTATATTAATGCTTGCCATCCTTCATTCCACTATTCTTCAGCTATGAATTAAACGCTAGCTTCAATTATGAAAAACAAATGGAGACAGAGAAAAGTAAAACAAGTGAAGAGATCTTAACAAAAAATGTTACAACATTAACATAATGTGTGCGCATGCCCACAAAGAACTGAAACATAGAAATAGCTCTTGCACGCAAGAGCACACAATGCTGATATCTGATTTTTCAATACTATGTAACATCTTTAGCTGCCAGTCTCAAAGCAGCAGTGAGATTTCCCAGGGTGCTTGAGAAGTTGGAGATTTGGTCTAGGAATGCTTGTAGGAAAAATAACTTGCCTCTAAAATCTAAACAACCTGTAGTTCAGTGGTCAGTAACCTACAGGTGTATCTATGGCGATGCTCCAGAGATAATTTGTCTTCTTATGGGTCTCCTCTGAACTGGAACTAGCTGAACAAAGAGTAGACTTTCTTTATCTCTACTGTGGGTATTTTGAAGTGTTTATCTACTTGGTGTGGCTCTCGGGCTTTAGAAACGCTACAGGTCCATGGAATACGGATAGTAATTGAGGATAGGATTCTAAGCTCCAACTGGCACACAAGTCGAGCTTCCAGAGATAGTTAATATCCCTCAATTTTTAAATTTTTTCTATCATTTGGGAAAACGGCTATCTACTTAGCCAGTTGCTAAGCAACACTGAACTGTCAATCGTTGTAGAATATAAGAAGATCCAGTAAGGGCCTTGAAAATCAAGTCAAACTCTTTCATTTTACAGGAGGAAACTGAAGCTCAGAGAGGTTAAATGATTTGCCCAGGACACCATCATTAGAAAGTGAGCACCTAATCTCAAAGTAAATGGACCTCTTCCAAATAATTTTTCTTTTGGCATTCAGAGAAAATGTCAGAAATCAGACCTTCAATTGACCTATGCCCAAGGACTCTATGTAATTACTGATCACTGTTCTAGGTATCTCATCCTCACACACTGCTCTAGGTATCACATCTTGATTTCAGTATGACCCACACCACACTGATATTTTCCTTGTTTATTAAAAACACTTTTTAGGAAGGGAAATAGAGACCAAATATATTTACATTTGGAGATGTAACAATAAGAGAGCTACAAATGTAAATGAGTATGTACAAATGGAGAGCTCTCAATCCTGGCCCTCCTGCTGAGCCAGCATTAAAATACAGCACCTTCTGTCAAGCATTTCACATTAAATGAAGGAGCTTTCTCGAGGGCTAAAAAAAAAAGTTATTAAAAGTGTGAGCTTTGGCCATTATTTCACAATTGAGTTAACCTCTATCCCAAGGGCAACATTCTGCAGCTGTTTTCAGTGAGTCAGGACTTTTTAAAAAAAATTACACTTTAAGTTTTTTGAGTGTGACTAAAAGGGGGAAGGATATGGTTTGTATGTCCTATTTGTAGTTGTAAATTGCTGTATGATTTCTTAAGGCACTATGGAGATAACAAATCATTACATGATTTTAGTTCATCCAATTATAAATGCAAAATGAATTATCTTCACCTATGAAGGAAAAATTCTTATGAAAGCTGCATCGCTTCCAATCTCCAAAAGAGCACACCTTTCACATAAGCGCACATTCTTTTCAACTACTATCATCACTGTATATTGTTCCAAAATCTTTGCAAAATGATTTGTACTTAAAGATGTAAGTTAGATTCAAAGTCATCATTTTTCACCATTGCTTGACGTGTGTAAGCAATAGCAATAATCTACAAAAATATGCTCAGTGGGTATGCATGTTATAAAGAAAATGATACTATACTTAATAAGCTAAAACATAGCTTAATAGAGATAACTTGCACATCTCAAAAGAAGAGAAACTCCATAAAGGTACAAAGACCTGTCAAGAAAATGAGGTAGAAGGTCATCTTTGAGGATTGTCAAGCCACAGTCTTGTAATCTTAGAGTTGGAGTGGTTCCCTAGGTCAAACTACTTACCCTAAATATTTCCCTGGTTTCATACCTTCTTCTATATCAAATTCCCTCTCCCCCCATATTTTATCTGGTGTTTTCAAGGGCAAAATGAATCATTATAAAAGCTAAGTTTTCACTTAGTAAGTACTTACTCCTCAATTTCAATGCTTTAGAAATGCCAAACCTAATTTTCCTAATGAGAATGGTTAACTGTGTTAATACATTACCTGATTGTTTTAAAAGACCAAATTAGAATAATTTATTCTTATCACAGAACTCTCTTCAGAACTACAAAGGTGAGCACTTCTATTATTATTGATATTTTGTAACTGGCCAAAAATGTGATACATAAGTTGAAGGAATATGCCAATTAACTTAAGAAGGAGATGACTGACTGCCACTACCACTTTTAATCCACTGGATAGCCCTTTGCTGTAAAAAACATTAGTTGTATGTTTTTGTATCATCACAGAATTTGTCATCATCACATTCTTGTCAGTATTCCCTCTAACAACCATGACTGTTTCAATTACTGGTCACATGGGTTTTCATAAGCCCATTTAAAAGTAGAAGCAGTGATATACTTGATACACTCTGACATCAGTGTTTTCTCCTTACAATATGACTATCACTAAACAATAATGAAAGATTGAACTTGGTTATGATAAAAATTTATATTCTACTTAATAATTTCTCCAGTGTTTTCTTCTAGTTCAAAAGTTCCATAACTGAGTTTATATGATGGAAGTTAATCCATAAAGACAAAACAAAATTATTACAGAAGTAGTCTTAAGCATGTAGAAGAAATAATTTCACTTGGCATCATTAAATATAACCCTGTCATTTGTCAGTATAAATGAGAGACAATGATGACACATTTCAGGGTTCATTCAATATTGAAAAATTCTTCTTTATTTACCTGGTGAATTAGAAAGGAACAGCAGTGAGGAGAGAAGCAAAGATGCTCCCTGTCCCTGATATTATTTGAAATAGTTCTACAAATGATAGTAGCAATAAGAGCAAAAAATTAGAGGCATAAAGATACGCAAAGAGTATTAAAAAATCTCTATTTGCTGATGACATGATTGTTTACTTAGAAAATCATAGGGAGACATAAATTGATAGCTTTAATAAAATGGCAAAATAAATATTAGATAAAAAATAAAATCAATAGCATTTCTGTATAATGACAACAAAATGCAGGAAACAATAACAGAAAGAGAAGTCCCATTCAAGATGATTACAATATGCATAAAATAGTGGAGCCAACCTACCAAAGTACAGTCAATAATCATATAGATACAATTCCAAAATACTCTTTAAAGAAATAAAAAACAACTTAAATAACTGGAGGGATATTCTGGGCCTGGGTTCAGGCCATGCAAATATAAATGACAATACTAGAGACACTGGGAAATGTAGTTGAGTAAAAACAAAAAATATTTTTAAATATTTCATTTTTTAAAAAGACTTGGATACCATCTCCCCAGAAAGCAAGTCTAGCATGAAGAGGCTTGCAGTTTTAAACGTTCACTTTAATTAAGTTCAACTAGTTGATTCTAACTACGTTGGGGTTCTTAACCTTGTGTCCATAGACCTACAAAGGTTCCATGGGTTAGATTTCAGGGGGTCTGTGAACTCTGAAGGGAAAAAATATATCCTTCTTTTCACTAACCTCTGTAACTTAAATTTAACATTTCATTCAATGATGATCTGAAACAAACACACAAAAAGTATTCCAAGAAGGTCCACAGGCTTCAACAGGTTGCCAAAGGGTTTTACAAAGATCACAAAAAAGAAACCCTGAAATAGGTCATCATTGTCTCTCATTTACACTGACAAATGACAGGGTTATATTTAATGATGCCAAGTGAAATTACTTCTTCTAACATGCTTAGGACAACTACTTCTGTAATAATGTTGTTTTGTCTTTATGGATTAACTTCCATCATACAAACTCAGTTATGGAACTTTTGAACTAGAAGAAAACACTGGAGAAATTATTAAGTAGAATATAAATTTTTATAAAAGCTGAACTTAGCACTGGTGTTCCTTGGTATTTAAAATAAATTCTATTTAGATCACTTTCATAATTTAATGTAATTAGTCATGTAATACTTAAATTAATTGGTTAAATTTATTATAAAATTTATATAAACAAATAATTTTTATAAAATTAATTTAATGTAATTAGTCATGTAATACTTAAAACATATAGGATTTGAAATCATGAAGATTAATTTAGAAATGATATCTAAAATAGGCTCTAGATAAAATGAAAAGTATCTTCCATGAATTATAGAATCAATAATTTCATGTGTTGCATTCACATATCAATATGAACAAACTCTTCTATTTCTTCCAATATCTTCTTAGCTGAAGTACATCAAGCAGATAATTAAATTTTAAAATCTAATATGTCTTTGAGAACAATAATGCTTGTGATTATCTGTGCATTGCTTATAGAAACTTAAGATCTGATAATCATTCGATAAAAACAAACTAAAGTCACAAAAAACAAATCACAAGCCATTAGGTTTATACTTGACAATATTTCTTTCCTTAGCATCAAATATAACGTGGTTGAAAGATTAGCTACTGAGAAACAGGGTGGTGTGATGGAAAAGAACCCACTGCAACAGGAGTAAGAAGACCAACATTCTGTTTGTTAATGGAGACTGCATACAATTTAGCATTCTTAAAGACTGAGATGCTCCACAGCAACAGGGGTTCACACTCCACTTGGGGCTAGGCCTTTCTGATTTCTGAGGTCCTTTCAACTTTAGATCCTACTGTGCTCTATACCTACCAATTTTCCAGGAAACAGAGGTTCACACTTTTAATGTAATGCAAACAAGATCTCTAGGTCCTTCCCAGTTTCTGCCTGGTACAAGTGCCCTCCTGATCAACTCTACTGCAGTGTTTTTAAAGGTGAGGGAGAGTGGTGACTGGGTAGTGAATGAGGTATAAAAACACAAAACTTAAAAACCTCACATTTGTACCTCTCACCCCTCTCTCCTCCATAAAATAAAACTTATTCCTGATAACACTTCTGTGTGTTGGAAGTTGAAGTTGCTAGATATATGATCTTTGGATAAGTCAGAGAGATTAAGTTATTAAAGAAATGTACTTTCCCTCTCTTTAATTTCCCTGATAATTACACTGAGAGACAATGATTTTTTTGTTGTTCACTTTTCCCTCAGTTTCTCATTGATTGCAGGGGGTAGAAATCTCTAATTTCTATCAAGTACTAAATAAACACATGTTGATAAATGAATAATAGGTTACATCAGATTACATGTGCCCAACTGAAATTTTGGATAAATCCACAGATTTACTCTGAATTACTCAAGAACTCTATTATCAACAAGTGAATATATAGCTCCCTATGGCCCTATACCCCAACAAATAGGAGAGATTGCTATGGGCCTTTGCTGCAACTGCACATGAATGGGCCTATTACAGTGACTCATGGAGGTATTTGGTTGGGGAGAAGTAACAGGGTGCTAAGTAAGGTGTTAAAATGTAGCTGACACTGATAAACAATATATACCGTCATAAGCAGCAGCACTTCCTTTACTTCTCCACTACAGGAGAGATATATTGCTGTTCTCTCCTCCCCTTCCCTCCTTTCCACACATCCCTCAGGCTATTGGCTTTTTTAACGACATTTCCCCCTTTTCAATGCTGTCCTTCATGTTCATTTAAATCTGATTTCACCTGTATAAACATGTGGAGGTAGGAAGTGGGAGAGGAAGGAATGGGAGAAGATCCACATGCCATGATGTGCCCTGGGCCTGCAAACTCCATCTTTTCTCTCCCTCTCCCTCTTTTTTCTGCCACTGGATTCCAGACACCAGGGACAGTTCTGTCAATCTATTAAATAATGAGCCTTAAAAGAAAATCATTCTTAGTATAAGATGTACCACTGAAAAATAATTACTTTTCAATTTCTAAGAGAGCCAGCTACTTCATACCAGCAATATCTGGATGACACTGATGGTGTTTAGTCAGATATAGAACTCCCCATATACTAAATATATCTACAGGAAGAAAAAAGAAAAAAATTCAAACATCTCCAATGCTCTCTTTGTAGCTCAAGCCAGGCTTTCATATCAAAGGAATACAGATATTGAACACCCTGTTTAGAAGTTGGAATAGGAGTACAGAAGTGATCACAATACATCAAAACATAGGGTGCATTTTATGGGGTTTTCTGTTTCTTCGTAAATTTAGACTTTTCTATTTTTAAATGATATGACTGTAAGTTGCTTACAGTCTTGGGGCACTTTCCTTTAAAATGAAACAAGATGTCAGGGTTTCACTATAACTTCACTCAGTTACTAAGATACACGGTGCATTTGCTAATAATTTAGGCTTCAAGTTTAGCTCCCTAAACAAAACACGAACCACCTGAGACCACAGAGGACAGGATATGAGCTACTTATAGAGCTCCTGAATCAGTGAACAAGAATAGCAGGAAAGCAGCTTATTTTCTCGCAGTGTGGGCCTTTGAAGCAAACTATTTATTAAACATTAGAATACAACGCTCGAAACAAAAATCTTTGAAGGCAGGTTATCCTACTCTGCACAGTGGCCCGTTGTGAACCAATTGCTTCCTTTTCCTTTTAGGTTATTTTTTTTCCCCATTTATGCAACCGAAACCCAGATTGTTCTCTTCTAAGAGAAAGGTTTCTATGAATCACTACCACCTTTTGCCATAAGCTATCAGTGACTAAAAATACTTATGTAGAAGTCATGACCATCCCAATACTAGGATAACATAAACTTTTATAGCGAAAAAACTTATATGAAGAAAATTAGCCATTGTATGCAGAAAATTAGCTATAACAAATAAGGATAAAACAAAACCTGAAACTGGCAACAAGTAAAAATTATTAGATTTCATATTTCAATTTTAAATTAAAAAACTTCTGCCTATTATTTCCTCTTTGATTTTCTATTGTGAATTAACATACATTTGGTTGCTCAATATTTTTTTTCTATTTCTAAATTACTAATGTACAAATTAGTACAGTGATATCAAATAGAAACATTAATAAAGGGAGTAAAAAGAATTACTCCTCCTAACAAATCATTAAGTTTAAGATAGTCTGTTCCTTTGTCTGGGGTAGGATCATGTGAAATGAAACTCCCTATTGGTGGACAAATATGGTGACAATATAAAAATGTCACCGGTTGGTTTCCAGCAAGTTCATTAATCCATGTCTTTAAGCTCTGTTTTGAGGAAAGAAATACTATGTCAGTGTTGGGCACATTACTGATTTGTGTAGGAGTGACTAGATTCGGTGGAAATATTTTTTAAAATAGAGAAACATATCAAAATGATAAGGCAGATTAGACCTTGATGCTTTTCCCTGGAAAGGTCCATTTTGTTCCTAATAAAAAGACTTAGATGATATGTAGAAAGCTAGTAATATTAAGGGTGAAAAGCTATTTTTACTTATAATTTTTCTTTTCTTCTTAAAGTAAATACTGGAAAAGACCATTATGGGCAAACTTTCTATTGCTGTTACGCTCTAGAAATATTCAAAATAAGATCAAAAAATGGAGTTGGCTGACCCAGACACTATCTGGTTTATATTACTTAAAACATTTAGATCTAGAAACAAAATAAGGTGAGAGAGGATTCTGGGAAGATGGGAGAGTAGGTCAGAAAACCCCAGGCTCTCAAGAGTTTACCCCACAAAAGAAGTGTGGATGGAGACAAAGAAGAATACGGGTACAACTCGTGTCTTCCTCCTACAGTTGGAGAAGATCTGAAGAAAAATCCCAAGACCAGGTTTGGTCCCTGCGAGGAATAAACACCTCCAAGCTAGGTTCCATTTTAGCAACCAACAAGTGGGGAAGCCACTTAAACACTAGCGGCAAACCCCAGAGTTAGTTGGTCTGAGAGGCTCCCTCAGCCCCAGCCACTGGAACTTTTGACCCCAGGATACTGAGGGCAGTCATGCGTTTGAGCCCGGGAAGATTGAGAGAACCTCTGCTGACGAGGAATGCCAGACCCAGCTGTGCTGCGAGGAGCAACGGGGGCAAGAAGGAACAAGCACATGCCTGGTAAGTGCAGAAGCAGTGGGGCAGAAAGCCCTTGGCTATGGGCCCATACAGAAAGTTGGAGGTTTGGCTTTGGTTCCAGGCTAGAGGATAGAACTGAAGATCTGAGACAAGAGGCACCAGTTCCCATACCTCAGGGCTAGAGATGATTACAAAAATCCAGTTATTACCACAAAAAAAAAAATGCACAGGCAAAGGACAAAGAATCCGACCATAGAAACCTATTACGGGAATACAGATGACCACGGTTCATCTTCAGAGGAGGATACTGAAGTAAAGAAACCCCCAAAGAGCAAAGTCAAGGTCACTTGCCCAAAAAGAATTTATGGAAGATCTTAAAAAAGACTTTAAAAATCAAATGACAGAGGTGGAGGAAAAACTAAAAAAAATAAAAATAATCCAAGAAAAACAAGAAAGATATGAAAGGAAAATCAACCAATTAAAAAGGAGATCCAGAATCTCAAGGAGGAAAATGACACTTTGAAAATTAGAACTGGGCAAAGTGAAGCCAGTGAAATTATGAGATGAAGAAATAATTAAACAAAACATGAATAATGAAAAAAAAAAACAGAAGAGAAAGTGAAACATCTTATAAGAAAAACAACAGATTTGGAGAATAGATCAAGGAGAGAAAATATAAAAATAATTAGAGTAACTGAAAGTCATGATCAAGAAAAGAATCTTGATACAATAATACAAGAAATAATTAAAGAAAATTGTCCTGAAGCATTAGAACAAGGCAGGGAAGTAGAAATGGAGAAAATCCATCGCACACCACTTAAAAGAGATCCTATGATTCTGAAACCCCCAGCTCAAGGATACAATATTAAAAGCATGAAGATTAAAACAATTTAAATATGATGGTGCCACAATTAGAATTACACAAGACCTAGCAGCAGAAGCATTAAAGGACCACAGGTCTTGGAACACAATATATCAAAGAGACCTGGGGCTCTGGCTGAAAATATCATACCCTTCACATTTTGGTATTATCTTGAATGAAAAAAAAAGTGAACATTTGACAAACCCTCAGACTTTCAAGACTTTGTTAAAGAAAGTCTTCAACTTAATAGAAGATTCGACATACAAGAACCAAGAGAAATATAAGGTACATACCAAAGACTGAATATAAGGGATTCATAAGAACATGCTGCTTACCTTTTATATAACATAAAATATAAAATGTATTTCTAACATTCTTATTAATAACTGTTGAGCTCATAAGAGAGGGATAAACCTGACTATGACATTAATTTTAAAAAGTAAAACCATTTAGAAACAGCTAAAAAGAGTAACTATTTTATGCGAAAGAGGTGGAAGAGGAAGAAAGGATACAGAGGATTTAGATGGGGGAGGAGGGCTGGTAGTTCTGGTAACCTACTTCCATTGGGAGTGGATTTAAGAGGGAACAATACATATAGATTTAGAAGAGTATAAAAGTCTTCTAAATTTAGAAGAAATAAAATGGTAGGGGTATAGTGAGCAGGGAGAAGACCAGGGAGAGATTTTTAGAGGGGAGAATGAGGGAATAGATCAACGGTGTTTAGATCAATGGAAATAGGAGGATAGGGGCATCCTAGGATGGGGGAATGCAAGTAAAAGAAAGGCAGGGTGTTTGGTGGAGGAAAGAGATAGGCAAGTAATGGGAGGATGATGTAGTGAGTAGAAGTAAAGTACAGAAGGCAGGAGGGATAGGAAACAAGAGATATGTAAAAACATAAAAACAAAGATCAGGAGTAGAGTATGTTTGGGAAATTATATGTCTATATATGCATGTATATATGTATAAGTGTATGTATACATCTGTATGTGTATGTATATATTGAGAAACATATCTAAACTATATTGTAGCCTTCTAAGGGGGTAAGAGGGAGGAAAAAAAAAGAACAAAGTTAAGTGCACAGCAGAGAACAAAAGAAAACACAAGGAAGCAAAGAAAAGATGGGCAATTCTCAACACAAGGTGTATTATTTATCAAACAGGCTTTCTTGAAATGAAAATTTATTGTTACATATTTTGAATCCTCTCCTATGTTCTGCTAGCGTGACATGCTTTTTTTTCTTTCTTACTTTGTATTTAAGTTTCAATATTTAAGTTTACGATATGTTTTTTGTTTCTTTTCTCTACTCTGTGTGTTCTGGTAAATTTTTTTTTTTAAAAAAGAAAAAAATAAAAATAAAAAAAACAAAAAGAAAAGTAAAATAAGGATATATAAAAGTAAATTTTGCTACAGAGAATACACAATATAATTTTTGTACCCATAGCCAACCTAGAAATATCCTGCCATATACACATTAGAAAATCTAAATTTTGTATTGTTTCTTAAATATAGCTGTATCCTCTTCTATACTATGACACCCCTCTTTCTCTGTCCCTGATCTTTTTTTTTTAATTTAGAAGAAGTAAAAAATGTTTTCATAATGCAAAGGTGCTAAACTTTAACTGTAATCTTAATCCTGGGAAACAGACAATGAAATATGCTTGTCCGCTCTCAGGAGAGCCATGGGAGGTTACAACAGGAAAAGAATGCTGTTATTAGTCTTGGTCATTTATAGGTCCGGTTTACTTAATTGCTTTTCTTTGTTAAAAGGTTAAGTTTTGGGGTGCGTGTGTGTATATTGGGAAATATATGGGGCATAAAAATCAGTGGTCACCAACAGAGTGTAGTATAAATATATATGAAATACATATATGCATATTCCCTTCAGCTACCCTAATACTGAGGTCTCATGAATCACACACATCATCTTTCCATGTAGGAATACAAACAAAACAGTTCAACTTTAGTAACTCCCTCGCAATTTCTTTTTCTTGTTCTTTTTCTTGATTACCTTTTCATGCTTCTCTTGATTCTTGTGTTTGAAAGTCAAATTTTCTATTCAGCTCTAGTCTTTTCACTGAGAAAGCTTGAAAGGCCTCTATTTTATTGAAAATCCATATTTTGCCTTGGAGCATGATACTCAGTTTTCTGAGGTAGGTGATTCTTGGTTTTAATCCTAGCTCCAGTGACCTCTGGAATATCGTATTCTAAGCCCTTCGATGTCTCAATGTAGAAGCTGCTATATCTTGGGTTATTCTGATTGTGTTTCCACAATACTCGAATTGTTTCTTTCTGGCTGCTTCTAGTATTTTATCCTTGACCTGGAAATTCTGGAATTTGGCGACAATATTCCTAGGAGATTTCTTTTTGGGATATATTTGGGGAGGGGATCTGTGGATTCTTTCAATTTGTATTTTGCCCTTGGCTCTAGAATATCAGGGCAGTTCTCCTTGATAATTTATTGAAAGATGATATCTAGGCTCTTTTTTTGATCATGGCTTTCAGGCAGTCCAATAATTTTTAAATGATCTCTCCTGGATCTATTTTCCAGGTCAGTGGTTTTTCCAATGAGATATTTCACATTATATTCCACTTTTTCATTCCTTTGGTTCTGTTTAATAATATCTTGATTTCTCATCAAGTCACTAGCTTCCACTTGCTCCAATATAATTTTTAAGGTAGTATTTTCTTCAGTGGTCTTTTGGACCTCCTTTTCCATTTGGCTAATTCTGCCTTTCAAGGAATTCTTTTCCTCATTGGCTTTTTGGAGCTCTTTTGCCATTTGAGTTAGTCTATTTTTTAAGGTGTTGTTTTCT
>CM053626.1:118691172-118712383 GCA_028646595.1 Phalanger gymnotis | reverse complement strand
CTGGAGTGGTAGCTGAACCCTGAACTCCTTTCACTCTGTCCCCGCAGCTTTTCCCACTAACCTTCTCTGTTGTCTTTGGTGTTTGTGGGTTGAGAAGTCTGGTAACTGCCACAGCTCACTGATTCAGGGTGCTAGGGCCTGTTCCACCTAGCTCCCGGTCTGGTTGGTCCAGGCGTGGCTCACAGTGGGCTCTGCTCCACTCTGCTCCCAGTTCTGAATGATAGACCTTACTCAGAGACCATCCAGGCTGTCCTGGGCTGGAGCTCTGCTTCCCTCTGCTATTTTGTGGGTTTTACAATTCTAGAATTTGCTCAGAGCCCTTTTTTATAGGTATTTGGAGGGACCTGGGGGGTGGGGGGCTCATTCAAGTCCCTGCTTTCCAGCTGCCATCTTGGCTCTGCCCCTGCATCCAAATTCCATTCCGTGCCATTATTAGTTCCATTGGCATTCCATGCCAATCATTAGTAATCATGATATATTTTGGTATCTCCAAGTACTTAATAACAATATTGGATTTATGATGTCAGAGGTGGGAGTATTCCCTCAAACAGCAGGGATGACAATCCGTCTATGTTTTCCTATCCTGTGTGACTTTTTATTTCATTTCTTCCCTTGATACCCTCACAAAAGATGTATGGTATACTCAATATGCTAAGGGTCAAACTTTGATATTGAGTGGCTACCAATAGACTATGCAGGCCTTCCATTAGTTGTCCCTTAGTTTCATTACATGATTGAATGAATCACTTTACAGCATTTACTATGGGCCAAGCACTATACACCTGTATGAGCAGGTGCCAAGCTGCATTTCTGCAGGGGCTGCTTCTCAAGGTTGCAGCTGTAGGTGCTGGGCTGGAACCACTGCTACTCCTCAGACTCTTACACTGTATACCACAAAAACTCCAAATAGATACATAAAGGACATCATAAAAAATTAGAAGAGAATGAAATTTATCTGCTTACACCTTTGTATGTTTCCAGTGGCTGTCCCACATGAAATGCTTTCCCCCTCCCTCACCGCGTTTTCTTAGAGTTCTTAACTTCCTGCAAGGCATAGCTAGGTGTTACCTACTACAGAAGGCCTACCAGGTCTATACCCTAAAGATATTATAGAAAGAGAAAAGGGACTCATATGTACAAAAATATTTATTGCAGCTCTTTTTTGTGTGGTGGCAAAGAATTGGAAATTAAGGGGACTTCCATCAATAGGGGAATGGCTGAACAAGTTATGGTATATTAATGTAATGAAATAATATTTTGCTTTAAGAAATTATAAGAGAGATGTTTCAGAAAAACCTGGGAAGACTTGTATGAACTGATACAAAGTAAACTGAGAACCACAAGATCAATTTATACAATAACAATAATACTGTGATGATAATCAAATGTGAAAGACTTAATAACAGAACCACACATGATCAACCATGACAACAAAGGATGAAACCTGCTATCCATCTCCAGAGAAAAGAGTAGATAGATTCAAAGTATAAACTATAGTATATTTTCCTTCTATCTCTCTACCTTCCTTTGTTCCTTTCTTCTAATATATGCAGTGCAGGAATTTGTTCTGTATGACTGTATTTACAATTGTGTTTTGTTCTTGCCTTTTCAGTGGCGGGGGGGCGGGGTTGGGAGGAGGAGAAAGGAGAGAATTAGGAACTGAAAAAAATAAAATTGAAGCATAAAAAACAAATTAAAAGTATATGTAAAAAATACCTTCCCTTTTAATTTAGCAAGAATCACAGAAGTTCAAAACATACACTATTCCTTGCTTTTAACCATTATAAAAAGAAATAAGATGAATACCAAGACTTGTAGTTGAAGTTGTGTTAGCCTATACCTGACATTCCATTTCCTGAAGACATGCCTCTGCACTGGTTGTCTTCCATATCAAGAATGTTCTCCCTCTTTATCTCTGCCTCTTAGTACCCTTAGGTGACTTCAAGGCTAAGTTCAACTGCCACCTTCTTCAAGAGGCCTGTCCTGAATTCCCTATTAGTTAATGGCAGTCTCCCCATCACCTTGTATTTATTTGGCATATATTTTATATTTACTCAACTTTGAACAAATTGATCCCAATCCCCTGCCTCTCCTAGCAGAATAAAAATGCATGGAGATAAGGACTATCTCTTTTTTACTTATATTCCTAACCCCTAGAACAGGGCCTAATATTAAAAGGGCTCTTAATAAAAGCTTATTGTTTGGCTGACTGGTTAGGAATGAAATTTGTGGCATTCGAGAGATCTGGCTGATGAATGAGAGGGTCAGCTATAAACTCGATAGTAACAAGGAAAATATCAATCTCAAGGGGATTAAAGGAAAGATTGCATTTAAAAGAGACTTCCAAAGATGTTTCCACTTGGCAGATAAAAGGCCTATGAGATGAATGAAGTAATATCCAGGGTGAACACATACAAAAAGCATACTGATAGGATCAACTGCTAATATGCTCTTACAACTATTAGGCTGTGCTTTTATAGGAATATGTTTAGTGTAGATAGGGCATACCTTTGCAGCACTGAAAGGCAGCGATAACTTGGGTGAGGAAAGAAATTCTGTTGGGAGTGAATAGAATAGCAGGTCTACAATTGGTCTGTCTCAAAGTCAAGGATCCCCTGATTTAACCATGTAAACCCTGAATGAATATTCTTGAAGAATTCTTAGATGAGGCAATAAACTGCCAATAGCACTAACAAATAACTCACATTATCAGGAGTGAAAAGAACCAGTTAGGGATGCCGCTCCATTAAGCATTACAGAGTACAACCACAAAAGCAGTAAACAGTCTGAGAAGGGTTTAAGCTAACTCAGGGTCTAATAGATTCAACATATCAACAATCAGGTGAATAACAGAATCAAGGATGAAAGGTAGGGGGCAGCTAAACTCAGCAACTTCTTTCAATGTGCCTCATACTATTCACTTGTCCAAAGCAAATGTATCCTAACCTAAGTCCTCTCCGTTATGCTAGATCAGCTATAGCAGTTGATGGTAGAAACTTTTAAATTATTCTCTTTTTTATGTGCATATTATAGACCTAGTCCCAAGTCGACAAAAGTTAAAAATAACCAAACTGATTGAAAATTAGCACTAATGTATTGATTGAAGTGCCTGGAAAATCAGAAGCAAAACTGAAGAAAGGAGACCACCAAAAAAAGCACTTGATGAATAGCACCTCAGTTGGCCACAGGAAAAGTACAAGATTCTATTGTTATTGAATCATTTTTAGTTGTATCTAACTCTCTGTGACCCCATTTGAGTTTTCTTGGTGGAGATACTGGAGTGGTTTGTCATTAACTTCTCCAGCTCATTTTATAGATGAGGAAACTGAGGCAAACAGGGCTAAGTAGTCAGGGTCACTAGTAAGTGTCTGAGGCCAGGTTTAAACTCAGGAAGATGAGTCTTCCTGACCAGGCCCAGAGGTCTATCCTCTGTACCACCTAACTGCACGCCTCTCCTCCCAATGAGGTTCTATGACCCCCAGCTAATTTCTTTGCCCTTTCTCCCTTTCCAGAGCACCTTCTCAATCTACTTCACAAACCTAGTGCTTAATCCTTCTTATTCCTAACAAAACCCTTTAATGGAAAAGAGCTGATATCAGTTTTTAATACCTTGTATGAACTGAAGTCAATATGTTATTTTTGCTCATTCTGGGGTATTCACATTTCTAACTGTGAAAGGAAAGGAATTTCAGGTAGAGGATGTGATTCCTTCCCCAAACCCCTAATAGGGGGGAGAAGATAGATAAATAGATAGGTATAGCATTTATTAAGTACTTATTATGTACCAGGCATTGTGCTAAGGCATCCACTTTCCATAGGTGGTCCCTGTTGGGGCTTAACTCTGGTAGGGTTAGGGTTAGGAAAACTTGGTTTCATATTTGGCCTATGAACTTATGGGCTAGGTAAACCTGGGAAAGTCACTTAACCTATGTGTCTCAGGCAACTTACTAACACTTTCCTAAGTGATAGATGGTCGAGATCTGTTGAGAAATTATACCAGTAGTTTTCAAAGTGTGGTCGGGGAACTCCTGGGGAGGTTCCTGAGATGCTTCCAGGGGGACTGTGGGGTCAAAATTATTTTCATAATAGTACCAAGACCTATTTGCCTTTTTCACTCACATTCTCTCAAAACTGTATAGTGGAGTTTTCCAGACTTGTGAACTAATGATTTAGTGGCAAAAATAAAGACTGAGTTAATATCTCATCTATAGACTTATATTTTTGCCTTACAAATAAATGAATCTATAGACCTGGCTGGACTTGTCATTTTGCCTGTATTTCACTGGTATCAGCACCAATTAATCATTGAGGAAGACCCTTCATGTGAATGATTGGGAATAAACACAAATGGTGCTAATATATTCAAAGTATTGAAAAACTGTTTTGAAACTCCTGGTTATCCTGAAATAACTGTGCTGATATAAACCGCAATGCCTAACCCAAATCAAAGCAGTGGCACCAACCTCTACTAGCAGTTACCATATTCTTCACTGCAATGCACCACAGGTTTAAAAAAAAGTCCAGTTTCATTTAAGAATATCCTTGATTTAGCAATAAAAATTATTAATTTGATTAAATCTTGATGCTGGATACACGTCTTTTCAATATTCTGTGTGACAAAATGGGAAGTACACATAAAGCATTTCTGCTGCACAATTAAATGACCATTGTCTCAAGGAAAGGCTCCTGTGTGGCTGAGCTGAAAGTGGAACTAACCATTTTTTTCATGGAACATCATTCTTACTTTAACTTTAAACTTTAACATTCTAACTTTAACAATAATAATAACATTTGTATAGCACCTACTATATGCCAGGCATGATGCTAAGCACTTTACAAATATTATATCATTTGATCCTCATTATTCCTATCTTATAATTGAGGAAACTGAGGCAAACAGGATTAAGTGATTTGCCTAGGGTCATACAACTAGTAAGTATCTGAGGCTGAATCTAAAATCAGGCCTCCCTTACGCCAGGCCCAGCAGATCCACTGGGCCACCCGGCTGCCATATTTAAAAGAATGGGTGATAATCTAGGGTTGTTCAGATGATTATCTGGCAGACATTTTATAAAAAAAGAATGGTCCTTCAGGGAAAATAACTAATAATATTTGTTGCCAATGATGACATTTGAGCTTTAAAGTTTAATTTTCAAAAAAATTAAAATTTTGGAAAACCTGTATCCATCACTGTAAGCTTGACAGCTTTCCAGTACTTAAAAGACTTGATAAGATTGGTGACAATATTAGCAAATGTGGCGTATTAAGAATTTATTAATATGTGATTTTATATAATGAAGTGTATCAATTGCATATCTTCATTTAGTGAACCAACATTTTCCAAATGGCCAATATATTATGTACAAAATCATGCATAGTTTAAAGAGATCCATTCGAAGTATAAGAGAGACCAATAGATTTTAATGTAACAGAGTTCGGGAAGTTTTTTTTTATAAGATACATTGCAACTAACCTTTAAGAAACTACTACTTGTTGAGTTTTGGTGATGTATCAAAGAATATCCACAATTATCTGAAAAAGCTCTAAAAGTACTCCCTCCCTTTTCTAACTACATATCTTTGTGAAGCTGGATTTTCTTCATGTACTCCAACCAAAATAACACCACAAAATATTAAATGTAGAAAAGATGAGAGAATGCAATTGCCTTCTATTAAGGCTGATATTAATGAGATTTGCAAAAACATATAAAACAATGCTATTCTTCTCATTAACGCTTTTTTGGGGGAAAGTTATTTTTCATTAAAATGTTATTTATGTTAATACATACTATTTTAACATGCATTGCTATTTAAAATGAATCGACATTTTAAAAATTTTATCAGTTTATTTGCTCCTAGGAAGTCACATAAATATTGAAAGATATAATTTATATAAAGCTATATTTCTGAGGTTCTCTAGGGGGTTCTCAATAATTTTTAAGAGTGTAAAGGGATCCTGAGACCAAAAGGTTCAAGAACTTCTTTTCTCTACTAATAAAATCACAGATCATTGATTATTCATATATTTTCAGTATACTTTGTATATTTTAGAAAGATTTTCAACAAAAAGGCTTAAAACAAAATAAGATTATGATACTAACTGGAGTTTTCCTAAATTTTAATACCTTGTCATAAATTCTACTTGTTCTCTTGTAGTTCAGAATTCTTAGGTTATAGCTCTCTAAGTCAAATGCAAAGATATGAATTAAGGGAATTAGAGGATTTGAAAAACCTATCTTAATTAAAAATGACAAATGCTTGCTTAAAATGATTAGGGAATATGATGTTCCAGTTAATTTAATATTCTTCTTAAGTGAGGATTACAATGATATCATTGTAACATAATGAAAAGAACACAGGACTGAAGAGAGAACTAAAATGAATTTCAATCCCAGTTCTCTCAATTACAAGCTTTAGAATCTTGGGAAGATCACTTCTCTTAGCCTCGATTAGTCTGTCTATAAAATGAGGATAATTTCCACCCTGCCTACAAAGTATGGTTCAAAGCTGTATGTGCAAATTCTTTTTAAATGTACAAAGCACCATGCAAAACATAAGATATACCGGAATCATATATTTAGTCTCTATAATCAGTGCATATGAAGAAAATCCCACTGAGTCAAACTACCTTCTCTCTGTAGCAGGTCTCAAAGAAGAATAACCTCTGGCATACTAGAATAATGTAGATAAGGGAAGTCAAGTAGTGTGATCAGTAACTTCAATATAAGAATAGACTTTAAGGGTTGGGTTGGTCAATTTCATGAATCAAAAACATATAGTTGAATACCAGTGAAGTTAAATGCAAAGATGATACTACTCAACTAATATAAATATTGATGAATTTTCAAACTAGGCTCAAAAAAATACACAACACTAAAATTCCCCCTAAAATACTAAACTCAATTCAATACTTCCTTGATGATTTAGAAAGGATATTGGTATCTTATGATATATTTTCAGGTAATGTGACCAGTAAGATGGAGAACTAGAGATTTTCTGATTCTCATTCTGATTCTCTCTCAAACATCTGCAAAATAAGAATTACATGCAAGCTGTAAAGTAACTGCAGATGTCTCCACAGTCTAAAATAACAAGAATTCTAATGAATTCTAACTTGATAAACTATCAGCAGAGAAGGTGAATCTCTAAATTTACTTGGCACCCTCTCCCCAAGAACCCCTAAACTCTGGCATGGCTGCACAATCAGATACAAAGCCTGTGCTCTGGAATTCATTCAGCTGTTACCTTGCTGCTGCCCACTAACCCCTCCTCTGATCTCACGCTACCATTGGGAGGCAACAAGCAATAGAACTCAACTTTGACTATTCTCTACCTGTACACATCTATATAACAGAGGTAGACATATACTAATAAGGGAAATGTGCTATGCATGACACAGCAACCAGTGTGGCAGCTGGCTGTGTTACAGCAATATTCAGCCAGATAACTACAGAAGAGAGAGACCTAAGGAGTGCACCAGCATATACGTGTATATGTGTAAGGGCTACATAGGCCTGAAGAAAAGGGACTGAGGCAAATTCTGTTCTCCCTAAAGTGACTTAGGATACAAACAGGCTAGTGAGAAATGAATTCCACAACATGGAGTAAGCTGGGACAGCTTCAAGATCTAGCTCCCAGGGGAACTACAATGAAAGAGAAAAGAGCTAGAAAGTGAACAATAAGGGAACACAGGAAAACAAAGACTTAAATTACCAAAGATTTCTGAAGGAAGAAAACTCAGTTAAAAACCTTGAGCATGACCAGGTAACCCAACAGTGAAGATATTAATAGCAAAAGGGAATATCATTCCCTGATAATATAAATATCCAGTTCAAATAATTCTAAACAAATGATGTAATGCAAAGAAAAATGAATCAAAACTTGATGAGGCAGAGGACCTTATGGACTCCCAAGAGAGCTAAGAAGTATGGAAGGCTATGCAAGCATGGTTCAAGAGAGGAAAACAAATTGTGAGAGCAAAATTTATGTCTTTCACAGAAATAATTGGCAGAAAAGAAAAATTTGGTTGACCTTGTAATAGAATTCGAAGCTCAGTTTGTACTGAAATTGGGGCCTTAAAATGAATAGGACTGGGGATAACCAGACCCCAAATGAGAGGAGTACCTTCAGCAAGGTGCAGCCAAAGGAAAGGGATCACCGCTCAGGTCCTCCTGTGAAATCTTTACAATATCTAAGATGCTGATGTTCCCTCCAAAGAGAATGCAAAGAAGAAAGAGGAGGATAAGTCTTAATAACCAGTCAACTGAAAAGATAGATGGAAGTCAAAGTGGGTGGAAAGAGCAGTTGAGGCAGTTGGGTTCCCTGGAGCAGCAAGGCTAAAGAAGGAAGGACAAAGGAAGAAGTTCCAAAGGAAACTCCCATAGGGCAGTGTTCCCTGAGAGAGAGGTACAAACAGGAAAAGGATGAGGAGATTACTATATCACTGACAGCAGATGGTAAGTAAATAAAATTAAGGATGTAACAGGTAGAAAACATTAAAATGAATACATAGTCACCTCATGACAATTTTGGTAGTTGCTTTTTTTTAAACTTTTTTTTCGTTTTCTTTTTTTGAACATCTGTTTTTAAAACTTTGAGTTCCAAATTCTCTCCCCTCTTCCCTTCCCACCCACCCTCCCTAAGAAGTCCAGCAATTCAACATAGGCTACATGCGTATCATTATGTAAAAACCCTTCCACAATATTCATGTTGTGAAAGACTAACTATATTTTGCTCCTTCCTAACCTATCCCCCTTTATTGAATTTTCTCCCTTGACCCTGTCCCTTTTCAAGTGTTTGCTTTTGATTACCTCCACCCCCATCTGCCCTCCCTTCTATCATTGCCCCTTTTTTACTTCATTCCTCCTTCTTTCCTGTGGGGTAAGATACCCAAATGAATGTGTATGGTATTCCCTCCTCAGGTCAAATCTGATGAGAGCAAGATTCACTCATTCCCCCTCACCTGCCCCCTCTTCCCTCCCAACAGAACTGCTTTTTCTTGCCACTTTTATGTGAGATAATTTATCCCATTCTATCTCTCCCTTTCTCTCTCTTTCCATATATTCCTCTCTCATTCCTTAATTTGATTTTATATCTTTTAGATATCATCCCTTCATCTTGAACTCACCCTGACCCCCCTCTCTCTATATACACACACATGCATATATGCATACATACACACATATGTATATACATACACACACATATATATGTATGTATGTATATATACATACACACACACACACACACACATACACACACGCATATTCCCTTCAGCTACCCTAATACTGAGGTCTCATGAATCATGCACATCATCTTTCCATGTAGGAATGTAAACAAAACAGTTTGGTAGTTGCCTTTTTTTTTTTTTTTTGAGAAATCCCTTATACTTTACTATTTGGCACTTGTTTCTTCCTGATAAAATAATAAAAAAAATCTGAGAACAAATTTCAGAAGTTGGGTCCCCTCCTGCCAGCCAAATCCAGTTATCTGACCTTTCTAATGGTTTATGTTCCAGAATTCATTTTATTACAATGCAATGTATCATAGGATCTTTTAGAAAAATATATAATTATGTGATCATACTTATAAATATATAAGTATGAATGTATATTTTGGTTGCAGACTGTGATATCAGATGACAAGATGCAGCACAAGCTTCATCTCTTGCTAATTAAACGAATCAATTAAGAGACTATTGTTGCAACTGTGTAACTGCTGTTCTATAGTGGCAATAACAATCCCATGGGGAGGTCTTTTACTACATTAAAATGCTATCTCCACAACTCCATCTGATATTATTAGAAACAGTTATTTGCGTCTTGCTGTCATATTAGTAGCAAAGGCAAATTATGGAAATATGCAGACCAGAATGGTCCCAGTATGAGATCAGGTTTGGTTTCCAGCCTCCAAGGGAACAATTGCTGAAATTCCAAAGTTCCCTAAAGTTCTTTAATGGAACTGATAAATCTATCAGCACAGCATCCATTTAGAAGCTAGGTAAGGGTCACATATTTACATACTTTCCTGCTAAGCTGATACAATTCAACTAGATAAATTATCATATTAAGTTTACCCTCCTGAGTTAAACTGATGGAGTTCAAAATTGTTTTCGATGGTTGTCATTAATCGCTGTTACATCTTAAATGCTCGCTTTGAAATCTAATTGTCTTAGTGTATCAAGGGTCATATTAATAGCATTCTTAATGGTAAATCTTTGTAAAACATGTTTATTCTGCTGATGGCATTACTCAAGCTTTCAAAGCTAATAAGAAATAAAGCATATTTATTATCAATAAAAACTTAATTTAAAATGTACACTTTGTGATTAAAATTAGCTTTATAAACTTCAGTGAGATTTGGTTTCATTAAGATCCCTAGTTAAGCTTCAAAGCAGTATAAATTAATTCTTTCTAAATAGTATTTGGGTAAATGCCAAACAAACAGCCATCAGAAAGCTATTTAAAAGCACCATATATATTTCTTTTGGAGTGACATGTATTGTCCCAAAGAAAAGAGTTACTATAAAGTAAGAAATGTTTTCCCCTAAATCTCAAGACATACTATGATTTTAAAGGTTAAATTATATCTATACATTTATTTTTATATGATTATTAAAATACAATATTAACCTTTGTAATCTAAAAGCATTAATAATTTACCAGTTCCCATTGTGAGATGTAATAGGCCAAGTAATGAACTATCTGGCCAAGTAACTGTCTAAAAGCCTTTAATTTCTCTGTGGGAGATTATTATATGATACAATTAACCATGACTCTAAAAAAAAAAAAGATCAGCAACTTAAAAGTTACAGAACATATATTTTGTAAAACTATTAGAATATTGGTTCATAGTCAAAAGTACTTAAAACTCCAAGGAATTTTTGGTGTTCTCTTACATAACTGGAAAGCAAAGTAGTATCACATCAGTTCCCACAAATTTAATTAACATTTCAATCAATTAATCAATAAATATTTATTAAGCACCTCTTAAGTGCCAGGCACTGTGCTATTATATCTATGCGGATGATTCTCAAGTCTACCTGTCCTGACCTAAATTCTGCTGACTTCGAGTTGCCTTTCAGACATTTCAAACTGAATGTTCAAAGGACATCTTAAAGTCAGTATATCTAAAACAGAACTCATTGGCTTTCCTCCAAGTGCTCCCCTTCCCCCCACAACATCTTTCCTATTACTGTACATCTGTGGAGGATTCCAGGTCTACTGCTCTATCTTAATGTACCACATAGCTAAACAAGGACTGTTTTTTCCCCCTTTCTTTTTATCACCGGCAGTCAGCACAGTGCCTGACACATAATAGATGTTTAATAAATGCTTGTTGATTGACAAGTTCTACAAGCTTCTCCATTAACCAACTGCTTCTTTAGTGCTCCGCTTTCACTATCTCTAACAGCTCCTTCTCAATGACATTAAACTTCCTGTAGTCCACAGGCATAACCCTAAAAATGAGCCTCATTCTCTCTACATGTCAACTCTCATTTCATACCTGTCTACTTCTGCCAAGCCTGTTCCTATCCTCTCCTCTCTACTCCTCTTACTAAGCCTCAGAGAATTAATAAACTTCTTTATCATATCCCTTCACTTTGCATTCTTTCCATTTCATTATATTAACCAAAACCAGGGTTTCTAATAACATCTTCCTAATTTTCTAATGCTGGACAATCCTCCCCTCCCCTCCCCCATCATCTTATGGTACTGGCATACTCTTTACTCTCCTCTGCCACGAGAACACTTTTGCTCTCTCATCATAACTTGACAACCTTTTGGCCTATGAGGATAAACTTTTTACTTAACAATAATTATTGTTAATTATAATTATCATTAATTAATAATTCACTTAATAATTTTTCCACCTTTATTTTAAATTTATAGAACAAGCATTTTCATAACATAGTATAATAAAAAGGTGATTGCACATGAAACTGAAACCCTATTATGTACAATTTGCTATTCCTTTTAAATATATATCAAAGTTATGTAAATTAATTGTTTTCTTTTTTCTTCCTTCTCTCCTCCCATCCCCTGCCCTAGAGATGACTACCAATAGACAAAATAGGTATATATATGTAAAATTATTCTTTCATACTTCTATTTATCAGTTCTTTGTATGGATGCAGATAGTATCTTTCTTTATATGTCCTTTATTGTTATTCTGAATATTTATAATAGCCAAAATGACTTATTTGCTTGAAGTCATTCTTAAAACAATATTGCTATTACTATATATGATGTTCTCTTGGTTCTACTCATTTAGTTCTTCATTATTTCATGCAAGTCTTGCCATGTTTTTCTAAGATCACTGAGCTCATCATTTCTTATAGCAAGTAGTATTCCATCACAATCATATACTACAACTTGTTCAGCCATTCCCCAATTAACGAGCATCCCAGCGATTTCCAGTTCTTTTCTACCACAAAGAGAGCTGCTAGAAACAGTTTAGAACGTATATGTTCTTTTCCTTTTCCCCAATCATCTTTGGAAATAGACCTAGTAGTCTTTGTCACCGTCATCTACTGATTTCCAGGCCACTCCTTCGTATGGCCTTTTAATGTTGTATATAGTCTTCCCCCATCCACTTTCCCCGACATCATCCTTGCAGACTTTTCCATCCATACTGATGATCCTTCTAACATTCTTTCCCCTCAGTTCCTTAAACTGTTCAGCTCCTATGATCTACATCTCCACTGTTTCAGCAATTTACAAAGAAGCATTTGAAGTTACTCTACCTTCAAGATCTTGGAATTCGGAAATTCTCTCCTCTAATCATTTCCTTTTCTTCAATTTCTCCCAATACTTTGTTTCTGCCATATTTGTTCTTTCTTTTTAGATTTTCCCCCTTTTCTTAGTCTACCAGTTTTCTTCTCCTCTCAGTTCCCTTCTCATTCATTCTTGAACTTCAGTCACTAACATAAGACCCTAAGTTCCCTTTCCCCCATTCTCAAATTCCTTAACCTCCTCCTACCACTGCTAATCTCCAATCTGAGTTCTTACCATTTCATTCCTCCATTCCTACTCCAAGCTGTTCAACTATGCTTAGGAAAATAGCAAAACTTGCTGAGTGGATACACTAAAATTTATGCTAAAAAGTTACCCAATCATTCAAACACCTTGACCTAGCAATCTCATTATTTCGTTTATTATCAAGGAAATGAATGATAGCAAGAAAATACATAAGTACAAAAATATTTGTAATTGTATTATGTTCTCAACAACTAGGGAGTGGTTGAAGAAACTGTGGTATATGGAATTACTGTAATATGAAGATTTAAAAAATGAAGAGTTCAGAAAAACAGCAGAAGACTTTTATATTAAGTTATAAAGAGTGCAGAAAAGTGAGCAAAAAAGGACAATAAACACAATGACTACAAAATAAAAATTCAGACTACGATAAAGAGTAAAAAAAACTCATAGCAAATACAACTGACAGTATTGGTACAGAACTATTACAATTAAAGTACCCATCACTCCTTTCTGTTAACAAAAAGCAAACCACAAAAAAGAAAAGTGCCATGTTATATTACTTTGAATTAGAGGCAGATCTAGCAGGAATAAGAGTTGCTTTGTGTCTGGCACCATCTCCAAGACACGCTTTCTCCTGCTCTAGGGTACTGTGATCATCCCACTTGTTCCTCCCCACTTGCCTCTGGTGTAGAAAGGACTTTGCCCTGGTGTATGTCCTTTGTGGGACACTCAAGCACTGTGCAAGCTCAGCTGTTCTGGTCACTGTAGTTCAGCTACCTCACCCACTGAAGCCCTCAGAGTAAATTCTTAGTGGTCGGAAACATTTTCTTACACTTTTCTCTGATTTCCCAAACACTGAACCCTGGGTTTTGTATTGTTTAGTTGACTGACAAATGTTTGTTGATGATGATAACAAATGGTATGTTTCACATCAAGTAAATAATTTTCCTCCCTCCCATTCAAAAATTCCTTTCTCCTCCTAACTCTCATCCTCCTACACAGCTCAGCCCTCAGCCTTCCCAAACCCTATTCTCCACTGTCTTCCATTTCACTGTGTTCTCTATTACTAATGAACTCTCCTTCACATTTCTCTTCCATCTTCTGAAACTCACTGAAACCTCGAAGACATCACATCTCCTGTAGTACCCTCTCTTAGGCAGCTGCTCCTTCTTTCACAACACTCACAAATGAAAAGAAGCTTTATTATTGGTAATATTAGATTCAACAAAAAAAGCTGAAGGATAAGTTGGGAACTGCTCTAACCTTGACCTCAATGCAGACAAACATGTACAATAAATTGTCATGAGTTATTTAAAATGATAATTTCCTTTTAAAAATGTTTTTTCCATTGTTTTCTCCCTTCACTTCCTTATGATGACTACAGCATCTTAATCACAAGGCAACTCAAAATAAGGAACACTCCCATCCCATGGAGCCTAAGAAGCCATTTTTTTTCTATTATGTAGCATGGCATGACCTTAATGTTATTCTAAAAAAGACAATGGAACTACATAAGGAAGAAAATAATCAGGAAAACCTACTAGTGCATGATATCTCAAGAGACACAATCACAATAAGAATTCCTAGGTCAAATGTAGACTGGAAGTGGACACTATTATTGTGACAAATTTGTGATATATGTTTTATTATTACTATTATCATACAGACAAAAATACCATCCCTAAGCTCCATGAGACATATAAATGGCTTTGTTACTTTTGATTTTTGTGATTATTAACTATTGTTAATTATTAATTACTAACACTTATATAGCACTTTGAGGTTTACAAAGCACTTCACAGATATTCTCATTTTATTGATGATTCTTGATAGTTCTATAAGATAGTTATTACAGATATTGTCCCCATTTTAAATATGAAGAAACTAATATTCGGAAGCTTATGTCATTTGCCCATGGTTATACAATGATATAATGTCAAAATCAGGATTCAAATTCAGGTTTTTATTGACTCCAACTCCAGTATTCAACACTGTAGGAAAAACTTTGCATCTCATTAATAAATTAGGGAAGAGAACTAGCTTGAGTTTTACAGGGAAGGAAAGTGGTATCTTTACACACTCTTACCTACTTCTTCCTCCCAGCTTCAGTATTTTGGGGTACTGTTTTTATTGTTCTGGTGGCCATTTTGACAATTTTCGTAGGGTTTTCTAGTCTATTTGGGGGTATGTGCTAATTAACTGCAGAACAACTAAATAAAATAAAACAGCAACAACACCTATTAAGAACTCAGATGAATATCTGCTGCCCCATAAATTCCATGGAGGTTAACACAGTTGGGAAACACTGAAGAGAAAGTTCCTGGTATTCTGTAGTTGTAATGGAAGTTAGTGATGGCAATCCTACCATGGGAAGGTCAGACTGCCAGGGTCAGCATGTCAGTTTTAAGCCTCTGAGTATGCCAAATTATATTAATTGTCCTTGTCTGACCCCAATATAGAACCTAAAAGACAAAATTTGTCCCCTCCTAAGCCTTCCTTTCAGATCCTCTGAATCTCTGGTCTGAGAACCTGGCTTCTATCTCTGGCACTACCCTGCACCAGACTCCTTCTACTCTACCTGAGGGGCCAGCTTTCCCATAGCTTCACTGGGGCTGCTGCCTATGTTCAAGGCATATCCAGCATAAATTCCATTTAGTTTTCATCTTCATTTCCATGCCTATAAGAACATAGTATCAAATGCAGTATTTTCATTGTAAAGAATTACAGTTACATGGAGAGGATTTTTTTTTAAAATAAAAGTTTTGTTGTAATAAGAGTAACAATTTCTTGTTACACTGTACCACCAAAAGGGACATATTTAAATTGCTTTGTTATAGGGCAGAAAGAAAATACATTACCAAAAAATACCACTGGGTATATAACCTAAGAGGTCAAAGACAGTAGGAAAAATCCCATATATGCCAAAATGTTTATAGGAGCACTTTTTGTAGTTGCAGAAAAGTGGAAACAAAGTTGGTATCCATCAACTGGGGAATAGTTTAAAAATTGTGGTACATGAATGTAATAGAGTATCATTGCACTATAATAAACAGCAAACATAAATAATTCAGAGTAACCTGGAAGAAATGCATGAGCTGATGCTGAGAAAAATAGGCACAATCAGGAAAACAATATACTCAATGCTAACAATAAAGTAAAGTTGTAAGGCCAATCTGTAAGTGAAAGATCTTTCCCACCCATTGAATAGGCCTCAGGTAGGGCCAACAAAGGGAGGCCTGATTAGAGGCAGGCCCATACTCTTTCACTAACTAGGCTTGAGGTCCCAGGCCCCACACCTTTTTGCTAAGTAGATACTAAGCCCCAGGACTCGGAGACTTGGATATAAGATCTGAGGCTGGCATTTTGTTTTGGGGCTCTCACTCACTGGAAGAGTGTTGTGGGATTTGATCTGACGCCCTCTAGTGCCCCCCAGCTTTGAAAACCCAGATCTTGGTACCTCTCTCTGTGATAACTATGTAATTCTTTGGTCAGAGAGAGGCCTGTCTGTTGATCTCTCTGTGTTATTTGCTCTATTTATATAATATATAATTGTAATTTCTGTTTGTATTTGTTCTGAAGTTCAGGGTGCTGGCTTTTCCTCCTGAGCTAAGCAAATCACACACACACACACACACACACACACACACACACACACATATATACACAGACACACACATATAGATAGACAGATAGATATAGATACAGATATCTATCTAGATATCTATCTATCTATACACACATACACACACACACACACACACACACACACACACACGTATTTGATTAAAGTGAGATTGTAAACCCCTTAAAGTTACTTTCCTTAGAAAAGCATATCAAAGAATCTATGCTAGCAGACCTCCTGTGTGCTGGTGTTATTGGTCTTACACAGCCACAGCAGCTGCTGGCAACATTGTTGTTACAAAAGGAAAACAATACTTAAAGATAAAAGAACTGTGATTATTACAATGATCAACTTAGGTAGTATTCTATACATGAGGTTTGATAAAGCAAATATTGTCAGGCATGGCCAATGTGTTAGTTTGTTCAGCTAATGATATTTCTATGTTATCATGAAAAATTCTATTGGTGTAGGTGGTGGGATGGGTATTATTAGGGAAATCACAAAACAATAAAACACATACACACACAAACACATGAAGTAACAGTGAGGTTTTCATGCTCCACAATATACAACCAAAAACAAGGTTGTTTCTTCCACCCCAAGATTTATAAGAAGGACAAAAATCTGCCCCAGGAAGGTGAAGGATAATGACCTAAATTCATTTAGCTTTGTTCTTGTTTATATTAATTTGCACACCAATCCAAAGAGGATCTAGAAGGTTACAAAGCATTTATAACCCTATGAGTTAGACAACTGGCTGGGATAACCAAGTGCAGTTTGGATCCAGATACAAGTCAAAAGAGATTTATAGATAACACTCTTAGTTTCATTAACTGCCCTTATCAGGAAGAAGTTTTCCAGTCATCTCACACTAAGCAGATGGGAGCTTAAATACCAATGTGTGGCCTACAAGACAATGGGATCATAGATTTACAACTGGAAGGAGCTTTAGAGGTTATCTAGCCCAACAAGCCTCCTTCTTTATTTTACAGTTGAGAAAAGTGAGGCCCAGTGTGGCTAATATGCAGACCAGAAACCACGCTGAGACCATAGACCCAGTGGAGATTCCTTGCAACAACCAGCCAGGTAATGCATAGCAAAGATGACAATCTGGAAAGACCACAACAGAAGAGACATAAGCAGCCCTACGACTTCAGAGCTGTGAGTTCCTGTGGCCATATACCCTATTCACACAGGTGCCCTAGGTATGTGCCCACCAAACCCTAGGTGGTACAATGTACAGAGTGCTGGACCTAGAGTCAGGAAGAACTGAGTTCAAATAAACTCTGTCTTCCTCAGTTTTCTCAACTGTAAAATTGAGATAATAATAACACCTACCCTAACGGGCTGTTGTGGCAATCAAATGAGATAATATTTATAATGAGCTCATCAGCACAGTACCTGGCACATATAAATGCTTGGTCCTTTCCTTTAGATTTAAGCATGTGCCTCTACACATGGTTCCTGGTCACATGTTTTCTATATATCTCCTCTTTTCCCCAATGCAGAATGGTTCAGTGGAATGAAAAAAAGCTGGCTTTACAGCCAGAGGTTCTTTTGGTTCAAGTCAGAGGTCTCCACTTTCTATGTGAGCTATCAGGCAAGTGACAACCTCTCTTGCCTCAGTTTCTTCATACATAAAACGAAGGGGTTAGATTAGAGAGTCCCTTTCAGTTCTAAAATTCTGATCTAGTGTGTCCATAGGAGAAATCCTCTCTTTTCATTTGATTTGTTATGGTGTTTGATTAAATGTATTTTGTTTAAACTGTGTCCCCTGGCTAGTAAAGGTAAATACCCAGGTGAGAGATGGAGGAGGAAGAGAAAGCTCTAGAGCAATGCTTTAAATTACATGCTATCCCACCTACAGAGGACCTTGAAACTGATATAACTTTGGCAAGAGCATATGAAAGCAGGTGTGTAATGGGTCGGCCAGATTCAGGGTGGCAGTTTGTTAGTTTAGGTTTGGTGTCAAAACACAATGAGATGTGGGTGGTTTATTCAACAGTTAACAAAAGGAACTTTCCTTAGCTGCAGCATGAAAAGGACACTCAACAAGGATCTTTCAGCATTTAACTTATGCAAATGAATCTCCTCAACTCCCACTCTCAACTCCAAATGGAAATTCAACACAGGAGATGATGATTCATGTAGTCCTGGGACATCCCCCAAGTTAGAGGGGCCCCAATCCAAGCTTTTTAATTCCTTGAAGTAAACTAGACCTCAGTAAGGCCAGAGGTCACAAGAGAGCTGGATTTAAGAAGATACAGCTTGAGCCTTAGTATCGTGGGCCAATCTCATTCAGAAAGCAGCTTTGCTGCATTTCAGGAGGAGAAAAAAAAGACACTAACCCATGGGGGAGAGAGGAGGGAAAACCCTAAATGACGGGCCTATCAAAGGGGACATTCCTAAGGTTGGGGGCAGCAAAACAAAGGACACAATATATCAGGAAAGAGGGGTTCTAGCTCTGGCTCTGTGACTTAATGGGCATATAGCTTTGTTATTTACTCGCTAAAACCAATTAAAGTTTCTCTGTGTCTTTGCTTCCACATTTGTAAGTGGGGGCTGAAAATATCTGCCTCATCTATTTCATAGGGCTGTTGTGAGTATCAAATCCAGCTAAACAAATTTAACACAGTACTACAAAGCACTATGATAAATGCTGGCTCTTGAGAAAGACAAAATTAAACAGTACCTGCTCTCAGGTTAAATTCTATGGCTACAATACGTTGTAATGGCATGCAGGCTGGGACTTTTTGCTGTTTTTTGTTTTGGAGTGCTTCTCCTTCAGCACTAAGGCAATCAAGTGCCTTTGAGTCTTAACTCTGTTTGAATAAATAGTCTGATAGAATCTGGAGTCTTAGATGACCTGCTGAAGTCATAGGAAGGCCTAGGTGACATGGGTTTGAGTCACACGGTTGTGATGCCCTCTGACACTGAAGTAGTGTATGTATACTCTGAGGTTAGCATTTTGCTTGGGGCTCACTCACTGGAAGAGCGTCATGTGATTTGACCAGATGAGATTCTGGGTAGCCACTGGAGCCCCCTGGCTTTGAAAACCCAGATGTTGGTGCTTGTCTCTGTGGTAACTATGTAAGTAATGTTTTGGTCAGACAGCTAGAAGCCCTGTCTGCTGATTTGTGTTTATTTGCTCTGTTTATATAATTTCTACTTGTAATTTCTGTTTCTGTTTTCTCTGAAGTTCAGGATGCTGACCTTTTCTGTTGAACTAATGAATGATATATGTATATTTAACTAAAGTGAGATTGTAAACCCCTTAAAGTTGCTTTCCTTAGAAAAGGAGATCAAAGAATCTGTGCTAGCAGCCCTCCTGTGTGCTGGTGCTGTTGGTCTTCTTAAAGAGGCCTATTCACTGAATGGGCTCGGTGTTACCTCACTCTGAGTATATGAAAAGGCCTGAGTCTAAAAGGGCCAGGGTCTCCCACTGCATCCTGGGTCATCTCCAGTCATCCTCATGAATATCAGGTCACTGGACCCAGATGGCTCTGGAGAAGAGAGTGAGGCTGGTGACCTTGCACAACCCTCCCTCACTCAAATCAAAGTTAACTGCAAGTCATGTCATCATTTCCTGATGTCATGGTCTCCGAAAATGAAGGACTAACACACAACACAGGAACAGTAGTGGCAAGTACCATTGTTGTTACATACGTACATAGAGAAGTAAATAAAAAGTAATTTGAGGAGGGAAAGAGCCCTAACAACAGGAATAAGGAAGGTAGAAATTAGGAAAAGTTTGAGGAGAGAGGTAACTCAGGCATGAGGAAAGAGAATCCCTCAAGGTCTGATAAGTTAAGGGGGATAGAGATTAGACCTGTGTTTCATTATTATAGGGAACTCTTGGTAGAGGACCCTTCTGTATCAATGCAACCTTCTCTGCAATGTAAATCCTAGAGGCCAAAAAGGTAAGCTGCCTAGAGCAACACAGTCAGAAAGTGTCAGAAGCAGAACTTAAACCTGGGTCTTCCTGGCTTCAAGTCCAACCCTGTAGTCATCATGCCACACTGTGAAGTTATTTGAAAATGTAAAGTCTCTCTCTCTCACACACACACACACACACACATATACCACGCTTGTGGAACGTTATCATGCATAACCAAAATTTATACAACTGTCAATTATTACAAAGTAGTTTTTTTCCACTCCTACCTCCCTTCCAAATATTTAAAATAGTTGTCTTAGTAATCTTCACAATCATAATGAGGCAAAAAAGCAATCAGGATAGGTATTCAGGTGAAGTAGAGGGTCAGCAATCTTTTTAGTCCTGAATGTCACTAATAGAGTTAAGCACAACCTATGGGTGACACTATAGCGAGCTATGAGCCGTGGGCTGAATCTGTCCTGCTGCCTGTTTTTTAATGGCCCATGGGTTAAGAATGGCTTTTACATTTTTTTTAAAAAAAATTTATTGGGAAACAGGCACATTCATCTCTGTCTTGTCTATGTCTATGTTCATGGTACAACAACAGAGTTGAGAAGTTTTTTTCTCTTTTCAAATCTTTTTTTTTTTTTGCAATTTATTTATTTATTTAATATATTTAGTTTTCAGCATTCATTTTCACAGGAGTTTGAGTTATGAATTTTCTCCCCATTTA
>CM053626.1:118662779-118690672 GCA_028646595.1 Phalanger gymnotis | reverse complement strand
TATTATTCTCTTCAGTGGTCTTTTGGACCTCCTTTTCCACTTGGCTAATTCTGCCATTCAAGGCATTCTTCTCCTAATTGGCTTTTTGAAGCTCCTTTGCCATTTCAGTTAGTCTATTTTTTAAGGTGTTGTTTTCTTCAGTATTTTTTTGGTTCTCCTTTAGGAAGTCATTGACTTGTTTTTCATGGTTTTCTTGTATCATTCTCATTTCTCTTCCCAATTTTTCCTCTACTTCTCTAACTTGCTTTTCCAAATCCTTTTTGAGTTCTTCCATGGCCTGAGACCAGTTCATGTTTTTCTTGGAGGCTTTTAATGTAGGTTCTTTTACTTTGTTGCTTCTTCTGGCTGTAAATTTTGGTCTTCTGTGTCACCAAATAAAGATTCCAAAGTCTAAGTCTGAATCTGAGTCTGTTTTCACTGCCTGGCCATGTTCTCAGACAACTTACTTGACCCTTGAGTTTTTTGTCAGGGGTTGAGAAGTTTTAATAGAAACCATAAGTGGTTCTCTCAGGCACTTGCATTGCTGCTTGGTACACTACAAATCACAGGGATGCAGTTATATAACTCAACAGTGCTTAAATACAATACTGAGACATCTTGTTTTTTTTTTTAAATTCCAGAGTATGTTTATCATGTCAAAATTTAAAAAAAGAAGAAAAAGTGTTTTATTACGATATTTTCAACTTGGGTCTGAGATAGAAATTTTTCTGACTGAGAAGAATCACCCATATCCACTATTATTGAACACTCAGTGGCTCTGGAAAGTAGCTTTTGCTATAGACTTGTTGTTTCTTAATTAATTCAACCTAATAATCTAAAGCAAAATAGCATTTATATGTGAAACTTATACAGCAGTAAAATTCAATTCAACAACTAACATTATTTAAATCACAAGTAATGTCAAGCTGCTGTATAAACTTCTCATACTGTTAAAAGTTGCAACAAGAAGCAAGATCTCCATTTTCTCACACATTTATTTACAGCAGATATAATTTCCAAGCTCAAACTACAGTTCTACTAGCCTTTTTTTGATGCAAGTCCAAAAGATACTTAAGACTAAAATTTTCAGTACAAAAGTACCAAATTTCAAAATCCATTTAATTGTGCAATTCAGGAGTTTCTAGAATAACCTTAATTTTGACTTGTTGCACACAAAGCCTAAAATATTTACAATGTAGCCCTTTATGAAAGAAGTTTACTGATCCTCCTCTAGAGGCCTATGCCTCCCCCAAGATGGGGGAGACAAAAAAAGGAAAAAGCCTGAGCAGAGAAAGAAGGCTGAAAGAACACAAAACTGAGAGAGCAGAGAGAAGTGTATAATGGCTTATAATGCCCTTCAGGTCCCAGTCAGTAAAACCAGTATCACAGGCTTCCACCTGAGATAAACAGAAACAGAAAAAGCTTAAGAGGCTCACTCAGTATCACGTAGCTAATCAGACAGCCGAACAGATAACTAAACAGACTCCAGAGAGCCATGTTAAATGGAGCGAGCCTGGAGCAGCATGGGCAGCAGCTAAGATTCTGCCGTGCTTTCTGTAGCCGCCAAAGCAGAAGGCAATCAGTCTGATGCACCAGACCAGGAAGCATCAGTGTGCATTCTAGTCTGAGCTCTGCCATTCCCTGGCCATGTGAACTCAAGCAAGTCCTTTCTGAGGCTGAAGTGTCCTCTGCTTATATCATAAATACAATACAATAAATACAATATATCAAAAATACAACAAAAGATGCCCTGACTACCTCATAGTTTTGTTGTGAGGCCTAAATAAGATAATAAAAGTGAAGGTGCTTTGTTGGTCAAAAGAAACTATACCTCATGAGTGGTACAACTGTTACTGTTAATGTTTCCCTAAATAGAGCTAATGAGGAGGTAGCATCATTCCATCCACTCCACCTGAGGAACAAGAATGTGTTCTGATATCAGTAGCGGACATATATCACAACTATCAAAAATAGCTAAGTTTTTATCCTTAATAAGGTGGCCAAGACTGCTTGGGAAAGTTGGCAGTCTTGGGTCCTATTGATGAATACTTAGCAGCTGACTAATTAAAGATGAATGGAGTTCAAAGTCCAAATAATTCCTAATCTGTCCTCCTTTAGTGGGTATTTCCTACAAAAATTAAGGTGTGTGCTAAATGATTCCCTTAGAGATCAGTAAAGGGAGTGCATGGAGAAACACAGAAATAAAAAAATATATAGCAAAAAAAAAACTGTAAGGCACTATTCCTTGCCATAATCACATTAATATATATATGTATATATCTATATACATATAGATATAGACATATATGTTCATTCTCTCTCTGCCTCTCTCTCTCTCTGCCTCTCTCTCTCTCTCATCCCCTTCTCTACCCCCCTCTCCCCTGGTCTCCACCTTGTACCCTCTATCCCTTGATAAGTTTGATGAGGGAGAGGAAAAGACTACAAATACAAGAAATTAACATACTGAATAAGATAATTTTGCAATCTATTTTGACCCAATGCTCAATGATCATAGCAATGAAATTTCTTTCATGAATGTATACTTTATGCATTCATATAATTTCAAAAAGAAGAGGAAAACTTGGTAAAGCTGGGTTTATTCATATTTATACCCCCGCCTCCCACACTCTGCCCCCATATGTATATTCTACCAGAACCAGTTTTTATCTTGTATATTTAAAAATACATATAGAAGTAATCCTTTCATACTTACCACCGTACCAAGAAACTGAATGCTCATGTGCCCACCAGCATCTCGAGAAAGACACTAAAAAAGAGATACAATAATGAATCAATAGCCTCATCTATATACAATCTGGTCAAAATAATGAAAATAAAACATTTTTCTTAAGGTGCACGATGGAGAAAGAAAGAGAATTTACTTAATGCATATAAAATTTACCTCATGTGAATACATTATTAATTATTTTGAAGTTAATCATTTACTTATTCTGCTTGGATATAGGAACAGTATTATTTAAAATATTCTAATTTGGACTTCTAGTTAGCTATTTTGGACACCTAGCTAACGTTCAATTCCTGAATTGGTACCATTTTGATGCAAACCAACTTTTGAAAACTATTCTTTGAATATTCTAGATACATATTCAATGTATCTAGATATAACATTGGGAGGGTTAGTTCCAAGTAATAACTTATTTAATTTTAATATTCTAAATATGACCATGGTAAAAAGATGAATAGCACTTCCTAGGTATCTATGTGGTGCAGTGCATGGAGCAATGGACATGGAATCTGAGAGATATCAGTCTGATCACAACCTCACACACTTGCTAGCCTCAAACCACTCAGCCTCAGTTGCTTCATTTGTAAAAGACATAATAATAATAGCACCTACTTCACAAGGTTATTAAGAGGATCAGATGAGACACTGTATGAAAACCACTTTGCAACCTTAATGCATTATGTAAATGCTAGCTATCACTATTACTATTACTGTTTGCCATGGATTTAATGATTATCTCTATGCAGGTGACTCCCAAATCTCTATGACCAACTGTCATCTCTCTTTTAAACTCCAGTCCTGCATTTCCTATTGGAGATTTTCACCTTACTGTATCATAGTTAGGCATCAGACATTTATTAACTGATTAAGTATGTTCTAGTTGTGTGCCAAATGCTGGGGATACAAAGAAAAGCAAAAACAATCCTTGCCTTCAAGAATATACTTGGGAGAGACAATATGATTAGGTAAATATAAGACACATATAGAATAAATGGCAGACAATCTGAGAGAGGAAAACATCAGTGAGTGGCAGAGAAATGAATGAGAAGGGTCTGCTGCAGAAAATAGGACTTGAGCTGAGTCTCGAAAAAAGCCAAGGAAACCAAGGGGCAGATGGAAGAGACCAGAACATCCCTGGAATGAGAATAGCCTGTGCAAAGACACAGAGAGCAAAGACTAAGCATTGTGTATACTGAAGAGCAAGCAGCTAATACAGCTGTATTATAGATTCCAGAGGTAATTATAATCTAAGACCACAAAGGTAGACAGGAACCAGGTTATGAAGAATATTAATTCTAGACAGAGGAATTTCAATTTGATTTTGGGGTAAGTGGGGAGCTGCTGAAGTCACTGAACAAGTGGGTCAATGGTCAGTCCTATATTGTATAAAACCGAAGTTGTCAGCTGAGTAGAAGATGGCCTCGATAGAGGCAAAACAAGGCAGAGAAGTTAGAAGGCTACTGCATTTGGAGTTATGCAAAAAGGGCTATAAAATTGTGCATACCCTTTGATCCAGCAAGACCACTGCTAGGTCTGTATCTCAAAGAAACTTTTTACAAAAATGGAAAAGGACCTGACTGCACAAAAATTATTTATAGCAAATCTTTTTGTGGTAGCCAAGAATTGGAAATTGAGGGGATGCCCATCAATTGGGGAATGACTGAACAACTTGTGGTATATGATTGTGATGGAATATCACTGTGCTATAAGAAATGACGAGCAAGATGATTTCAGAAAAACCCGGAAAGACTTACATGAACCGATACAAAGTGAAGACAGCAGAACCAGGAGAATGTTGTACATAGTAGTGATAACATCGTGTGATGAAGAACTGTGAATGCCTTAGCTATTCTCAGCAATACAATGATCTAAGCAAGCTGAAAAGATTCATGATAAAACATGGTATTCGCCTCCAGAGACAGAACTAACATTATCTGAATACAGACTGAAGCATACTATTTTTCACCTTCTTTTTTTTGTTTGAGTCTTCTTGTGCAAAATGACTAATGTGGAAATGTTTTCCATGATTGCACATGTATAACCTATATCAGATTGCTTCCTGTCTAAGGGAGGGGTATGAGGAGTGAAGGAGGGATGGACAGAATTTGGAAGTCGAAACTTTTAAAAACAAAAACAAATGTTAAATTTTTTTAACATGTAATTGAGGAAAAACAAAGTATTATTTTTAAAAAATAAGGCTACTGCAATAGTCGTGGCAAGAGCTGATGAGGACCTGAACTAAGTTGACAGCTGTGCAAGCAGAGAGAAGAGAATGTATAGAAGGTAGAAACATGATTTGGGAATGGATTAGATGAGCAGGGTGAGAGTGAAGAGCGAAGGTTAACACTGAAGCTGTGGTCCTGACGGAGTAGGAGTATGGTGGACAGTAATAGTGAGGTGTGGATTTGGGGATGGTTTGGGAGGAAAGATAAATTCTGTTTTCAACATGATGAGTTTGGGATGCTCACAGGACACACCTAGCTGTCAGAACCCCTCATCTAAACTTTCCTATTTCCAGTTGAGGGTACCACTCTTCTTGTGGTCATTCAGGTTCAAAACCTTGGGAGTTATCCTCTTCTTTTCCCTCTACCTCTCTTACATACAAACAATTGTTTTTTCTTATTGTTTCTACTTCCATCCCCTTCTCTCTATTTACATACTTACCTCTTCCACCATCCCCCTGTTCATCCTCTTATCACCTCTTGCCTAGACTATCTCATAAGCCTATTAATTAATCTCCTCATCCAACATTCACACAGTTGTCAAAGTGACATTCCTAAAGCATATGTCTTGACCATGTCATTCATCAGCTAAATAAACTCTACTAGTTTTCTACTGCCTCTAGGACCAAATACAAACTCCTCTAATTTGGCATTTAAATCCTTTGCAATCTGGCTCCAATCTGTTTCCAAGCTTATTATACATTATTCCCCTTCATATACTTTATGGTCTATCCAAAATGGTCTTTCTTTTCCTCAGAGGTAACACTCTGCCTCCTTTCTCTAGCATGCATTCTCTCTTCACCTCCACTTTTTAGAATCCTGAGATTCCTTTAAAGTTCAGCTAAAATACTAATACAATATCTACATGAAATCTTTCTGATGCCCTAACCTGTTAGTGACCCCCAAATTACCTTTTGCATGCATTTGAATATGCATATATATATACACATATGCATATATGTATATGCATGTTGTCTCTCCCTATTTAAAGTAAGCTCCTTGGGCTCAAGGAGTTTCAATTTTGTCTTTGTATCTCCATAGCCAATTATAGTGCCTGGTATATATCAGTCACTAAATGAATGCTTTTTGACTGATTCATCTATGCTGCATACTGCTGCCAAATGACAGAAGGTAATATGCTGGAGGGACTACAGAAAAATAGACATACTGGTGCAGCTGAGAATTGGTCTAACCATTATGGAAAGCAATTGGGAATTTTACTCAAATAGTGACAAAAATATCAAGACCCTTTGAGCCAGTGATTCCATAGCTAAGCACACAGCAGTAGAGTAGTAAAAGCAGTAGCACTAACATTTATATACCTCTTTAAGGTTTGCAAAGTCCTTTATGTAGATTATCTCATCTGAGCTTCATAACAACACTGTGAGGTAGGTTCTATCATTACCCTTATTTTACGGGTGAGGAATATGAAGCTGAGAAAGACGAAGTAATTTGCTCAGAATCACAAGGGTAGTAAAAGTTAGCTGCTACTACTTTTACTACTCTACTACTGTGTGCTTAGCAGGATATGAATTTGCTTCTTTTAGATTCACGTCGAGCATTCTTTCTATGTATCAGAGGTCAAAGACAAAATAAAAGATCCCATATGTACTAAAATATTCAGTCATACTTTTTGTAGGAGCAAAGAACCAGAAACAAGGTAGAAGCCTATCAGTTGGGGAATAGGTAAACAAATTGTGGCAAACAAATATAATGGTATATTACCAAATTACAAGAAATGATGAATATTAAGAATTCCAAGAAAAAGTTAGGGAAAGTTTACTTCTGGCACAGAGTGAAGCCACCAAGACCAGGAAAACAATATAAAAATAAGTATAAAAGTACCTCTAAAATTGAAAGCTATATTACTATAAAGACCTAATGTGGACACAGAGAAGAGTAGAGAAAATACCTGTCCCTTTCAGTCTTTGTAGAAGTATATTGCATAGACTGTTGAGTTCAAGGTTAAGATATTGGTTGGCTCTGCTAAACTGTTGTTTTTCTTTTTTTTCTCTTATTTACTATTACAAGGGATGGCTCACTGGGCACAGAGAGAAGGATGGATATATTTAGAAATAAATGTAATATAAAAATAAGATCAATTATTTTTTTAAAAAATGAATTAAGACAAATTCATCTTACAAATAAAATAATTATAGTCTTTGATATATGGTACTTTTATTGTGAAGCAAGGCATAGCTGAAGATATTGGAAATAATTTTAGAAAGCAGTATGATAACAAGGAATATAAATTTTTAGGAATGCAATTTTTATAGATTATAAAGTATCCTACAAAGCATGAACACGTTCCTCAAGAAGAATCAGGAGGCACTGGGCATCACAAGTACTGAAAAAAAAAATCGCAAAAAATTAAACTCTATATTTTAATGAATAGGACACAACTTTTACTGATGTGGAAATCACTCCTGAATAAGCTATGTACAGACACACTGATTTGTCAGAGAAAGAGTGAAAATTAATTTTAAAATAGGACAAAATTCCTTGAACGATATGACAACAGAGGGGAACTTATTTAATCACCCTTTAAATTAAATTAAAATAAAGCAGGACCAAGAAAAAAAGGAGAACCTATGTTCATCAAAGGTATTTGTCATACTCATGGAGGATCTCTAAAGCAGAATTCAAGTCTAGGAGAGATTCCCTATGAATGCTGATGTCTTCTGTAGGCTCCTCCTTGCAGAGGGCGTTGAGCTGACTGCATCAAACCCCAGTATGTTACAGAGCCTCCTCAATGAGATCCATAATGCTTCTACAAAGTATAACCTAAGAACCCACATAAGAAAAAACAAGTGAATGAAGAATGTCTATAGTCCAGATTATGTTATTCAACTGGATGGACAGCCTACAGAATTCATTAATCTGTGTGCATGTGTACACACACACACACACACATTTTCGGGGGAGGCAGATACTATACAAGGAGACTGTATTGAGCCAAGAACTAAACATGAAGAGGAGAATGGATTGACTGCCTTTGAGAGACTCCAAAGTTCTTTAAATAATGTGGAGATTTTTCCTAATATAAAGGTTCATCTGAAAAAAAAAATGAACATTTTTGTGATTTTACTGAACGTCTGTGGGTCATGAAATACCAGGGTCACCAAAGTACTGAAACAGAAAACTCGGAATCATACTAAGGACAACAGAGACAGTCATGGGGGGTGTGAGCATTCTCCAACACTTTACAAACAAGGAATTACAATCCAAAGCAATATAAAAAGAATCATCAAAGAAGCGTATGTCTGAAAATGTCTGTGTATGTCTGTGCTGGCAGCAAGGGCAAAGGGTAAGTGAGAGACAGCCTGTAAGCTCACTGGTTGGCTGTAGGACCTTTCATAGAAACTCTGCAGCAAACTTATGAAAAGACATTAATAAGAATAAAACAGTATGGATTACTATATATGGAATACAATCTACACGATTAGAGGGAATAAGTACATGAGATCCTAGATCCACTAAAGTATGAGAATAGTAGCAGATCACATTTATGTAACATTTGAAAGTTTACAAAATGTTTTACTCACAACTTTGTGATACGGGTGTTATTACTCTTAACTATTATTATCTCAATTTTATGGATGAAGAATCAAGTTAATGCCTTGCTCAAAGAGAGATGAGATCCTGATCCAAGTCTTCAGAGCTCTACTCTAATGCTCCTTTCATGATCATCTTTAAAACAGCCACAGAATCATGGAATAATAAATCTGGAACAGTGAGAGACCTCATGGTCCATTTAGTCCAAAAGCCTTATTTTACAGATCAAGAAACCAAGGCTAAGGGAAGTTAAGGGAATTTCCCCAGCTAACATGGGTATTAAGCATCAAAGGCAGCATTTAAATCCAGGTCCTCTTACTCTAGAACTTTCTACAATTTGAAACAAAGTGGTTCACAAAGTGAACAAAAGATATGAACAAAGAGTTCAAACAAGTGATTTAAGGGTATTCCGTTATGGACTTGTACTCTGCGCTTGAGCTATCAAGGTTACTGTCTCCCTGTTCTATTCTATCTTTAGACTAGGCAAAGCATTAGTAGAATGAAAAGAACTATGGGAAGAGCAGTGGGCTTGGGATTTAGGGGACCGAGGCTCTACTTACGGCATCCTAGCTATCCCTTGTCCTTGTCTCATTTTACAGTATCTGATGCTTTGGCAAAAAAGAAATTAATAATAGTCTCACTCATCGAAAATAAAATATACTACATCAGACCACAAATGCTTTACAAGCTGTCATAAACTATAAGCATTAAAAAGTTTAAGAATATCACTATTACAAGAAAAATTATGATTTTCTCCTTTAGTCATGACTTTGGGTAAGTCACTTAAATTTTCCTTGTCTTCAGCCTTCTCATCTGCAAAATGGGGTGGGGGAGAATAGTAGTGAATAGAAAGCTAGACTCTTAGCTGGAAAGATATGTATTCTAGTCCCACCTCAGACACACACTCCTATTACCCTGGGGAACTGGCAGAAGAGTTACAGATGAAAGATGTCATTTCCTCACTAGAAAATACTCTAGATCAAATCAATGAAATCACAGCTCCAGATGTCCTTAGCTCAATGCAAATATATTGAAACCAATAGATTCTTAAAAGGTACATTGTATTAATGACTGTATAAAGTATGCAATAATATTAGAAAATAATAAGTGGTGATTAGCTCTTTTATTATATTCTTATTTTATTATATTTTCCATATATTCATCCTTATTGGACTCTTATTTTATCACTAACAGGTTATAAACTGTCACCAAAACCTGTTTACTCATATCAACATATAAAAGAGGATGTGCAAAATCTGACATATTTCAACAATAATGATTAATGGAATGGAAAATATGGGAAATAAAATTTCCTACAAAACCTGACATTTATTTTTATGAAGGAAACAGGAATATACACTTTTCCCACACAGTCTAGGATAAACACAATCAGGTTTTGGAAAGTGCAAAGAACAAAGTACCCAAAGCCCACAATAAGTCTAGTGTGTGCCAAGATAAGCAAGTCCGGACCATTCGATAAGCTGTTAGCAAATGGCAAAAAGAAAAAAATTAAGGACTTTTATCATATGCTCCACCCACATTAGTGGCCTTTCTCCTGTGAACATTTCATTTCAAATTTTAAATTTCCCTTTCATATATATGTTTAAAAATATATACAGATATGTGTGTGTTTTTGTTCCCTCTCATACCTGTTATAAAAACCCACTTTTCCCTTGCTGAGTTTCTCTATAGTTAAGGTAATACTTTTAGGAGTCAAATATGTTTAATGAAAAGATTTCATTAAGGTAAGACAGTAAGAAACTCGACATAAAATTAGCCAAGACCCTTGATAATGAAATGCACCTCAAAAGGTTGTAAAGACAGTACATTTAAATGTACTAAGAACTTCTTCAGAGGATATACAAAATCAAGGACAAATATGCTTTTAAAAGTAATCTCACCTAAACAGTATCAGGAAGAAATAGTAATATTTTCCTACTTTTCCATGTTTCCCTGTTTGATGTGTTTTAAAGGCCACTAGTACCATAGCTTTCTTATCAGTCACAAGTGCAGGTGCCTGCACTATCTACAGAACTGACCACACTCAGTATCTATGCTATTTGGAATTTGCTCCCACGAAGCCACAAAATTTAGTTTCTCTAGTGAATACACTGGAAGAGAAAAAGGAAGGAGACATTTTCCCCTTCGGCACATTAAAAAGGCAATGCTAAATCATAAAACATGTTTTTAAAATCCAAAAAGAAAACTGAGAAGCTTTCTGGAACCAGATTACAAAAGCAGCAAGCACATTATCATAATTAATGCTTCAAATTACAGTTGTAAATAAAACTCAGCTGTTCAATGTGATTACATTTTTTTGAAGCGTAGTGAAAGGAGTTATTTCTGTTCTACTGGTGGGCTTACTTCTGAGATTTGTAACTGTAATTGATGTTTTCAGGAGAGTGAAAAGGAGATGGTTAACAATTATTCTTTCATTTCCTACCTCTTTAGAAAAAAAATACAAGTCTCTACTTATTCTAAGTTATATATTTACATACACTATACATCTTAATAGATGGTTTCATATTGCATGTGATAACTGGAGAGTAATCACATGTATATAGTAAGAAATAATGGCTAATTACTTGCAAGGAAGAGAGAAGTGTTTTAAAAAAATGTTTATTTTCAGAACTAAGGCATAAGAAGACTACCACAAAGACCATTCCTTTTTCTGTTGGCCAATTATGAGCAAAAATTCAGCTACATTCTCTAATTAAGTAATACATGATGTGCATGAAAATACATTCTGCATCATTAATTTTTATGTTTACATACATTTATAAAAATTTAAAAGAGAAAGCTTTCCCCAGATGTTATAGATGATTTCTGAACTAAAAATCAGAGAGAAGCATATGATTTAGTTTTAACTGTCATTCTTACACTCTCTCTCTCTCTTTTCTTTCTCCCCCCACTTCCCCTTGCACAAACTAAATTGTTTATATAATTTTATGTGTAAAAATCTATATTCTCTACTTTGCAAAAGAAAAAGAAAAGAAATATACCAAAAGAATAATAAAATCCAACCCTAGTATTTTGTGTATATTCTTTCTCTCTGGGTACATAAAGATAGCTACACAATATTAACAAAGAGGTATGTTCCTCCCCATGTCTGGATGCCTCCCCAAGTTTCTTTCTTTGTGTAGAGCTTTCTATTACACTGTCCCACCAAATATATTGAGTTGTCATAATGTGTTCAATACTGCAATTATTTCAGGAATCTATTTAATCATGTATTTTGCGCTAAATGACAAGAGGTTCATGTGACACTATTTCAAATTCTTCTGCTTTAACATAGAAAATTAGTTCCACTTAGTTGGGTATCAATGACCTATTCAATATAAGATGCAGTGGTGCTACAAGAAGCTTCTCTACTGTTATTGGCAATAAATTTGTTATCTTTGGTTGAAAATGTATTTAAGCAAGAATAAACACACATAAGAAAAAAAGAAAACGGAAAACCTCTCAAAGGTACGATATATTAAAAGCAGCATCACACAAATGCATAAATTGTTAGACCTTAGCAGGATCTCAAGATATTTTCAAAAGTGTTTAGATACTCTTCAGGCCTGCAGACAACCTGCTGTGAGCAGGTGGAGAGAAGAAATCACTCCACACAAAGAAACAGGCCAATGGCAGTTATTATGCCCTGCTTGCAAATGTTCAAACAACATGACTATGCAAAATGAAAATTCAGTAAGTAAATCACCAACAAAAAACAATATATTAAATCCCAGAAGACAGATTACATTGTACAGGAAAACTATTTGAGTTGTCCAAAGCAAAACTGGAAATCCTCTTTTAAGGAGAAAAATGACACAACTGAACAACTGGACACAACTGGAACTCAGTCCAGTATCAGTTAAAAGCAAAACAAAACATACTTGTCTACTTATTGAATACTGCCCAAACTCTACTATATGGGTGATAACACACATAATGTTATCAAAAACAGAGCTTCTGAAATTTTATGTATTGAATGCAACACATTTTTTAATTCTTCTGTACTTCTAAAAGTTAATAAAGGTGGCAAATAGCTTTATTCTTTAGACTACGTTGAAATTCACAGGTATCTTAACCATGTAGTTTGACTGCCATGTGCATATAAATTTCTTCTATTGTTAATTTGCTTGAGTAAAAAACTAAGATGCAGTTAAAAACTTTAGAAATACTGCACTAGTCTAAATCTAAGCCACCACTGAAGGTATTTCACAATCCAGAAATGAGATCTTTGAAAAGTATTATTAGGGATACCATGGTATAGTGAAAAAAGCAGTGGACACTGAATTAGTTGATCTGGGTTTAGGTCCTGGTGGGACACTTCCTAGTTATGTGACTTTGAGCAATTCATTTGACCTACTATTAGCTTTAGTTTCATTTGTAACATAGGGATAATGGTAGCAGAGTGTCCCAGGAACCTATCCTTGGAGTCAGGAAGACAGAGATTCAAACCCTACCTCCACTACTAGCTGACCTTGGGCAAGTCATTTAACCTCTCTCTGACTCAGTTTCCTCACCAGTAAAAATTTAAGGGACAGGAGCAAATAAAGGGCTTCTATGAGTTTCATCGAATGCTAAATCTATGATGCTAATATCAATTACTGAGACTGAGACAGATGACGTACTAATCAAATTTGTATGTGATAAAGTTGATAGGGATTACTAAAACACTGTCCAAGAGGCAGAAGAAGTATTAATAAAAAGATGTTTGGTTAGATGTTCTCTAGGTTCCTGAACTAACCAGCAGATGACATTGTCAGCTCTGTACAGCTCAGCTGTTCTTCAGTGCAAGCTCATGAGGGTAGGGGGATTTATTTGATAACATATATTTTCCAAAGTTTAAATACTTATTTCTTTTTTGAACCAGTCTCCTGTGATGGCTTTGCTTCTTTTATGTTCTCAAAGAAACCAGAGTTACCAGGAATATTATGTCTGAATCTGTTGGTCACAGATTAGAAACTATGTAATAAATGTGAAAGATGTCATCCAAAAAGAATCATGAGAATGAGAAGCTCTACATGACACCAGAATAAGAATGATACTCTAGCCCCATAAAATAAAGGCTTGAAAGGGTTGTGGTTAAAATCTATAATTCATGAATGGTAGACACAGGAGAAATAGTGATTTGTTCATCAAAAACCAAAAGTAGTATATTAGACTGTGGAGATACTCCTTACAATATCAAACAGAAAAATCAAGGCCAAGTATAATTTGCTATTTCACATAGGAAATGACAGACCATGTAATTCATTATTCTCAGATGTTAGGTAAAGGGAGAGTGGGGATCTAGGCTGCCATGATCCATTCATGGATGACACACTTGTTTGCATCAGTAATGGTGACTGTGATGAAGATAACAAAATTCTTCAACACATCCCTGGCCATCCCTGTCAAACAGAGAATACTGGAGTGGATGAATTAGAAGAAGTTCTAATTATCATTCTGAACAAAATGTTTGCAAAAATAGACATACTTATTTACTGTCTCATTCAACCAAATAAACGGTTCCAGATATAAATTGTTGCCATGTAGCTTGAAAATATATTGTGGCCTATTTAAAAGTAGACCAGAATAGTGACACCTGTAGCAAATGTTTTGTTCAGTAGTTTCAGTTGTGTCTGACTGACTTTTCATGACTGCATTTGGGGTTTTCTTGGCAAAAATACTGGACTGGTTTCCCATTTCCTTTTCCAGCTCATTTCACAGATGAGGAAACTCTGGCAAACAGGGTAAAGTGACTAGCCCAGGGTCACAGAGTTAGTTAAGTGTCTGGGGCCAGATTTGAACTCAGGAAGATGAGCCTTCCTGACTGCAGGTCTGGTACTCTGTCTACTGTGCCTACTAGTAAACATGAAGCTACACACAAAAAAGAAAGGAAAAAAAGAATGAAAAGGGAAGAATCATGTCCATCATACGACAAATCACAAAATTTCTCCCAGTTTCTACTCACAAAGCAGTTTCTGCCAAAAGCCAAACATAATATCACTTTAAATATAAACTTATTTTTACAAGTACAAAATACAGTACTGAAGAGAAATAAAAAGGTAAGTTAGGAAGTGGGCAACAGACATGGTAACATGATTCTGAGACTCTTATGTTCTTTTCTTTTTCCTGTTAACATATATTTCACTACTTCAATGTAATCTCATCGAAGTAGGTATTCTTCCATTAATACACGTCACAATTCATTTAATCTTCTCATATGATTTTTTTCCCTTTTGAATTATATTTTTTTACATTACCTCCATTTTCAACTATACCCCTTCCCTCCTTTACACAAAGAGCCTTATAAACCTTATAACAAAGGATAAAAAAGGAAAAAAGTAGTTTGACAAAACTAACCACAAATTAACTGAGTCTGACATCATATACAATGCTCCATACCCATTATTACCCCAATTCTGCAAAGAAAGGAGGGAGGTAAATTTTCTCAACACTTCTTTACAGAATAATTACAGGTATGATTATATACAGTACAATTTTGTTTTAGTTTTGATTTATTAGGCACCTATATATACCAAGAACCATACAGAGGCTTGGAGAAAGAAATAAAAACACAAGACAGCCTGTACCCTCCCTGGACAACTCAGATAAGTTTTCCATTTTGTAAAATGTAATCTGTCTTCTGGGATTTAACATATTGTTTTTGATTTTTTGTTAGTGATTTACTTACTGAATTTTCATTTTGTATCTTGTTCTGTGGATGTCAAACCCAGCAGAGCTGAAGATGGAAGATGGAAAGTATCTCTCTGCTCACGGTCCCAGGGGTCTTCCCAAACTAAAATACTTCCTTTTATATTTTCTCCCTCTAGTAGAATGTAAATTGCTTGAGGGCACAGACTGTCTTGTGTTCTTATTTGCATCCCCAGGGATTAGTACAGTTCTTGGTAGGTTAGGTGCTTAATGGTTGCTTCTCATTAATTTATTAATTCATTCATCCATACAGAAACAAAATGCAAAACAATGAAAAACAGTCCCTGCCTTTAAGAAGCTTACATTCTATAGGGGAGACATAATATGTATGTAAACAAGTAAATAAGTATTACACATGGTAATATGAGGAGATAGTACTAAAGAAAAAAAAAAACAAGACCAAGATAGATGTTCCACAGGAGATAGCAAATGAAACAAATCCTGCTAGCAGCTAGGGTTACCAAGAGACACAGCTAGAATTTATATAAAGAAAACAGAACAAAGGAAGAGAAAATAGAGATAATAGTGTGAGATTTAAAAAAAAAAAAAACTTTTACAAAAGGATATTTGCTTTGAAGATATAGCAAGAACAGAAGCATAAACATCTCCCCACAACATCCCAGGGTCACAGTCTCCTCTGTACTACCTTGGTCCCTGAGAAGAGTGAGCTCAGACTAAATAGAGTTTACGGAGCAATGACCTCACCAAGCTCATGCTGAAATGCTATATCTTTGCTGAATGTCTCCATTACTATTGACCTGTGTCCTGACGGTCACTCCTTGTGGCCTCAAAGCTGGACCAGCTGGCTACAAAACCCAGCATGAACTCTGCTTCCAGACCCACTCAGTGGCTTGCTCTTCTGACCTTTGGAAATGCATGAGGCCAATGCTATCTCATTTTTTAATGTTTCTCTACTCATGTTTGAACTTCAAAGTTTCTCTATAGCTCTGGTCTTTTAATCAGAAATGCTTGGAAGTTCTTGATTTCCGTTTTTTTCTCCTATAGTATTATATTCAGCTTTGCTGGGTAATTTATTCTTGGCTGCAAGCCCATATCTTTTGCCTTCTGAAATACCACATTGTAAGTTCACTGCTCCTTTTTAGTGGTGGCTGTTAAATCATGTGTGATCTTGAGTGTAGCTCCATAGTACTTGAATCTTTCTGGCTGCTTGATATACATATACATATACATATACATATATATATACATATACATATACACATACATGTATATGTATATGCATATATATATACACGCACACACATACACACATATATGTATATATATTTTACATGGAAACGATAGGTTTTAGCTATGATGCTCCTATGTATTTTCATTTTGTGGTTTCTTTCAGAAGGCGATTAGTGGATTCTCTCTATTTCCACTTTGTCCTCTAGTTCTAAGAGATTTGGGCAATCTCTTTTTTGGTCATGATATTTAGATAGTCTAATGATTCTTAATTTTTTTTCTCTTTGATCTGTTTTCCCAGTAAATTATTTTTGCCATGATATATCTTATATTTTCTTCTATTTTTTCAGCCTTTTGACTTTGTTTTAATATTCCCTGTAGTCTCATGAAGCAATTGGCTTCTATTGGTCCATTCTAATTTTCATAAAGTTTGTTACCTGGGCAAGGTTTTGTCCCTTTTGTGCTTAGATATTCTTTTTCCAATTCTTTGCTCCTATATCTCTCATTTCTTTTCCAGTTTTTTCCTCAAGGACTCTTTTTTTATTTATTAAAAAACATTTAACTTTCCCCCTCTTGTTTCATTTCTTCCATAAGTGAATGCCAGTTGAGTTTGTTCCAAATGTTCTTCCCTGCGGCATTTTCTTATATATCTTTTGGAGTCATCTCTTCTACATTTATATTTTGGGCATGTCTGCCACTATCATAGCTCATTATGGTCAAGTTCTTTTTTGTTTGCTCAATGTTCCAGACTACTTCTTGACTTGAACTTGATGTTATGGCTAAGCTATGCCACAGTTCTTGAGGAAAGGTCCGCTTTCTTGGGGTATTGAGCATTGTGTTGTTCTAGTATCTCAGTGTGGGTATCTGCAAGTTTTCAGTGCTCCCAAAGTGGTCTGATCCAGGGCTAAGTCTGCTTGTTGACCGCATGGTCTGGGGTCTGCAAGTACCTGCCCTGAGTTTGGGTCTGAGCAAGAATAGACTAGTGTTGGACTTGGTCTTTGTCAGCCAGCTGGAGAACTCTACTGGCTCAAAGAGGCAAAAGAATAGGTTACCCTTTGGTCTGGGGTGTCTGCCTTGGTTATTCTTCAGGAAACTGGGTTACAGACTGGAAGTGAGACTTTGCTTTGGCCTGGGTTCTGAGCCACACTGCTAGAAATGCTATTGGTTTCTGAACTTCTTCCTTTCTCAGTATACCACCTAGGCCTCCTCTGCCCCCTCCTTCCAGGATTGCCACTCTCCTTCTCACTGGATTGATAACGTGGAACTCAGAAGTAGATGACAAAGTTGTCAGGTGGCCCCTGTCCCAGTTGCAGTGTCTAGGTATGGGTCTGGGGGTACCCCCAGTATGGGTCTAGAATATCCTTTTAGGCTGGTGTACAGCCTCTCCCCAAGTGCTAGAGTGCTCTGTATGCAGTTTTTTTCTGCATCAATTGATGCCTACTGTCCTCAGATCGCTCGGTCTAGTTGGATGCCAAGATGGGTTGGACAAAGACCTTATTGTGACTTTTTCTGGATTTCTCCATGAGGATTTGGTCTGGTGCATTTTTTGGATCTGTTTGGAGAATTTCATGGAGTTCACTCAGTGCTTCCTAACGCTAAGCAATCCTGGTTGTTCCCCTACTGAGGAGTTCTGAAATATCAAATGTGGGAGCAGGGGGAAGTCATAATAGTGGGCATCTGTTTTCCTGATAACTGGAAGTAAAGTCATTTGCTGAGAGGGAAGGGGAGGGAATTTGTAGTTTAGAATAGTATTGTCAGAAGTATGATGAATAAAGTCAGAGATGAATAAATGGATTGCCATGCAGCAGTCAAGCAAGGCCTGAAGATTAAATTATATATCTGAAGATTAAAGATTAAATACTGAAGATTAAATAATATATATCAGTAGTGGCCTTGATATGCAGTTGCATAATTTCCAGCAACACAGGAGTGCAGAAGGTGTGTAATGGAAGTGATCTAGGTTTGAGTTTCGGTGAAATATAAGCAATGATAATGATAATACAAAGATAATAAGAAATACATAAGTAAGCAACAGTCTGTAACTGAAATGATTATTTTTCTTCCCACTAAATCTTCTCTTTTCTAGGCAAAGCTTTGCAAATACAACACAAAACCCTTCCCCATTCTGTTTGCCCTATTTAGGACATTTCTCCAATTTATAGTTACTCTGATCATGTGACCATCGGTCACTGGAATTAGGCTGCTGCCCACTTAACATTAAACGTGCATTTCTCCATTCCTCTTTGGGTCACTCTCAATATTGATTTTTCAGATATTGCAGGGTTATAAAATTTGCTAACATGCCATCATAGGGAGAAAGATACTAAAATGATGACTTATTGTGCCAATCCTCCAAGTGGTATTATTGGAAGCTATGCATACTTTTTTTTGAGGGGGGGGAGCAAGGGAACTGGGGTTAAGCAACTTGCCCAAGGTCACACAGTTAGTGTGTCTGAGGCTGGATTTGAACTCAGATCCTCCAGACTCCAAGGCCAGTGCTCTATTCACTGAGCCGCCTAGCTGCCCCATGCACACTTTCCAAAACGAACTACAGCTTACTTTTTTCATTCTATTCAACTCTGGACTCAACTAATTTTCCATCTGCTGTGCCTGTTACAGCTATTTATACTGACATATTCAGTGACAGTGATCCAACATCACTTCAATGTCTCAATAATAGGTATCTTTCATCCATTACTCTTTACAATGTAGGTTTTTGGGCCAATCTCTTTCTCATAACTATTATGGATTTCTCTGAAAAGGCTTTGTGACGTCAACTGAACAAACATTTATTAAGCATTTATGATGTGCTACACGCTGTACAAAGTGCTAGGAATAGCCTATATCCTGCAACTTTGCTTAAAGTTGTTAATTTTTCAAATAGCACTTTAGTTGATTTTCTAGGATTCTCTAAGTCTACCATCATATTGTCTGTAAAGAGTGACAGGTTTGTTTCCTCTCTTCCTGTTCTATTTCCTTCAATTTCTTTTTCTCTCTCTTATTGCTATAGTTAATATTTCTAGCACAACATTGAATAATAGTGGTAATAATGGACATCCTTGCCATCCTGATCTTACTGAGAAGGATATGATTTTATCCCCATAATGTTTCCTGATGGTTTTCAATAGACACTATTTATCATTTTAAGCTCCACTTATTTCTATGCTTTCTAGTGTAGTTGTTTTTATTTTATACAGGAGTGAGTGTTGTATTCTGTCAAAAGCTTTTTCTGCATCTGCTGAAATAAGCATATATCTTTTGTTGTTTTTGTTATTGATATGGTCAATTACGCTTATAGTTTCCATAACACTAAACCACTTCTACATTCCTTGTATAAACCCCACCTCGTCATATTGCTATAATCTCCTTACTAGTATTTTATTTTTTTTGCATCAATATTCCATCATGAGAATTGGTCTATAGTGTTCTTTCTCTGTTTTTGCTCTTCTTGGTTTAGGTATCAGCACCATATTTGTGTCATAAAGGGATTTTTGCAGGACTCTGTCTATTTTTCCAAATAGTTTATACAGTACTGGAATTTATCATTTTTTAAATCTTTGGCAGAATTCGCTTGTAAATCCATCTGATCCTGGGGATTTTTTTTTCTTTAGGGAGCTTATTGATGTCTTATTCAATTTCTTTTTCTAAGATATGGTTAAGTATTCTATTTCCTCTTCTGTTAATATGGGCAATTTATACTTATGTATTCATTAATTTCACTCAGATTATTTGCATATAATCAGACAGAGCATCTCCCAGTAACTTTTAAAATTTCACTTTTGATACTGGTAACTTGGTTTTCATCCTTTTTTAAAAAAATAAATCAAATTAGGCACTGGTTTAATCTATTTTATTGCTTTTCCAACCCTTTAAGCCAGGGTCTACCTTTATTCATTAGTTCGGTGTATTTCTAACTTCCAGTTTTATTACTATGCTTTGATTTTCAAGATTTTGAATTTGGTTTTAATTGGGGATTTGTAATCAATTCTTTTCCTAGTCTTTTTTTTTTTTAAGATGAGTGCCCAGTTCATTGATCTGCTCTTTCTCTATTTTATTGATGTAAGCAATCATAGATATAAATTTTCCCCCAAGTACTGATTTGGCTTCATCCCATAAATTTAGGTATGTTGTCTCATGGTTATCACTCTCTTTAATGAAACTGTTTATTGTTTCTATGACTTGTTCTTTGACACATTCATTCTTTGAATTAGATAATTTAGTTTCCAATTAATTTTTCATCTATGTTTCCATGGTCCTTTACTGAATATATTTTTTATTGCATTATGATATGAAAAGGTTACATATAATATTCTTCCTTTTCTACATATGGTTGTGAGGTTTTTATACCTTGATATCTGGTCATTTTTTTTGTAAAGGTGCCATCTGAAGCTGAGACAAAGTATACTCCTTTCTATTCCCACTCAATTTTCCCCAGAGTCTATCATATCTAACTTTTCTAAAATTCTATTCATTTCCTTCTTTCTTGTTTACTTTTTGGTTAGATGTGTATAGTTCTGAGACAGGAAAGTTGAGGTCACCCACTAATATAGTTTTACTATTTTCTCTTATAACCCCATTTAACTTTTCTGTTAATAATTTGGATGCTATGCCATTTGGTGCATATGTTTAGTATTGATATTACTTCCATGTTTATGGGACCATTTAGCAAAATGTAGTTTCCTTTTTTATTTCTTTTAATTAGGTCTACTTTTTCTCAAACCATGGTTGCTACATCTGCTTTTTTTTTTAACCTCAGCTGAAGTATAATAGATTCTGCTCCAGCCCCTTATTTTTACTCTACATCTATCTCTTCATTTCAAGTGTGTTTCTTGCAAACAACACATTGTTGGATTCTGGTTTTTAATCGTCTGGTATTTCCTTCCATTTTATGTGGGAGTTTATCCCATTCACATTCACAATTATGATTACTAATGGTCCATTTTCCCCATTTATTCCTCCCCACACCTCTCCCCTTACTCCTCAGAAGTCTGTTTTGCTTCTAACCTCTACCTCCCTTGATCTACTCTTCTCTCATCTCCTTCTCTACCTATTTTCCTGTAGCAAGATAGATTTCTATACCCAACTAAGTATGTTATTCTCCCTTTGAGCCAATTCCAATGAGAGTAAGGCTTAAGCATTGGTCCCTAAACACCCCCATTATGTTCTCCTCCACTGTAAAAGCTCTTACTTTTATGCTTCTTTTATGTAAGATAATTTAAGCCATTCTTCTTATCCCTTTCCACTTTTCTCCGTGCATCCCTCTTTCTCACACCTTAATTTTGTTTTTTTGAATCCATCCATTCCATCATAGCCAAATCAAACCTTTGCCCTTTGTCTATGTATGCTCCTAACTACCCTAATAATGATAAAGTTCTTAGTAGTTACAAGTGTTATCTTCTCATGCAGGAATGTAAACCATTTACCTTTACTGAGTCCTATAAGATTGTTCTTTCCTGTATTTCTAAATCAAATTTTATATTCAGCTCTGGTCTTTTCATTGGAAATGCTTAAAACTCTTCCATTTCATTAAATATCCATTTTCCCCCTGAAGGAGTATATTCAGTTTTCCTGGATAGCTTATTCTTGGTTGTAATCCTAGCTCCTTTGCCCTCCAAAATATCACATTCCAAGCACTCTGGTCTTTTCATGTAGAAGCTGGTTAATCTTCAGTTATCCTGACTTTGACCCCATGATATATGAATTGTTTTTCCAGGTGCTTACAGTATTTTCTCCTTGACCTGGGAGCTCTGGAATTTGGATATAATATTTCTAGGAGTTTTCATTTTGGGATCTCTGTTGGGAGATATCACTAGATTCTTTCAAATTCTATTTTATCCTCTTGTTCTAGGATATCAAGAGCATAATAATTTCTTGAAATATGATGTCTAGGATCTCTTTTTAAATCATGGCTTTCAGGTAGTCCAATAATTCTTGAATTATTACTCCCCAATCTATTTTCTAGGACAAGTGTTTATTCAATGAGATAGTTCAGCTTTTATTCTATTTTTTTGGATTTTGTTTTTATTGTTTCTTGATTATCTCACAGAATTATTAGCTTCCACCTGCCCAATTCTAATGTTTAAGGAATTATTTTCTGCATTGAACTTTTGTGCCTCCTTTTCCATTTGGCAAATTCTACTTTTTAAGAGTTTTTCTCTTCTGTGGATTTTTATGTCTCTTTTACCATCTGGCCAATTCTGGTTTTTTAAGGTCAAATTTTCAGCAGTCTTTTTTTTTGGGGGGGGGGAGGAACACCTGTTCCATCACTCTCATTTCTTTCCCCAATTTTCCCTCTACCTATTTTATGTGATTTTTAAATTCCTTTTCAGCTCTTCCAGAAATTCTGTTTGGGCCTATGAGCAATTCACATTTTTCTTTGAGACTTTTCCTCTTGGTGTTTTGACTCTTATTTTCTGAGTTTGTGTTTTGATCTTCCCTATCACCACAGTAACCTTCTATGGTAAAATTTTTTGTTGTTGTTATTCACTCATTTTCCTAGCTTATTTTTTGACTTTTAAGTTTATGTTAAAGTTGGGCTGAGTAGAGGGAGCACTGTCCCAAGGTTCAGATTTTTATGCTGCTGTTTTCAGAGCTAGTTCTGGAGAAGGTCAATAAATATTTACTTCTTCCAAGGTGGTAAGATCTAAGGAGAGGTGTGGTCACTTCTCTCCTGGCCTGTGCTCTGGTCTATGAGCTACTACAAGCACTCTTCACTGCAACTGTGACCAGTGTCCCCGCACTACTATGTCCACAAGCACTACTATGCTAGTACTCCTCCTTGACCTAGGACTGCAACCCAGAACTGCATATCGGCAATGAAACAGAGTCCTGCCACCAAGTGCTAGCAAAGGATCCCTTGTAATCTCATTCTGACCATCTATCTGACCCCCTTACTGTCCATGGGCTGAGAGCTCTGGACGATGCCTCCAAATCTTGCTGATGGCTTACCAGGTGAGTCATGCATTGTACTTGTCTTCATTGTCACCTTGGTGAGATATACCTTTCCTGCCAACCTTTTAAGTTGTCTTGCGCTGGGAAACTGTTTCACCCAGACTATTTGTTGGTTTTGCCAGTGTAGAATTCATTTTGAAGTGTTATGTTAAAGTTGTTTGGAGAGGAATTTGGGAAAGCTCCATTGAGTTCCTGCCTTTACTCTGCCATCTTGGCTCTCAATAGCTAAGTTAATTTTTTGTTTTTCCTCTCTTCTCTGGCCATATAATGCTGTAATAATACCACCATGCACAGACTTTATTTAACTCTAATCAGCAGGAGAGGTTTTAACTGCTCTATTTCTGACATGGGCCAGTTATTCCCTATTTAGGAAACTGAGTGGCCCCTCATTCCTAGGGGCTCACCACATTAATGCTGAATTTTAGTGGAAAAAACAATCCAACTTAGTCGATTACTGCTCAGAACTCCTGAATTCAAGAAACCATCAACCTCAGATTTCCTAGGAGTAAGGATTACAAGCATATGCCACCACAAAGTGCCAATATAATCATAAAGGACTGCTTTGAATAAGTCACTACCCTGCTAAATAACAAAACAAACAGTAAGACTTTGAATGGATCCCCGCTATTTCCCAAATAAAATATAAATGTCTTAGGTTTTTAAAGGCCTTCATATTCTGGAGACAACTTACTTTTCCATCCTAGATACTTACTCTTCCCAGAACACATCTTCTGTCTTCTTACTACTACTCTATTCCCTCTGCCTAGGATGTACTCCCTCTTCCATTTCCACTTTTTGAAATCCTACCCATCTTACAAATTCTGACTGGACTTCTCCAATAAAATAACTTTCTTAACAATAACGCATCTGGGAAGACTGCACCCAAAAGACATCAATAATGATCTGTCTCTTACACATACATATATAGCCTTGAAAAGAAGACCATATTTACTACCCATACAGGATTAAGATATGTACTTTAGATTAAAAACGATATACAAGATAAATACTTTTTTAATACCTCAATTTATTATTTTTAGCATTCTTCTTAAAAATTTATAAGTTTTAAATTCCAAATTCTCTTCATCCCTCCAAAACCTTCTCACATCCACTGCAAAGGCAAGAAATATGCTATCAATTACATGTGCAAAGTCATGCAAAACATTTCTATATCATCTATATATTTTTTTAAAAAGGAAAAAAGTGAAACGAGAAAATAATACTTCAATTTGTATTCAGAATTTATCAGTTCTCTCTCTGGAGATATACAGCATTTTTTCATCACGAGTCTTTTGGAACTGTCTTGGATCACTGCATTGATCAAGGTAGCCAAGTCTTTCACAGTTGATCAACATTAAACATTGCTGTTACTGTGCACAATAATCTCCTGAACTTCACTCACTTCATTTTGCATCAGTTCATATAGTTCTTTCCATGTTTTTTTTTTCTGAAACCATCCCCTTGTCATTTCTTATTGCATAATAGTATTCCATCACAATCATATGTCACAACTTGTTAAGCTATTCCCTAGTCGATGGACATCCCCTCAACTTCCAATTCTTTATTACTACAATAAGAGCTGCTGTAAATGTCTTTGTACAGATAGGTGCTTTTCCTTTTTCTTTGGTCTCTTTATGATACAGAGCTAATAGTGGTATTGCTGGGTCAAAGGGTAGGCACAGTTTACAAGATAAAGTCTTAAAGTAAACAAGATCTAAAAACAACATTGTGATAAACATTCACAAAAGAAAACTTACATGTAAACATGAGACACAAAGAGATTATACTTTTACAGAATTCTACTAGAGTCTGGCATTAATTGCCTACTATCCCTCGAGCCTGAAAACTCCTGGCAGCCACAAAATCAGGGGCTTCTAAAGAGAAGCCCCAAGAAGAATTCCCAGGCAAAAGCTGGTGGGAAAAGCTGGTGGGAGTGGAAAAACTCAAATAGGATACAGGTCCCCAGTCCCCACCCTGCCAACCCACTCAAAATCATCCTGTAAAGAAAGCTCCCAGGCTAAATCTGACATGGCAGAAAGCCTCCAACTCTTGAGACGTTAATCTCAGAAAAAAAAGAAAGGAAAAAAAAGTCTTACGCAGATTCTCTAGTTTTCTAACTTATTTATTTCCCTAAGCTCACTTTCTTCCTGCCAAATTTTTAGGCTTTGGTACTTCCAACCTACTGAAGGTTGAAACTACCATCTTGTCATATCACTATCTGCTACTATGCTCCCTTCTCCAACTTCCGTTCTTAAGCTAAAAAGGAGATACGTCAGAACATATGCTCACAAAAGCCACCAGCCTGAAGACAATTTCTCACAGCAATCTGTCAAACAGAACAAGTTTCCAGCTCAGTCTTATAATCCTACAGATAGACAACTGAAATGACAAGGGAAAAAGAGGCCAGGATCACTCACTGAGGCAGTGAAAATGTTTTTCAGCTGATAGTAGCTATTCCAAATACTTTTTCTACACGAACAGCCCAGAATGAATGAATGGACTAAGATGCCAGGGTCAACAAAATGACTAGGAACGAATGACAGTCATATGCTGATTTTTTTTTAGTAACTGCTTGTAGGGGGAATGCAGAGGAGTTGTTCCACTTGTTTTTCCAGGTGGATGGAGGGAGTCAGAGTTTGGGGTGATTAGTATCAACAGCTGTAAATGTGCAGGTGACCTGTGTTGCCACAGCAGAGAAGTGCTCATTTGAACTTCTAAGAGAAGACAGTTTTGATGAGTTTCTCACAAACTTGACAGATAATTTTCTGGCATCAGTCAGCACCTTTGTGAATTAGTAGCTGACCTTTGGATACAAGCAGGGTAGGGTGGAAAGTGAAGGTACCATGTAGGTGATGAATACAGAAAGTGATCTAGTAATGGGGGTTACAATGAGGAAGAAGAGGAAGAGAGATAAGAGGAAAGAATATTTTTGTAACGGGATCTTCAGAGGCAAGAATCTCTAGATTTTAGTGAAGTCTGAGAGATGATCATGCTATGAGATGGTTGATATAGAAGAGGTCATTAGAACTAAGGACTCAATAAACTATGTAGTCAGGTTGTCTAAAACATCATTCACATGCATACTTACCTGAGAATTATGGCAGGGAATGCTGAGCAGACACCAAGAGCTAGGGGTATAGGCCACTAAGGAAAATGGGAGAGTCTAATGATGATCAGATTACTTGCTGACAATAAAGGAATGGTTATACAACTGCATTGACACATCAAGGGGTAAAGGTTGCTGTGGGACAGTGGTAGAAACATGGTCTTTCCTTGACCAATGCTATTTCTTCCTCTTGGTCCAGTGAGTTGAGGAGTTTGGAGCAATTATTTTCATTGGACAAGATTGTGAAGTATATGTTATTCTCAGAGGAAAGCCTGGTTTCAGACAATGCAAGGAAGTGGAAGGACCAATGGAGGAAAAGTTCAAGGATTAAGTGACTTTGAATAGAACAGTTTTCAAAGGGCATAGTAGAAAAGGTTACAAATTCCACCAAGAGGTTTGAGGAAGGGTAAGATTGAGCTGAAAACGGATAAGGGAAGAGAAAAAAAAGTGTTAAGGTGAGAGTTCTTAATATTTTTGTGTGTCATGAACTCCTTTGGCAGTCTGGTTAAGACTACAGACCCATTTTCAGAATAATGCTTGAAATAAAATCTATAATTCTACAATAGAAACAAATTATATTGAAAGACAGTGCTTAAAATATTTTCTTTAAGAAAAAGTTCAGGGGGGCAGAGCCAAGATGGCGACTGGAAAATAGGGACTTGTGTGAGCTCCCTGCCAAGTCCCTCCAAAAACCTATACAAAATGGCTCTGAACAAATTCTAGAACTGCAGAACCCACAAAATAGCAGAGGGAAGCAGGGATCCAACCCAGGACAGCCTGGATGGTCGCTGGGTGAGGTCTATCGCGCACAGAGCTGGGAGCTGAGGGGAGCAGAGCCCAGTGTGGGCGGCAGCAGGACCAACCAGACTGGGAGCTGGGCAAAACAGGCCCTAGTGCTCTGAATCAGTGAGCTGTGGTAGTTACCAGACTTCTCAACCCACAAACACCAAAGACAACAGAGAAGGTTAGTGGGAAAAGCTGTGGGGAGTGAAAGGAGTTTGCGATTGGCCCACAGTCCCAGGGCAGTGGAGGTGGTACAGCTACAGAACTATAGCTACAGTTGCTTCTGGCCCCAGGCCCACCTGGTGAGAGGAATTAAGTGGCAGATCAGAGCCTGCTCAAGATCTGAGTCTGATCTGGGCTGGCGGTTCTTGGGGAAGGAGGAGTGCTGGTGTGGCAGAGCTGGCTGTATAGAAATACCTCTTAAAACAACAGTGCATTCCCTCAAGCTTGGAACAAAGTACTCTTTACTCTACATGCAGTCATATCCCAATGAAAAACTCAAGGGTCAAGTAAGTTGGCTGTGAACATGGCCAGGCAGTGAAAACGGACTCAGATTCAGACTCTGACTTTGGAATCCTTCTTTGGTGACAAAGAAGACCAAAACATACAGCCACAAGAAGTCAACAAAGTCAAAGAGCCTACATCAAAAGCCTCCAAGAAAAACATGAACTGG
>CM053626.1:118638016-118662279 GCA_028646595.1 Phalanger gymnotis | reverse complement strand
ATTTGGAACTCAAAGTTTTAAAAACAGATGTTCAAAAACAAAAAAAAAGTTTTTGCATGCCACTAGGAAATAAGATACACAGGCAATGGGGTGTAGAAATTTATCTTGCCCTACAAGAAAGGAAGGGAAAAGGGGATGGGAGGGGAGTGGGGTGACATAAGTGAGGGCTGACTGGGAAACAGGGCAATCAGAATATACATTATCTTGGAGTGGGTGGGAGGGTAGAAATGGGAAGAAAATTTATAATTCAAACTCTTGTGAAAATCAATGCTGAAAACTAAATATATTAAATAAATTTTTTTGAAAAGAAAAAGTTCACAGAATGTTGAGAGATTGTGGAAAAATTGAGACACTAATACACTGTTGGTGGAACTATGAATTGATCCAGCCATTTTGGAGAGCAATTTGTAATTATGCTTAGAGTTATAAACTGTGAATACGTGCTGACTCAGCAATATTACTATTGGGTCTTTTTCTTTAGATGATTATGGAAACAGGAGAAGAACTCATATATTCTAAAATACTTATAGTAGCTCTCTTTGTGGCAGCAAAGAACTGGAAATTGAAAGGATGCCCCTCAATTGGTAAATGGCTAAATAAGTTGTGACATATGACTGTGATATAATAATACTGTTCTATAAGAAATTATGAAGTTGGTTGATTTTAGAAAAACATGGAAAGACTTACATGAAATAATGAAGAGTGAAATGACCAGAAGCAAGAGAATGTTGCACACAGTAACAGCAAAACTGTTCTAAGAACAACTTTGAATGACTAAATCATTTGGAGTATTGTAAATAGTCAAATCAATTACAAAAAAAAAAAACTTAGAAGGAAGCACAGAAAAGCAGGATAGCTTTAAAAACAATGTTTAGTATTTATTACATAGTTTTTCAAAAAAAGTAAAATGAAATGGAAATTCATGGGTTTGTGTTAAATCCTTTTTATGTTGTGATATGTATATGGAGATAGTCTTTTTTTGTTTTTGTATTTAAGTGCAAAATGAATAAAAAAAGAGATTAAAAAAAAAGAAAAAGTACCCAGAACTCATTAAGTCAATAAACGTTTATTAAGCACCTCCCATGTGCCAGGTGCTATGCTGATACTAACCCCTAAGTTAAGAACTCCTGTATAAGAGGGGCGGATTTTAAATTCAGGATTGTAATAGTATATGAGAAGAACTGAGGAAGCAGAAGGTTAAATAGTGTTAGAGAGTTGTATAAATAAAAAAGGAGGACAAATACTGATTAAGCAGATTTAGCTAATAGGGTAACTATTAAATTTTTCTAACACCCAAATTTCAATTTTTGTCTTAAAAGATTATACCAAGGCATCTGGATTTCACATTAGGTTAATTCTTCTGTATATTCCTTAAGTGTTTAACAAAAAAAAATGAGACCATAAGGACTTAGATGAAATACTGTATTGGGGATAGGTCGTACTGGAAGAAGTGGGAGGATTTAGTAACAGAAAGTATGTGTGCAATAAAAAACTAAGCTTTTTCTTGGTTGGGAAGTGAACATCAATCAGTCAATTAAAAAAAAAGTTTTTATTAAATCCTTAACTATGTACCAGGCATTGTGCTTGGTACTAGGAATATAACTACAAATAATTAAACAATCCCTACTCACAAAAAGCTTAGATTCCAATAGGGGCAGCAATTCCTCATTTTTCTTAATTTCCCTGCATGCTATGAAACTGTCAACATCACTGTCTCCTCCTTAACACTATTCCTTTTCAGGTTTTTGTGACTGCTCTCTCCTGATTCTCTTACCCCTGTTGATTAGCCTTTCTCAATCTTCTTTTCTGGAACTAACTATGGATATCTCCCAAAGTTCATCCTGTGCTCCTCTTTCCCCTCCTCCCCCCACCTTGTCTCTCTAGCTCGATCACAGATTATGGGAGAGGGTGTAATATCTAGTGAGGCTGTAAAGATAAGTTGGCGCCAGGTTACATAGGGCCTTAAAAGCTAAACAGAACAGTTTATATTGTATCCTAAAGGCAATAAATAGGAATACACAAGAGTTGAATGCTTAGGAAAACCATGTGGTCAGATCTGAACTTAGGAAAAATGTAATGTGATCTGAATCTTAAAGGAAGTCAGAGAAGCTGAGGAGCAGAATTGAGAGGGAGTGATTTCCTAGCAAGGGAGACAGCCAGTATAAAGGCAAAGGATAGAATATCCTGTTCAAATAGCAGCAAATAAGCTATGGCCCCTGGATAATGGCATGTGTAGAATGCATGTGTTTTTCCTTCCCAACTTTCCCATGATAGTAAACTCTCCCCTCTTCAAATTTCCCCATTTCTGTTGAAGATACCACCATCTTTCTGTATCTGAACCTCTGCATTATCCTGCTCCTTACTCTCTCCACATATCCAATCAGTTGTCAAATGTCATCATTCCTATCTTAACAACATATTTCACATCTGACTCTGTTTTACTCACACAGCTACCACCTTAATGTAGGCCATAATTGCCTTGTTTCTAGATTATTGCCAATGCCTCTTAATTGGTGTGCTTTAAAAAATGTTTGTTGCCTAACTGAATGAATGTATCTTAAATGTGCCTTAAAAATCCTATGTAAAAGTGAGCTATGCTTATTAACGTGGCTTCATAAACCCAATTTGCAAGCTGCTATCCTTTACCTCATATTCAAGTGATAAGAGGAGCATCTGAGGTATATATTCATAGTGGGCACAAACTTGGGAGTAAATACATGTTTATTGATTGATTGACAGTAAGCCCATTCCACTTAGGTTTTAACCAGAGCTCTTGTATATTCCATACAACATTAAGATAAATTCAGGCTTCTTCTAAGTTACTCCGAAACCTTGGAAAGCCTCAATGAGAATATCAGAGAGAAACACTGTCTGCATCTAGGTCTTAGCTAAATAGTTGTCATCTTTAATATAACTTTGCTTTAAACTCAAAGCAAAATATTTGGACTATATAGCTGGCAGTTCTTATTAATTGTGTTACTTTTTCTCTAATTGAAAAATAAATACAATGAGTAAAAACAGAAATTTAGTCAACTCCTGAATTTCACCAAATAGAACTGATGGCCAAAAATAAATGATAACCTTTTTATAAAAAGATACTTCCTGGAAGTAGGAACTACATGCTTCTTTAATTATGTTCAATTCTTTTACATAAAATTGTTATTATAGCTATCATATGGAAATTTATGGAAATTATTTTATGAAATTTAAGTGTCAGAATTCAATGCTAATATTGATTTAAAGTATATATTTCATGTATATTTAAAGTAAATAACATTGTCACCATTTTCAGACCCTTTGAGGCAGACCACTTTTAACTCTAGGCAGCTAGGTGGTACAGCAGGAGAAGACTCATCTTCCTGAGTTCAGATCTGGTATCAGACATTTACTACCTGTGTGGCCCTGGGTAAGTCACTTAACCCAGCTGGCCTCAGGTTCCTCATCTCTAAAAAGAGCTGGAGAAGGAAATGGCAAACCACTCCAGTATCTTTGCCAAGGAAAATCCAAATGAGGTTACGAAGAGTCAGATTCAACTGAACAACAACCTTTGGCTCACTGGAAGATATTTTCTTCCAATTGGAGAGTACTTAACTTGAGACAAATGATCTGCCTTGAAGAGGTCATTTATCTCAAATAGATGAGTGACTTTCTTTGAAAAGGAGCTATTTTAATTACTACAAAATCAGTCAAGGTTAGGGCTAATCATGAACTAGGAATATAATACATTCGAAAATTCCTCTAAATATGAACCTCCTGCCAGTTTAACCACAGAGCTCTTAAGCAGAATCTGTACATCTAAAATAGGACTATACACAGGTATACACAGCCTTTCATGAAAAAAAGCCTCCACCTAGCAATCATGTGTGCTAGATAAACTTGAACATCAGGAATCTCTGCAGGACTTCTCCCTGTGAGAAGAGGGGCTAGGGTGGCCATGCTAGAAAAAAAAAAAAAACAACAACGAAAAGCGGAGACTAGCAGAGACAGAGTTGCTTATCAGAGCAAGGCTCCAGTATAAATAATACTTATATTGTTGTTTTTTTAAGATAGAAGTTGAACAAAGACATACTATAGATTAACTTTATCAAGTACTAAGGTGGTGGTGGTTTTTTTTTTTAAAGAAATTATAGCTGTCTTCCCTCCTGGCTCTCCTTCTGACATTCTAGACTTTGCCTCCAGGCCTCAGCTGCAGTTTCACCCTGGAACTTCCTTCAGTACCTTCCTCACCCTGCAACTACCATCTTCTCCGGCAATCTTTTCACACAAGGATATCTTTCCTCCATACTGGCCCCATTCTTCCACTGGTGAGCTCCTCCTAGGGTTTTCATTTTGTGGAGAGTCCTAGACTGGCCAATTTTCATTCCCTTCCTGTCTGACTCCAACTTTCCAGATTTCAAAACCATGCCCTTTTCCGATACCTTTTCCCTCCCCACCTCGACCCCTATTCAATCCCCTTTTGTGCGCTATCTTCCCCATTAAAATCTAAGATCCTTGAGGGCAGGGACTATCGTGTGTGTATCGTGTGTGTGTACACACACATATATACGGATACTTGTATCCTGGTGTTTAGCAGAATGCTCAGCATATAGTACAACCTTAATAAATGTTGATTTGTCTTGCCTAACTCACTGTATTTGAAGGGCTGCCTTGTGGAAGACAGTCTTATTCTGCTTGGTCCCAGAGGCAAGAAATAGTAATAATAGGTTAAAATTCCACAGAGTCAGTCTATTACGATTTTTGCCAGTGTTGATTATTAGGATGTAGAATGGGTTCATTGGAATTATTTAAGCAGATGATGGATTACAACTTGTTTAGATGTTATAGAAAATTCATATTCAGGTACAGGTTAGATTAGATGAGTTTTGAAATTCTGAAAATTCTGTCTGTATGTAGTTTAGCAAAACTACATGCTGAACTAAATAGATTCTGCATATTTCAAATTGTGCAGTGATTTTTCTTTCATGGAACTCAAAGTGCTTCTCTCAATTTATATATTATGTGATAAAGCACAATGGCGAAAGGTGAAGTGGAGGAAGCATCGTAGAGAGAAAGTGCTAGCCCTGGCATCAGAAATACTTGGGTTTGAATCCCACTGAAGGTCCTTATGAAGTATGTAACCACGAATAGGTAATTTAACTTCTCTCAACCTCTGCCTTCCTCGTCTGTAATGTGGGAATAATAGCATTACTACTATATACTTCATAATGTTCTTATGAGGATAAAACTAGATAATATATGTAAAGTGCTTTGAGAATCTTAAAGCACTACATAAAAGGCAGCAATTATAAAATGGTTAGAAAACTATGCAAAATGACAAGGGTTTGGGGATGGAGAGAGGATGACAGTAGTAATCACAAAAACAAAGTGGACTAAGGGAGCTCAGTTACTCATAGCCCGAGATTGCTTAGAATCATAGGCAGAAGCTATTTAGACTAGATTCCCTTCTGTATGGGTCTAAATTAAAGAATTGCTAAATTGATGACGGGTTCACTTTTCTGTGCTGAACCTTGTGTACATCTAAGCCCCATGATGGGTAAGGCAAAGCCAGTTCCTTCACATATCTAGGATTTTAATGTGATCAAACTGATCACTGCTTCCAAAAGCACAGAGAGGGGTTTTATGCAGACTGAACTTTTCCCTCAATCAAACTACAATGGAAAGTTAACCTAAATAGCAGTTTCACAAGAAAAGATAAGAAAAGCATGACAGAGGATAACAAGAATATCAATGTGATTATAAGATTAAAACTATGATAATCTTAGATTTCATGTTACACTGACACAAAGTAGGATGTACTGGACAAAACACAGGAGATCAAGATGGAATATGTGGGTTCAATTGCTGTCTCTAAGTACTTATTGCTGAGACCTGGACAAGTCATTTAACACCTCCAGGTTTCAGGATCACCATCTCTCTTGGAAGCCATCTATTCCAATTCATGTAGGAACCAGAATGTCTTCCACCAAATACCTGATCAACCTTAGATTGGAGACCTCCAGTGAAGTGAGACCTCCCACTTTTCCTTAGCTTCCTCTTCTATAAAGTGAGGGTGCTGGACAGCATGATCTCTAAATGATCTCTAAATCCCACAATCCTTTGAACTCTCTGATACCTAATTACAAGCAAGAAATAATAGAATGGTATACAGTCTCTATAACTCTACTTGCCACTCTTGGATTATGAAGATTAGCACCTTATAGAAATGCATCCTTGAAAGCTGTAATATCTTCTTTCACGAGAAAAATGTCTTCTTAAATGCTTTAGAGTGAAGAGAAAACATCTCCAAAACACAAGTGTTACTTACTGATTTTATTAGATACCAAATGAAGCTATGTTTGGAAAAATGTAGACTGCTGGCAACTCTGTACTCAAGTGTAAACAGAGTTCTTTATCTATAAAGAATTAAATGTTAACTATCCTTGGGATATTAAGGCAAATGGGTGTAACTTTCATGGGAAAATGCTTTATTATATTTTTCAGAAAATTTATTAATTGTTATACTGTTTGAATCTAAGTAGAGATTGTTTGAACCCAGAATGTCACCCTGACCTCAGTAACTCTCCAGAAATGCTGGAGATAGCTACAAGAGACTTAGGGTTCCCTTAGATCCTGGATCTACCCAAAATATTCTTGTTTTGGGTTCCAACACCAGGATATGTTTTGGATCCACTCTAGCTTGTGTTTTGGGTTCCCTCGTGTTTTGGCTTATGGTCAAATTATATTGAATGTTTACATTTAGTCATTTCCACCTTAATCTACCTTGCTTTCAAGTTGCCTTTTTGGTAAAACTGCTTAACTGTGTACATGTGGTCTATGTACAGGCATCCTTTTCTAAATTCTATATAATGAAAGTCTTCCAGAGCTTGCTTGAGAGGGAGCCACAACTCCTTTCTGCTCTACTCTCCTCTGCAAAACAACCTAAGAAATGTCTTTCTAAAACTATTTCAGATTTTGGGGTTTGTTCAATCCTACCCTTGGGATATTAGGACAAATGGTTCTTGAAGCACTCAGAAACTTCTAAAAACTATGGAGAGGTTACCTCAATGGCTGGTATCTTTGTTAAAATAAATAATTCATTATTTTACCTGGTCAGAAAAGTCAGGTCAGTAAGGTAACTAAAATGGTAACTTCTTAATGACTTTTAGAAGTAACCTCAAACAGTAAAGCATAAGAACATGCAAAATGTATTACTGACAAGAAAACAGAACTTCCCACAACAAATTTCTGCCCTCCCCACCAAAAAAATAAGAAAATTTACATCAGATTGTATGTGAGTAAACAAAGTACATTTCTCAAAAATGTATTCCAAAGAAATTTAATTCAAAACTATGTGGCATCAAAAGGATAAGAGTGAAATACATTTTTCCCCTATTATACCTTTAAATTTTAACCATGCAGGTATTGATAGGAATTTGAAAGTATATTGAGGTTCCTAAAGTAAATCATCAGTCTATTTACCTGTACAATTCTCTGAGTCCCATCAATGTTGACAGACAATAAAGGTGAAGCTAGGTTCCATTCACTGGTCACATTTAGTTTCGACCCATCAACTTCCACCTGTTGTGACACCAAATAAGACTGTTACCATGAAGACAGAGAGAAAACTGCTCAAGTTCATTGCTGCATACAAAGCAGTAGCCATTTTAAACAGATGGCTCCCAAACAACCTGTCATGTTTACTGCTCCTGCCATAAAAGACAGGGTCCAACAACACAGTCTTCCCAGCCATCTCTGGGGAGAGGTGAAGGACCTGTGAACAGCTGCCTCTGGGTACTGAGGTTTCAAGTGATTTTCAGTAAGTAACAAACAGCCATCCAACTTTTAAACCTATCTGGACATGCTACATTTACTGCAATTAGACAAGTAATGCATATAAATTCCAGTGACATTTTGCAACCCACGCAACAGGGCTTGCATATAATATCCTCTCCAAGGACCAAGGAAGAACTTTTTCTATGTTAATTTTAATGAAAGGCTCTGCATTGTTATCTTAATTAAACAGAGCCTGTAATTAAGCAGCATTCTTTAGTGTTGCATCTCAAAGTCTAGTCAAACTTTGCAAAGTTCTGTCATATTTTTTCTCAATCTCAAATGACTAATTTCAGAACTACATGTCAACTCCAAGAAGATGATTAGGAAAAAAAATAACAAACATCATCTGTTTCTTAAACCATTAGATGTAATTTTTGGTAGAAAATAATTAAAATTCTAAATAAACAATATTAAGGTTGCTGAAAGGAAGCAAAATTAATAAAGGCTGGTTTAAAGGAAAATTGACCAAATTAATACTTTGAATTCATGTAATGTGATTCATATAATTTTTCCCTTTCAAGTAAAGTAACTTCAATGGCATTTTCCCATTAATTCTTTTAACAGAGCAGGCAGCAAAATACTTAAATTACCATCTCCATTTCACAGATATGGACAACCCCAAGAATAACTAGTTTTATAAATTTTTCTGGGTTACCAAAAAAAAAAGTGGCAGAGTCAGGATTGTTGACTATTGGCTGCCCTTTCTTGGGGCTTTCACTTCTAAATAAATCACAATGATTATCTTAAACTATTTTTACTCAATGCTAAAATACAATGACATCAAAGGACCTTAATATAGTAAACTGGTAGGGATCTCACAGGTCATCTGCTTCAACTCTCTTCATTTTACAGATTAGAAAATTGAGATCCAGAGAGGTGAAGACATTCAGGGTCCCACAAATGGTCAAGTGGCAGAACTAGAATTTTAATGCAAGTTCTCTGCTTCAAAATACGCCAATTATTTCAATATACTCACCCATAAAAACAATCCTATTCCAAAAACAATTCAGTTAATAACTTTGCTACTTTGATGATACCATCAATTTTGGTACTTGTTCAACCTATATAGGTACCTCTTCTGATACTATTCAATTTTTTTGCACATAATAATTTTAACATACATGGAAAAAGAGTAAAAGGGACAAAGGATTAAGTTATCTAAATCACTGAAAATTGTTAACATAATTATGCCGCAGTTACCTAAGAGCAAGTAAGTTTTTTAAATTAAAATTCTTTTTAAAATACCTTATAAAACCCATTTCCCCCCAAGAAAACTGAAATTCTTTGTGGTTCCAAATCAATGCTTTCTTTGAATGTTCTTCAGTTCACTGAAAGCTTTGTTTTAATTACTAAACAAAGAAGAAACATAGTTATCACTTTATTTTGATTTTAACCTATCAACCAAAATGCACTTATTTAAGAACCTATTATGTATGGTAAGAGCTAGAGAGACACAAAGTTTAGATAAGACAGTCTTTACCCTAATGAAATTTAAAGTCTGGCAAAAGGGATATGACACTCTGAACAAAATGAAAAATAAATTAGAGAAGTGCAAACAAAGTGTGAAGGGAAGAGGAAGGGGAAGTGGGAGGGGAGGGAAAAGGAGAAGGGGAGGGCAGGGCAGGGCAGATCCATGGTGCAGATATTTTTGATTCATTGTAATACCTGTTATCTGTTAGGTACTCTGACCATTGTGCTTAATCTTAAGTTTCCCTCTTTGTGGAAAAATATTTCCAGCCTTTACTGTTTTACATTATGAAACATTCAAATTATTTTTTAAATGTAGTGAGATAAAATAAAATAAAAATACCCTATAGATGGAATAAGAGAATTCTCTCTCGTATTGGAATTTTTTTAATGGCTACTTAGAATTTAAAATGGTCAAATTTTGTGTTAATCTTATTTGCTTCAATTATATTATCATCATCTTGGTAAGCTGTAAGTTACTAAAGCAATAAGCTTTGTATAAAATCAACAATACTTGATAAAACCAGTTAAAACTAGCAACCCATTTATACTGAAAGGGAAAGTGTGAGTCACTCTGAATTTGAAATAAAGTTAATTTTCAGAGTAAATTCTCCTATCTTTAAATTATAGTCAATATGACTGATTCCTAGAATTCACAAATATTTTTTGAGAAATAGGACAGATATTTTATAGTAATCTGTAACAGTTTTTTTTTTTTTTAGCTTAGGGAGTTCCAATGTCCATGACACAAATATTTTGACAACACATCCTCGGTCTGATAAGAATTAAATAAAGTTAACAGCTAATGTATATGAGGTAGAACCTAAGAACTGTTTCAATTTGCATGTCTTTAATTATTAGTGATTTGAAACATTATTTAAATGATAACCTTTTCATTCACCTGAAACAATTTTCTTCAAGTTCATTAATGTTCTAATTACCAAATCCTAGGGCCTTTTCTCATTTTCCCCTTCTTTTTGATCTCTTTTCAGTATCTGACACTTCTAATCATTCTGTCCTCTTAGATACTCTCCTATGCAGTTTTCATCACTGCATACCTCTCAGATCTCCATTTCTAACTGTTCCTTCTCAGTCTCCTTTATTGGAGATTACCTTGAGCTACCAGTGTCTCCCAAAGCTCTGCCCTGGGCCTCTTCCTTCTTCAGTCTCTAGATAAAAGAATTCGTTTGGATCCAGTCAAAGGGCTGCATTTGAAGACCTAAAGGGCCACACCTGGCCTGGAGGCTGCAGGTTCCCCACCCCTGTTCTAGACCATCTCTCTAAGTAATTTCATCAGTCCCCATGGATTCAATTGCCATTTCCAGCTGACTTGAAGATCTGTATATGCAACCTTGATCTCTCTCCTAAATTCTCATCTGGCATCACTAGCTGCTTACTGAGTATTTTCAATCGTATGCCTCAAAGGCATCTCAAACTCAAAGTCCAAATTAGAATTTGTTATGTTATTGCCCTGATGACAACCAACTCACTTTTCTAATTTTCCTATTTCTGTCACCCAGTTTTACAACCTGGGAATCTTCTTATTCTCTTCATCATTCTCTCTCACTCCACATATCTAAATGCTTTCCAAGTCTTATTCATTCTACCTCCACAAAATTCATATCCTCTCTGGTTATACAATCACCAGCCTAGTTCAGAGCCTCATCACTTCTTACATGGCCTACTCACTGTAACAGTTCCCTAAATAGTTTCCTTACCTCAAGTCTATTCTTTCTCCAATCCATCCTATGCATAGCTGCCACATTCCTAAAGGGCAATTATCAAGTAATTTCCCTTCACAATCTGGTTTTAGCCCATTCTTCTAGGATTACTGAATAGGATTCCTTTTCAGCGAAACCTACCTATTTACTGTTCCTCAAACATGCCATTCCATCTTCCATCCCTCTGACCTGCCATACACAATGCCTTATTTCCTAAAATGTTCTCCCTGCCGACCTGCACATTTTAGAATTCCTGGCTATTTTCAAGATTCAGCTCAAGTACCATTTGCTATTGAAGGTCCTTCCTGATCCTACCAGCTGTTAGTGCCCTCACTGACTTCATTTAACCTTGTGTTTATTTTGCATACATTTTGTATTTATTTTTCTGTACATTTGTTGTTGTTGATGTTGTTTTCAAACATAACACTACTGTTAGTTTTTTTTTTTTCCAAAGCACAGAGGGTAGGGAATGTTTTTGTTCATCTTTGAATCCTAGCACCTAGTGCAGTGACTACATTGTAGAGAGTAGGAACTTGAGACATGTTTGTTAAATGAATCTAATCTGGAACTGGGTAGTTTTCTATTAGTCACACTTTCAGTTGTTTTGCCCTGATGTGGTTTGCATTGTTTTTTTTTCTGAATTTGTATATTCTTTCCACATAAATAAATGCAAAAAACCCCTCAACTCTTGGAGACTGAAATAGGAGGCAGAAGCATGAAGGGAAACAGGGAATGGATACCAAAGAGTATATAGTCACAGAAAAACAGAGGAAAAAAATGAGTAATTAGATGTAAATTTCTAATATCAGGGAGTCAAACTGGCTCAGAGTAAGTCAGGGCAGTCAATATACTAAGTTGGGGTTCTGTCATTGGCAAAAATTTAGAAATTAGTAAAATGTGAAAGTAAAATATCGTTGGGGTCAAGGACAAGGTCTCGTAGGGACAGTTCCAGGGAGAGGCTAAGTTAACTTGTTTGTACAGAGTTGTTTGCATGCTGCTTCTCACATTAGATTGTCAGCTCACTGAAACCAGGGATTGTCTTTTGCCTTTCTTTGTATCCCCAAAACTAATTATTAGCTCAGTGTCTTGCACAGAGTAGGCACTTAGTAAATATTTACTGACTTGAAAACAACACTAAAAGGCAACAGAACAGATTAATGGCAATAGCTAGTCTTAGTCCTAGGAAACTGGTGATAAAACATTTTTTCCTCCTCTCATTAAGGAGAGAGAGGGGACCCACAGGTATGGAAGTAGAATTGCATTGTCACACATTACTTTCATGGACATTTTGCTTAACTGTTTTTCTTTCCTACAAGGTGTGTGTGTGTGTGTGTGTGTGTTTAGGGATGTGTTATAATGGGAAATGACTGTGATGTAAAAAAACAAAGGCCATCAAGTAAAACATTAAAAAATATTCGAGGAAGTTCAAGACCTTTTGGGCAGCATGTGAATTTAAGCATCCCCCTCCACCCACCCAAAAAAAAATTTCTGGCAAAACAATGAATATCAAGAATCTGTATGACCTTGCACAGGTTGTTTGGGCTTTCTGGTTCTTAGTTACCTAATCTATAGGATGGGAGAAGTGAATCAGATGCCTTTCAAGGTTTTTTCTAGCCCATAATGTATGATTCCATGGAGTAATGACTTTTCTTTATAAAGTATACAGGCAGGCTATGTTGAAACATGATCTCCCCCGCCCCCAATTTCTACTGAATCCCTAGAGTCAAATCATGGAATTTATGCTTTTGTAGGGCACTTTGGGTGATCTAATCTGACCTTCTGATTTGTCTGATGTGGAGACTAAAGTCCCAGAACAAGAGAAAAGGAGGTTATTGAACTCAATCAGGCAGCCAGTATAGCTAGGTAAAGCAGTAGATAAAGCTTTCAATCTACAGTCAAGGAAAGTGAGTTAAAATTTAGCCTCAAACACTCATTAGATATGTGACCCTGGGCAAGATCTCTCTCAGCCTCAGTTTCCTGACTTGTAAAATGGAATGGTAGTACCTACCCACAAAGGGTTGTAGTGTGGATAAAATAAGTTATTATCTGTAAAGCACTATATCAATGCTAGGTAGTGGTTGTGAGCTAGTGGTAGCAGTAGTGATAGGAATATCAGTAGCAGCAGTAAATTGAGCTAGGATTAGAATCCAAATGCTCTGACTCCAAAGCCAGGGTTCTTTCCACCATATTATGAAGCCCCCTTGCACCAATAAGAAACACTCTCTTTTTCCTTATATTCTTTCCATGGAGCTGTCTATTTCAGGAAGTTTCTTACTAGATTAATTTGGTAAGAACTGAATTGAGGTCTGTCTTTCCTCCCTCATTTCTGCTGCAAAATAGGACTGTCTGGATTCTAAAGCTCTTTGTTTTTCAGAATTCAGTCATTACAATATTGTTAGACTATGTAGTGTAGCTGAGCCTCTTATCTTTTCCTGATTAAGTCTGAAGATTGCTGTAATTTTGATCCTTGATCATTAAAGAAAATTTATTTTGATTACATTTAAAAAGTAGACTAGTTTGTAGATTGTCTTGCATGCCAGGCTAAGGAGTTTGTATTCTAATCTACAGGTAATGGGGAACCAGTTCTCTCCTAATGACTTTAAGATAATAACAACTGTAATTGTCTTATAAAAATTTGCCTTATAAGTTCTGTGAGATAGATATTGTAAATATTATTACCATTTTACAAACAAGCTCAGAAAGATTAGGTCACAAAGTCTGTAAGTAAGTGTCAGAGCTGGGATATGAACTTAGGTGCCTCAATTTGAAGTCCGTATCTTTTCCCACTACATCACTACCATGTGACTACAAGCCTTTTGTTTGAACTTTGTATACACTGTAGCTCAGACCTCCTCTTCAACGATGATCTTTGAGTACATTAACCTTAATTTTAGATTAACACCAAAGTATAAAATCTCAAGGTTATTAAGGGCCATTAAGTCCAATCCATAACCGAATAAGAATCACAATACAATACAATTTTGTAAAAAAGCATCTAGTTTATATTTTCAAAGATCTTATATTCTATTGGAGTTTATAACATGTAAACAGATAAGTGTATATAGAGTAATTTGAGGAAGGAGACAGCACTAACAAACAAAGAGATCAAAAAAGATTTCCTAAAGATGTTATATGAACTGACCCTTGAAAAAGCCAGGTGTTTTGAGATGCAGAGGTGAGATGGGAATCTCATTCTCATGCCTCATCCTCATGCCTACATTCTAGGCAGGGGGGAACAGCCTGTACAGAAGCAAAGAGATGGGAAATGGAGGACTGAATGTAGGCAAGAGCAAGAACACCAGTTTGGCAGACAAGCTGGCATGTACAACCTCTACTTAGAGAGCTTAAGTGAGTGGGATAAACTATCTATCATGGCAGCCAATTCCATTTTTAGATAGATATACTTGGTAGGAAATTTTCCTTCTATGAATGGAAGGATGAATGGTGGAAGGAAGGGAAGAAGGAAGGAAGGAGGGAGGGAGAAAGGAAGGAAGGCTGGATTTATTAAGCACTTTGTGCAAAGCACTGGACTAAGTGCTGAGGATGCAAATAGAAAAATAAGTCTTTTTTTTAATCAAGGAGCTCACATTCTAATGGGGGAGACGACATTAATGGAAGGCTTCAGCTTAAAGTCAGATAGAAACAGTCCTTAGGGACCAGCAGCAAAGCAGATGGCAATATCTTTTTTTAATGTCATTTCTACAGATAAAATTCTATGAGTTTCTGATGTTGAACCATTTAACAGCACCAAGGAATTTGGTGACAAGAACATTCTTTTCCAGATCTTCCCTAGCTGATGCCAGGCTTCATCTCCACAGGGGTTGGAAGCACTGCTATTCCCAAGGCTTTTAGGGTCAGAGTCCTGGGTTATCTCCATCAGCGTCTGAGGAGAGGGAGCAGTCAAGGTGGTGGTAGTTTGACTTCCTCTTAACTCCTTCCTAAGGGGATTTTCCTGCTTGAGCAAAGATGACTTGCCAGACCTGTATGTCTCAATCAGCTAGCAGAGCTGGCCCCCTTTCCACAATAGTTGCTTCCTCACAAAGTGGCTGCAAGGGGCATGCTCAAAGCAGGACTGATAGTCTGGAGGGTGCTGCCTTGCCCAGAGCTTTTGTGCCTATCTGCCAGTTGGTCACAGCTGTGGTTAGCCAGAATTTCTCTCTCTACAACTTTCAACTATTTCTCTGAATTTTTCCCTTCAAAAAATTGATACATATCATGTACTTCAAATCTTTCTTTCACCAAATTAAACATCCTTAGTTCCTTTAAAAGACAATTTCTTTTAAAACAGGACATGTAATTTCACTGGTATAAGGGACTTCTTGTGCTAATACAGAATAACGCTGGCTCTGCAAGTTATAGTCTTAGAAAGTAGCCAGAGGCAGTGAGTGTAAATGGCCATTATAAATGGGTCCACAATTAAACAGAAAAGATAAAACCATTGGTTAAAAAAATCAGCCACAACCATAATACACTTTACCATTTATACCATGACAATTAAATCAAATAACCACCGAGTTTACCAAATCTCCCCTTTGGAAGACTCGTTGCATCTGGATAATGGGAAGTCTATGTTTTGCTTGAGTTGAGTTTTTATGAGAACTGGATTATGTGTAAATGTAACTAATTAAACTACATTTGTTGAATGCTATCTCATCATCTTGTGATAGTGTGCAACTTTTTTTCTCTGTACTCCTCTACTGTCTGTCTTCCCCTTCCCTGACACATCACCTTTGCCGTCTTTACATATCTCTCTAGGATTTCAGAAAGTTAGGGGTTGGTTAACAAGTACTATCAGTCATCCTACAGAGCAGGCTAATGTCACAGAATTCAGGGTAATCTTACTGGATACTGTTTCTTCAGAGAGGCCTGGATGCTCAAGGTTGATACAAATGATGCCACATAATAGTGAATTCTCAATGATCTAAGAACTATGACCGAGAAATTGCATTACTCTCTTAAAACATTATCATGAATGAAAGAGATACGAGTTGTTGCTGACTATGTTATGTTTAAATAACCCCTCAATAAACATATTAGTGGTAACATTCGGGCTTTAGAACTTTACAAAGCCAACCTGAGCAGAGGTGTGACCATCATTTCTCATTTAAATAGTAATCATCATATGCACAATCTTGCCTTCAAATGAAACTGTAGGGCTCTCTCAGCTATATCGGTTTCTAAATTTACCCTATATATAAACATGTAGATTTTACAGTCATTTTCTCATTAAACAACCTATCTTTGCCCAGAAGTAGAAGGGGATCAAGAGAAGGTTATAATGACTTCAATATACAAAAATAAATCAAGTCAATTGTCAATCATTTGTGTCAATAGAGAATAATTATATAGATAATGAAAAGAGTGAATTGATTTTAAAAAGCAGGCTTTCCTAGCTTTAATAGGAAGCTGATAGAAAATACAGAAGGAAAAGCATGACTCTAAGACCAGGATTGGGAGATAAGAAAAACTGGAATAGTTCTGGATAATGTCAAGCAAAAAAATGAATACTAACTCCAAAACAAAAGTCGTTAGGATTATAGAAAAAGTAAAGTTTATATGCCAAGGATAATTTACCACGTATAAATGGTCAAATTTGGATTTCAAAGATTTTGTTAGGAACCCCTAAAATTCATCACTGTTGTAATGGTATTTCTAAGGAATTAACAGCACTCTTAAGTAGCTAACTCTCAAAACATAAAAGGAGAACATAGGGAACAATATGATCATGTGTTATTAAACTAAAGTACAGAGAAATGCACCTAGAATCCTATGGCAGAGTTACGAATACGTTCCTTATCTTTCAAGCTAGAGCTTTATCCATCAGACCAAACAACTTCTCTATACATCATCATTTTCAGAAGTGGGGGAGAGGAGGAGGAAATAAAGTTAACAGAGAAATGACAAAAAAGAATTGTACTCCTTTTTTACAGTGAAAAACAAAGTAATAGGTCTATATTATCTGTTAAAATCTCTAATAGAAAGATCTACCTATTACTTAGTCAGTTACTAATTATGTACTAGTTCAAATATTAAAGTAATAGGACCAAGGGTGTGTTGCGCAATATTTTATTTCATTCTGCCGTAAATAGTAAACAACTTTTTGACAACACAATTGAAGACTATTTTAGTTGTAGCTAATTTATAATAAAATAGTGATTGCAGAGCTCATTTATATAGTAGTTCAGAAACAATATTTCTTTCTCATTCAGGAAATATTTCCTCCCAATAACTAATAGGAACTATAATTTTATATTCCACAAAACCATTTAACTGAATTTTTGGTACAAAAAATGCTGATGAGGAAACTCTTCCATGAGTTGTTTGGAACATTCTATTTTCCTACTTACGCAATCATAAGGGAAAAAGTAGAGAGCACACCCTGAAATAATTTGGCATTAGAGAGACATTACCTACATCCTTTAATATTAAAAAAAAGAGCTCATTTCCTCAAAGATATCTCATGATATAGTCAGAATATTTTAACTAACCATTGCATAAGTCACTTGCCAAACATCCTCTTTATTTTAACCTCTTAAAGATATGCAACCCTTTAGGCAAATATAACATATCTCTTTTACCCAAATTAAGTAAAATAGGTCTTACAAATACAAAGAATTGCTCCTTTTGTACATGAAGAGTTTAGCTGCTGAAAGAGGCAGAAAAAGAACATATGTACATGGAAAAATGACAAAAATCCATTTGCGAAGAAAAATAGTTTCTCTGACAATAAATGAAGAGAGACATAGGTAGTCCCAAGTACTAAATACCTGCCCCTCAGATAAAAGTACTGAGAGAATCTGTTTTGAGGCAGAGCAATGACTGTGGTACCTATGGGTTGAGGGAATTGTGATTTACTATCTGTATGAAACTTTTTTTTTAGTGTTTTGAAGATTATAACAGATAAAATTATAAATCAAATAACTGCTTAAGGCCTATGGAAAGATAATGTAAGGACTTCTAGGTTCATACCTGACAGAAAGATGGATTCCTAAGCTTTACTGCTTATGGTAAAGAGCTGCCTGATAATCAGGAAGCCCTTCATATGAGGCATTAGAAGGTATAAAGAAGCCAACTTGGAAGAGAATCATTGAGAAGAATTATAGAACAAGATAGACAAAGGTGAGTTAGCTGAGCACAGAAGTCGCAGGAAGCAAGGACAGAAGATTTAGAAGCCTTCCGGATCAGACGGATAAATGACTCTTCCATCACTTCACTGGGTTTTGTTGATTTAGAGACATTCCTTTGCTAATGGGCTGAGAGAAGGCTGGATCTTAGCGGTTGAGAGCTGAATCTTGTTTCTTCATAAAGAGTGGTGAGAACCATTCTTCCCTGACACCATCTCAAGTGAGAGAAGAGAAACCTCTCAGGTGCCTTATTGCGCTATACTGCTCTCTCTGGAAAAAAAAGAGAGGACAGAAGACAGACACTGCATCTGTTTTGTTGTGAATTGTGTTATGCTATGAGAAAAGGCTTGGAGTTGCTTAGACAGAACAGAATCCCCTGATCTTTGCAGACTAGAAGAACCCAGCAGTTCTCCAGCTTAAGAGAACTGCTTGAAATGAAGTAGAATTATATTTTTTTCTTAGCACCCAGTTGAGGGTGGTTGCGAGCTAAGAAAGCTTATAACTGCATCACAGATTCTAAAACAGAAGAGAACTGATTTTGTCTGGGAAAAGAAAAATTAAGACCGGAAGGAGGGCAGCTAGCAGAGAAGGGGCTTTGTGAAGACGAGATTATTCTTAAAGGCATGATGGTCATAAAAGCTGGCAGTAAACAGGAAAGATGAGTTTTGTCTAGTCATGTACCTCCCTGTAATGTTTATTAGAGTGTGAGCCCATTCTGCCTCATGGACACTATACATATTGGATAGACTATTATACTGTAATAATACCTGTTTTAGTCTTCTATTGAGTAATTTATATTCAACTATTGCTGACTTTGTCTTCTATTGACTAAATGTTATGATTATTCCTGCTTTTGTCCTCTAATGAATAATATTATGATTGTTATTACTATTCCTTTTGCCTTACTGTTTAGTAACTATTTCAGATTTGAGAGTTAACAGTGACTGATCTTGCACAAATGGGAAGCATACTGGTAGAGATTTAGGAGCTACAGGGCCAAGAAGTAGGAGTCCATCCCTCCGAAACCAGGGTTACCCCTAAAATCTTAAGAGAAGAAGATTTTAACTTATAGCCACAATAATGGGACTGACAAAACTATTCCTCAGGTTACATGTAACATATCACTGATAAGGATATTTAAAAATAATACCAATATTTTAACAACTAGCATTTACATAGCACTATGTACCAGACACTGTGCTAAGTATTTTACAAATATTATTTCATTTTAACAACCTTGTGAGGCAAGTGCTATTATTAACTCCACTTTATAAATGATGAAACTGAGGTGAACAGGAGTGAGGTGACTTGCTGAGGGTCATACTGATAGTAAGTGACTGAGGTTGGCTGTGAAGTCACATCTTTCTGACTCTAAGCAGAATGTTCTATCCATTTGTAACAACAATGTTACTTGCAGCTACTGTGGTGTTGTAAGACCAATAATACCAGCACACAGGAAGGCTGCTAGTAAAGGTTCTGTGATCTGCTTTTCTAAGAAAAGCAATTTTAAGGGGTTTACAACCTCATTTTAATCAAATATACATATATCATTCACTTAGCTCAGGGGAAAAAGTCAGCACCCTGAACTTCAGAGGAAATACAAATAGAGAAAATATAAACCGAGCAAATAACAAAATCAACAGCAAATCAACAGACAGGCTTCCAACAGTCTGACCAAAGCTATACATACATAGTTACCAGAGAGAGAGAAGCACCAACATCGAAGCCAGGGGGCTCCTTAATGGCTACCCAGAGTCTCCACACCAACACTCTTCCAATGAGTGAGCCCCAAACAAAATGCTAACTTCAGAGTATATATACTTCTTCAGGGTCAGAGTGTTTCACACCTCTTAAGGGTTCCACACCTCTCATGACCTACCTAGCAAAAGGGTATGGGCCTTCCTACAAACAAGGGCAAGACTCAATCAAAGGCATTTGATTGCCACAGTGCTGAGAAGCACTCCAAAACAAAGGACGACGAAAAGTACTTTGCTAGTCCTTACGTCATTGTGCTGCCTAGCTGCCCTTAATGTATGTATATATCCAAAACAATGATAATAATAATAATAATAACAATGATAATAATATCAAAAATGTTTCTGAAAATAATGAAGTCATGAGGAAACAGGAAATACAGCAAGACATTTTTAGCATAATACAATATAGGAATCTTCTGCTTGCAAAGAATAAATCATGAATATTAGTATTATGGAAAGTCAAATCATTGAAGACATTTCTTTCTTTTCTTTATTTTAAAAATATTTTGGTAAATTCTCTATAGGATATTCGTATATCTTTGCTGTTAAATATCAGTTATTGATCGGTCAAAAAAAAAACATCTACAATGAATGATCTAGAGTAGCATTGGTGCTTTGTAGCCCCTATTGTTTTAATAATCCTGCTATGTCATTGTTTTCTTCATGCACTGCTGATAGGTGAGAATCCTCCATTATTTGATTTCATCTCTAAGTAAATCTAATCTTTTTTTTTTAGGAAAAAAATTTTATAAACTCTGGAATATTTTGTTTCTATTATGTATGGAAGAATTTAAGATATTCCAAAATTGAGTATGGATTCCAGAATTTCACCCACTCAAATGCCCTTTAGTAGGCAAATGAGACACATTAACTCTGATAAGAGAATAAATTCTCTCATTGTCTGTTTTTTAAACCATGGAAACTGGTCCCTTTTTTGTAGAACAAAGAAGAAAACAGGACAAAAAAAATGAGAGGAATGAAATATAATAATGGTGAGGCTCTGAGATGAAAAGATGGGTTAAATAGCCTCATGTTTTATCTGTAATTAAATAAATCATAAAAGATGTGAATACCACGAAAACAACTGCATATGCTGATCTGCAATCAACTAAGCTGACTGGCCTCTATTTAATTATCGCCTCATTAATTGATTGGTAACAACTATAATTTTTTTCTTTTAAAAACACATTATTTTGTCCACAGTTTAATTATAATACTAGTTTATTTTATATTGAAGTGACAAGGTCATTCTCTGACAATAACACTGTAAATTATATCAGTTTAGTAATGATGGCTGTATGAATCTCTCTAAGTAGATGAATTTAACAGAAGGAAACAATATGCAATTCCCCCAAAAGTCAATGATTAAATTAATTTAACAGTTGACAGTTTAATTTCTTAAAATATTTAAATAATTCCTATGGACACCAAAATAAAGATGAAATCGGGTAGTTATTTCCTAAAAGGAACTATTTTAGCAGAAAAAACATTGGCATATCCTGATATTAAATACTATTAAATACCAAATACTAAAGTATCATTTTTCAGCTTGATATTACATCTACTTTTCATAATAAATCATGAGAAGTGCTTAGTTTTAAATGGACATTAAATATCATTTCCAACTTGATGCCACTCCTTACAACTCTTAGGACACAATTCTGACTTTATGTTTCATACAAAGGATTCTACTTTTCTTATGTCCCATTTATATAGACTTATTTATTGATAATTGTCCTCTCATCAGCCCTAGATTACTTTTCCACATCTCTAACGATCTAGAGTGTGTGCATGTTCTCTTACCCACCACGGGTTCTTTCTGATAAATAATCAATAGCCATAATGGTGTATCCAATGTTCATATTTTACTTAATCAGTACTTAGATCTATTCATTATATCAAAGAAATGAATCACAATCTTGACACTGGTATGAGACAATTTCTTCAGGATTTCTCTAAAAAATTTTAGATATAGTACATGGGCAAACATTAATTCAATCATAAAAACAACCTGTGAAAATTAGCTACAGAAAACTATTATTTCTACAAAACCTTTGGCATAAAGAGAGTAACTGAGACGTCAAGGCTAAGAAAATCACTAGAAGCTTTCATTCCTCTTACACAGGAAATAGGAAAACTCTGCATTCTAGTTTCTACTATAAGTGACCCAGGAAATTAAATCACAGTATTGTTTTCCCAAATAAAATGGCAGATTAATGAAGTACTGATTAGACTGGTGAAAACATTGCTACCAAATAATTACACAACTTAATATTTCAAATCACTGGGGTTAGTTCTTACACTATCTGGATTCTGAAGCCACCACACTAGAAAACTGGTACAGTAGCAAAAAAGTATCCAGAAAGGCTTACTCATGGTGACCATATGTTTGGTCAAGTAGATGCAAACTGATACTCTGTCAAAGGCAAACTGGAGAGGGCACATCTAAAATCTGATGACCATCAGTAAATAGGTAGAAGGTGTTGACAATTCTATTCCTAATTTTAGTATTTACTGAGTGTACTTCTGCCTTCCTTATTAAGAGGTCTTGGCACATCAAAAAGGTGTTACAAGGAAAACAAAACAAAGCAACAAAAAATAATTTAAAAGAATACAGAAAGGCATAATTTATCATTTTCCAGACTGGCATTTGTTGTACTAACAATATCCAATATGTACACTAGCCATTAGATAAACAAATAAAACATAACGTTAGGGAATAAATAGTCATCACAGGAATAACCTACTTGTTTGTTGCTATTAGACATTATCCAATTGTGTGTGTGTGTGTGTGTGTGTGTGTGTGTACACACATACATACACACATCCAGAGTTTAGCTGTATTATGTATTGCAGTCTGTGTTTTAAGGTGAAATTAATGATAATGTGACTAGGTATGGATAGAAAAAAAGCAACATACAATCAACCAATCACTTTCATGAAACAATATACAACTTTTGCTAGTGGCCAAAGTTCCTTCCACAATCTATTAATATCTATCTTTTATTTTCTTGGATGTGTAATCTCCAAGTAACACTTTTGCTTAAAAAATTTAAAAGAGATAAGCTAAGCTAAGCTTGGTCCCCTTATTTTATTTTTTAAAATATTTTCCAAGTTCATAATTATGCTACATTGTTTAGAATAGAAATTCATGACATTTTTAAATCATTTATTCTACTCTATATGGTTATTCTATTTCAGTTAAATATGCAACTCTTTAGATATCTTAATGTCAGTTTCACCATATGTATCATACTGGTCTCATATTATAAGTAGCAACACAATTAGTAATTAATAAATCTTGCTATTTATTCTTCCCATTACAGAAACTACATATTCATATGAATCATGTTTTCTGTTTAAACACATTTCTTTATGAAAATGTGGATTAAATTTGACTCCTTACTTTGAATTCAAATATATTTAACAAATACAAAGATTTTTATTTGTGTTCAATATATAACTGTAGTGAAGTAAACAAATAATTCGTTGCTACTGTAAATGGAGACTAAAAGAGGAATTTTACTAATTTTTCTTGATTTATATAACAAATATTTATAAAGCTTCTACCTATTTGTAAAGCACCAAGCTAAGTAACCACATTCTTTTTAAAAAAAATCATTATTTATTTATTTAATATTTTTAGTTTTCAGCATTGATTTTCACAAGACTGTGAATGACAAATTTTCTCCCCATTTCTATCCTCCCCCCACTCCAAGATGGCATATATTCTGATTGCCGTATTCCCCAGTCAGCCCTCCCTTCTGTAAGCCCACTCCCCCCCACCCCCTTTTCCCTTACTTTCTTGTAGGGCAAGATAGATGTCTATGCCCCCTTGCCTACATCTTACTTCCTAGTTGCCTGCAAAAACTTTTTTTTGAACATCTGCTTTTAAAATTTTGAGTTCCAAATTTTCTCCCCTCTTCCCTCCTTGCCTACTCTCCCTAAGAAGGCAAGCAATTCAACATAGACCACATGAGTATCATTATGCAAAACCCTTCTACAAAACTCATGTTTGTGAAAGATTAACTATACCTTGCGCCTTCCTATCCTATCCCCCCTTTATTCAATTTTCTCCCTTGACCCTTTCCCTTTTCAAAAGTGTTTGCTTTTGGTTACCTCCTCCCCTTATCTGCCCTCCCTTCTATCATCCCCCCTTTTTTATCTCCTTCCCCCTTCTTTCCTGTGGGATAAGATACCCAATAGAGTGTGTATGTTATTCTCACTTCAAGTAAGATCCGATGAGAGCAAGAATCACTCATTCCCCCTCACCTGTCCCCTCTTCCCTTCCTACAGAACTTCTTTTTCTTGCCACTTTTATGCAAGATAATTTACCCCATTCTATCTCTCCCTTTCTCCATCTCTCAATATATTCCTCTCTC
>CM053626.1:118617540-118637516 GCA_028646595.1 Phalanger gymnotis | reverse complement strand
ATTTTTAAGGTATTATTTTCTTCAGTGGTCTTTTGGACCTCCTTTTCCATTTGGCTAATTCTGCCTTTCAAGGCATTCTTCTCCTCATTGGCTTTTTGGAGCTCTTTTGCCATTTGAGTTAGTCTATTTTTAAAGGTGTTATTTTCTTCAGTATTTTTTTGGGTCTCCTTTAGCAAGTCATTGATTTATTTTTCATGGTTTTCCCACATCACTCTCATTTCTTTCTCCAATTTTTCCTCTACTTCTCTAACTTGCTTTTCCAAATCCTTTTTGAGCTCTTCCATGGCCTGAGACCAGTTCATGTTTTTCTTGGAGGCTTTTGATGTAGGCTCTTTGACTTTGTTGACTTCTTCTGGCTGTATGTTTCAGTCTTCTTTGTCACTAAAGAAAGATTCCAAAGTCTGTGTCTGAATTTGAGTCCATTTTTGCTGCCTGGCCATGATCCCAGTGAACTACTTGACCCTTGAGTTTTTCATTGGGGTATGATTGCTTGTAGAGTAGAGAGTACTTTGTCCCATGCTTGAGGGGCTGCACTGTTGTTTTCAGAGCTATTTCTACACAGCAAGCTCTGCCACACCCACACTTCTCCTCCCCCAAGAACTGGCAGTTCAAACTAAAACAGCCCTAACTTAAGCTTTCCAAGATAGCCTAAAAATAAGGCACATGTATCCATTTTTAAGTTAAAAAAATACAAGTCCAAATGTTTTAAGTGTTGATAACTCATATATTTTTAAAACTCTAAGTAAGATTTCTATGACAATCAGAACTTTCCAACCATGTCAAAGATTGCTATATAGAACTTCCTAAGCCCTTTTACAGCTGATACACACACAGTGTGTATGTATGCATGCATGCATGTATGTAGAGAGAGGGAACACCAAATAAATAACAAACTAACCTCCTATATTTTTGTAACTGTATATTTAACAAGTCACTCTGAAAGACAAAAGAAATTTCAAATACATACTATTTTAGATTCTAACCAATATGAAGGTTTAAAATTCACATCTAAAGAAAGACAATTACCTATTCAAGCTGTTTGATAAATCCTTTTAGTTCTGGATGACTGCTAACAAAAACAAGACTATTCTGTTAGTCTTAAAATGGAGTTTGAAATTGAAAAGAGAATAAAACTGGCATATTTCCAAGGCTAAGGACATGGATGATGAATTAGCTTCAGAGTAGCAGCTGAATTAAACAAACTACCAAAAGTTCAAAAATTCAAACTTAACTAATCAAGGTTTAAGAGGAAGAAAAAATTGAACATAAGAGAAGTAAAAGAAAACTAGTATGAAACCACATTTTGGGGGGAAGAGCCTTATAGGTTTTAAGAGACTTAAAGAAATTTAAAAATATTACTGAAATATTTCTTTGGTTCCTGGGAAGACCCATGGAGTTTCAAGCTATCTTTGAAGGCTTTGGAAAGATTAGAGGAAATAAACCTATGCTAATTTTCAGAGAAAACTAAAGATGGAAAACAGAAAGAATAGTTTAGAATAAAGATTTAAGCAAATATGAAATTAAAATACATTTAGGAAAGAACTATAGTTTATCAGGTGCTAAAACACAAGTTCGTCCATCTTTTCATTTTAATACCATTTGACAAACGTTTCTTAAAGGTTTCCTATGTATGAAACTGAACTAGATTCTGAGGAGACAAAGATGAAAAAAACCCAAGGCATTCCATGCTTTCAAAGTGCCTAAAATTTACTGTGAGCATTTGATAGCATTGTAAAAAAATTACCTAAGTGAAGATTTGCCACTGGCAAAGGAGGGACCCAAAGTGTTATAAGGAAAATAGAGTACGGAAAAATCATTTTCAAAATGGCAGAACAGAAGAATCTTCATGGAGAAAGTGGTGCCAGTGTTGGGCCCCGAAGAAAGAGAAATCTTTTAATTTTTATCCACAGTTAGGGAAGGAATACATTCTAGATTTGAAGGAAGTCTTGCATGAATGTATCAAAGCAGGAGAGGACAGAATCAGGTCAGGAAATGGACATTATTTCAATTTGATGGGAATATAAAGTGTATGAAGGGGAGAAGGATATGAAATAAGTCTGGAAAGGTAGGATTTTGAAGGATCTTAACTGCTTGACTAGGGAATATCAATTAAGTAAGGAGCCACTCCAGGATTCTGAGATGGTGACCAGCACAGGGGACCAACCAACTTACTACTCTGGGTAAGATTATTTTGGCAGTTATGTAAAAGGAGAGACAGGAGGAAGCGGGAACAGTTAGGAGACTATTAAATACTTCCAATGGAGGCAGCATGAATGGACCAAAGGGCAAAGTAATGGTGTAGACGCAGATTCAAGAAGATTTAGCAGCTGAATGGCCAGGAAGATGACAGTGTTCTAGAGATCAGGTCTAACCAGGCTGAGTGTACACTTCGGGTTTGGAATGATAATGAAATGACGTGCCCATAGCCAACAGAAGGAGGCTGACTAAGCCATAGCAGGGGAGAGACATTTAGATGATCACTGAGGATCTAGTTGATTCAGCTGAGTGCATCCTCACTGTTCCACTGCTGTTAACACAGCCAGTCTGAGGTCTTAAGCCTCTCAGGAACCAGGAAGTTATGTCAACAGCAACTGTTTTGCCACTCAGGAAAGGAGGAAGTTATGTCAACAGCCCAAGTTATAGTCCTCAAGTAAATGTCAAAGTAAATTTCAGTACCCTTTAAGGAAACTTGCCTAGGGCAAGTATTTTTTAAGCCTAACTTTCTTAGGCCAAGGATTTAGGATATTGCTTCCACCATTGGTATTACCAAGAGAAATATAAAACATTGGAGGAAGGGCAAGTTTGGGGGTAGTGGAAATGATTAGTTTTGCTTGGTACATTTGAGCCTGAGTTGGTTGAGCCTGAGTTATTAATGGTGTAGTTCAGTGATGTCAAATTTGAATAGAAACAGGCACCACTAAACCGTATGTAAGGACCCCGCTGGGCCCCATATTAACTTAGAAAACCATATATTAATATTATCTATGTTCTCTTGTATTTTCACTTTGTTAAATGTTTCCTAATTACATTTTTAAAAGCTTTGACATTTTCTTCTTCTTAGATGACAGTTATCTCAAGTATCTCTCCCCCTCTCCCTCCTAGATAATCAATCCATGAGAGAAATAGTACTTGTTAGAGAAGAAAAGTTAGAATAACTGAGCAATACACTGAAAAATTCTAAAAATATTTGTAATGTTTACCACCAGGAGGTGGAGAGAAGATGGTGGAGAGAAGCCAGGAAGTTGCCCAACCTCTCCCCAGTTTCCCTCAGAAACAATATTAAATCAGGCCTCTAAAAGAATTCTAGAGTGACAGAATCCACTAAAAGACAGAAGGAAACAATATTCTAGCCCAAGATACCTTAGAAGTACTTCAGGAAAGGTCTAACTTGGGCAAAAGGGGAGTGCAGCCTGGCACAGGTGGTGTCTGCATATGCCACCAAGAGGCTCTTTGCCACAGCACAGATAAAAGCCAAAGGCTCTGCAATTCTGGCTTAGCAAGCCAGTGGTACAGCAGGTGAACTATGTGGCCTCTGGCCTCAGTACAGCAGGTAAACTGCCAGCCCTGGAGCCCAGGGCACCTGACTATGCTGGGGCCACCACAGCACAGTGGGCAAGCCCAGAGGACCCAGAGCAGAAAGACTGTGACCAGCACCCTGGTCCTGAGGGCAAGAAGCTTGGTACAGTGGCCCCTTGTATCCTAGGATCAGAGCTCAACTTTTTAAAGTGAGCAAAAACCAAAAAAGAGCCCTGACTATAGAAAGCTACTATAGCAACATAGAGAAGATCCAAACACAAACCAAGAAGAAGATAACAATGTCAAAATGCCTATATGTGAAGGCTCAAAGGGTAATATGAACTGGTCTCAAGCCCAGAAAGTCCTACTGGAAGAGCTCAAAACGGACTTTAAAAATCAAATAAGAGAAGTAGAAGAAAAATTGGGAAAAGAAATGAGAGTTATGCAAGAGAATTATGAAAAAAAAAGAGTCAACAGCTTGGAAAAGAAAGCACAAAAATTAACTGAAGAAACAACTCCTTTAAAAGTAGAATTGGCCAAATGGAAAAAGAGATACAAAAGCTAACTGAAGAAAATAATTCCTTAAAAATTAGAATTGGGCAAGTAGAAGCTAATGACTCTATGAGGCATCAAGAATTAAGTAAGAATCAGCCAAAGAAAATCAAAAGGATGAAAAAATAGAAGAAAATGTAAAATACCTCACTGGAAAATAAATCCAGAAGAGATAATTTAAGAATTATTGGACTACTTGAAAGACATGATAAAAAAAAGAGAGAGAGAGCCTGGGCAGCATCATTTAAGAAATTAGCAAGAAAAACCGCTGTGAGATCTTAGAACCAAGAGAGTAATTTAGTCATTGAAAGGATCCACCCATCATCCCCTGAAAGAGATCCCAAAATGAAAACTCCAAGGAATATTGTAGCTAAATTCTAGAATTATCAGGTCAAGGAGAAAATAATGCAAGAAGACAGAAAGAAATTGATATTCAAATATCAAGGAGGCACAGAATTTAGCAGTTCTATATTAAAGAATCAGAAGGCTTGGAATATGATATTCTGGAGGTGAAAGGAGCTTGAATTTCAATCAAAAATTAACAGCCCAGTAAAACTGAGCATAATCTTCCAGGGTAAAAGATGGACATTCAATGAAATTGGGGACTTTCAAACTTTCCAGATGAAAAGACCAGAACTGAACAGAAAATCTGATCTTCAAATACAAGAATCCAGAGAAGCATAAAAAGGTAAAGAGAAAAGAAAAACACATGGTATTCAATAAGGTTAAATTGCTTGTATCCTAACATCAGAAGATGATACTTGTAATTCTTAAGAATTCTATCTCTATTAGGGCAATTAGAATAAGTATACTTAGACAGAGGGTGTGGGTATAAGTGGACTTTGATGATTTAAAAAAAATTATTAAGAAAAGGATTGTACTGGGAGAAGAGGAAAGGGGGAGACAAAATGGGGTAAATTACATCACATGAAGAGGCACAAAAGACCTACCATAGTAGAGAGAAAGAAGGGAGAAGGGTGAGCATTATTTGAACATTCCTCTCATCAGATTTGGCTCAAAGAGGGAATAATATACATACTCGGTTAAAGAAATCTATCTATCTTAGGGAAGAAAGAAGGGAAGGGAAAAAGAAAAGGGAGTTTGGATAGAAGGGAGGGTAGACTGAGGAAGGTGGTGATCATAAGCAAAACACCAGTAAGGAGGGACAGGGTAAAAGGAGAGAGAGAGAAAAGTATAAATGGGGAAAATAGTATGGAAGGAAATACACAGTAATAATAATTGTGAATGTTGAAGAACTCTCCCATAAAATGGAAGTAAACAGCAGAGTGGATTAAAAGCCAGAATCCTACAACATGTGGTTTACAAGAAATATGTCTGAAACAGAGACATACACACAGAATGAAGATAAAAGGCTGGAGCAAAATATATTATGCTTCAGCTGAAGTAAAGGAAAAAAAAAACATGGGTAGCAATCCTGATCTCAGACAAAGCAAAAGCAAAAATAGATCTAATTAAAAGAGACAAGGAAGGAAACTACATCTTGCTAAAAGGTACCACATAAATGTACTAAGTGGTATAGCATCCAGATTCTTAAAGGAAATGTTAAGGGAGTTACAGAAAGAAATAGACAGCAAAACTATACTAGTGAGGAACTTGAATCTCTCAGGGCTAGATAAATCTAACCACAAAACAAACAAGAAAGAAATTAGGGAGGTGAATAGGACTTTAGAAAAGTTGGATACGACTGACCTCTGGAGAAAACTGAATAGGAATAGAAAGGAATATACATTTTCTCAGCAGTACATGGCACCTATACAAAAACTGACCAAGTATTACGACATAAAAAATTCACATTCAAATGCAGAAAGACAGAAATATTAAATACATCCTTTTCAGATCATGATGCAATAAAAATTACATGTGATAAAAGGTCATAGAAAGACAGATAATCTAATCCAAAAGAATGAATTGGTCAAACAACGAACCATAGAAACAATAATTTCATCAAGAGAATGACAATGATACAACATATCAAAATTTATGGGATGCAGCCAAAGCAGTACTTAGGGGAAATTTCATATCTCAAAATGCTTACATGAATAAAAAAGAGAAAGAGGAGAGTTCATCCCATTGATATTCACAGTTATAATTACTATTTCCCAATAAAACACCAAATTAGAAATTCTGAGATTAAAAGAAGAGATTAATAAAATTGAAAGTAAGAAAACTATTGAATTGGCAAATAAATTAAGAGCTGATTTTATGGAAAAAAAAACAGTCAGATAAACCTTTGTTTAATGTCATTTAAAAAAAAAGAAAACCAAATTATCAGTATCAAAAATGAAAAGGGTGAATTCACCGCCAATTAAGAGGAAATTAAAGCAATAATCAGGAGCTGTTCTCCCCAACTATATGCCAATAGATCTGACAATCTAAGTGAAATTGATGAATAGTTACAAAAATATAAATTGCCCAGATAAACAGAAGAGGAAATAAAATACGTAAATAGCCCCATTTTAGAAAAAGAAATTGAACTAGCCATCACTCTGTATAAACTATATAAACTGTATTAAAAAACTATTTGCAAAACCAGGAGAAGGAGTCCTACCAAATTCCTTTTATGACACGAATATGGTGCTGATACCTAAATCAGGAAGAGCTAAAACACAGAAAGAAAACTATAGACTAATTTCCCTAATAAATATTGATGCAAAAATTTTAAATAAAATATTAGCAAAGAGATTATAGCAACATATCACCAGGATAATACACTATGATCAGGTAGGATTTATACCAGGAATGCAGAGCTGGTTCAATATTAGGAAAACTATTAAATAGTTCACCATATTAATAAAGGTAAATCAACAATGACAACTACTAGAGAAAGGTCAGTGAGAATAAAAATTAAGAAAAGGTCAGTGGACATTGAAGTCCTTTGTGGGCCTAAAATCTACTGGGGTATTTACATATAATCATTTTAAAACAATCATTTATAATAAAATAATTTAATATAATTTAATAATATAATAAAAAATTATATGTGAGAATTTGACAATTGAAAAAAAGATTCACAGCACTATAAAGAAAAACTGAAGAGGGATAAATCATTTTCAGGCCAGATGGACAGTGTAACAAGAATTATAGTGAGCTACTTCCCAAAGTCCTCCAAGGAAGTTCTGAAAAATGTATCACACTAAATCTTGATTGGAAAATCCAAGAAACTCACTGAAACCCATAACCAAAAAAAAAAAAAATCTACACATCATATTTCAAAGAATCTTAAGAGGAAAGGCCCTGGATCTTTTAGAACTACAGGGCAAAGTGTTACTAGAAAAAGTCGACTGGTCACCTCTTGAAACACCAAAATGAACCCCACCCCCAGCAATGGAACATCATACTCAATATTCAGAGCTTCTAAGTCAAAGAAAAAAGAGTGCAAACAGAAAAAAAATAATTCGAATAATAAGAAGCCACAGTTAGGATCATGATATTCCAGAAAGCAGAGGACATAGACTTAATGACAAAAATAAGTTACCCAGAAAAAGCAAGTATAATGTTATAGGGGACAAAACAGACCTTAATGAACTAGAGGATATAGAACCATTCCTTATGAAAAGACCAGAGCTAAGTAAAAACTTTGAAGTTACAAAACAATGCATAAGAGAAACATAAAACGGTAGCTAAAAATGAAAAATGATACAGGACTAAACCAGGGTAAACTGCATACACTCTAATATGGCAGATGATATGTGTGTCCCCTCTAAACCCTATCATCCCGAGGAGTTGAAGAAGTAGTATAATTAGACAGAAGGGTTAGTAGTGGTTCTGTTATGTCTTGATAATCTTAAAGGAAGAACAGAAAAGTAAGGGAAGAGGAATGCAATTTGATGGGAGGGGGAGGAAAAGTAAGATTAGAAAGACTAATCTCACATAACTGGGATACATAAATAGAAGTCTATGCAAACAAGGAGGAAGGAGTGGGTAAAATAGCTGACACCTGAAACTCACTCATCTGGACCGGTCAAGAGAAGGAATAAACCTACACACTTATACACAGGTGAATACAGAAATTCATTTAACTCAAAAGAGAAATAGAAGAAGAGGTAATTAGGGGGAGGGTAGACTAAAAGAGGGATAAGTACTAAACAAAACAGACTCTAACTAAAGATGTAAAAAATATTTACAGTTATTTTAGAGGTGATAGGTAAGTGGAAATTGAGGGGATGCCCATCAATTGGAGAATGGCTGAAGTTATGATATAAATGTGGTGCAACACTATCAAGCAGTAAGAAATGATGAAAGGCATGGTTTCAGAGAAACTTGGGGATGGTGTATGAATTGATGCTGACTGAAGTGAACAGAATCTGGAGAACTCTAATTATTATAATGACCAATCAAAATTCCAGAAGACTACTGAAGAAACACGAGACATGTCTCCTGATAGAGGTGAAAGACTCAAGAGTGCAAAATGAGACATATAAATGTGCATGTTTTTAACTCTATCTACACATACACCTATAGATACACACACACACGTTCACATATATTTGTGCATTTTTTTCGTTAGTTATGGTCAATGTGGAAATTTACTTTGCTTGACCACGCATAACAAAGGTTTCGTATTTCTTTCATTCTCACTTGGGGAGGGGATTGCAGTGGGAAAAAGAAAAGGTGTATTTTTGATTGAAAAAAAATTCAATTAAAAAAGACACTGCCCACAGATGAAGCAGTTTTAATAGAGTAACACAAGAGCTCTATTACCAGAGAGTTGAATAAAGTCAATGATTAGCAAGTACAGGCTTTCTATAATTTTAACACTGAAGAGAAAGAGAGATGCTAGCTGATGTACTAAAGCTGTAACTTGATTAAGGGAAAGAACTAGGACCTCTAGTTGTAAATAAAAGGGAAGAATTAAATAGAGAGGAAGAGATTAAAGATGAGGAGAATAATAAAGCAATGTCTTGGGGGGACAGGTATAAAAAAAGACTTGTTAATCTTGATCATCTCTTGAGTCAGATGAAAGAGGTAAAAATGAGTGAAGGAAGCTTTTCATATATGAAGGATGAGGGAAATTCAACATTATTATCAGAAAGGTAGGACTTACTGATAGACTGGGCACTTTAGAATAAGGTTTAGAACAACTGCTGTGGAAAGTAATAGGGAGTCAGTTAGAGATGAAAAAAAGGACCACTACGCTACAGTGACAACTCAGCTAAGTTTAAACAACATGATTCTGTAGTGGATGCAGTCTTCAAATTTTCATCCATAAAGTAATATAAGAGAACTCTGTGAATTAGTTCATTTGAAGAAGACAGATGGTGAGGGTAATACATAGGGTATAAAGAGCAGGACCAAGGGCAAAGGAATTGAAAACAGTGTATTGCTGAAGAAAGTCTTTTCAGATAAGACAGAGAAGAAAGGCAATTTAAGCCAAAAGAGCACTGAAAACTCATAGTAATGTTATTGCCAAAATCCAGGGCTCCGACCGGGGCAGGGGGGAGGGGAGAGAATGGAACTTTAATGGAATACAGGGCTTTGTAGCCTTCCTGATGAAAGAACAGAACTGAGCTTCTAAGAAACTCTGAAATGGAAACATAGGAATCTAAAGAAACCTAGAAAAGTAAATACATTTGAACAACTGCAAAGGATTAAGCAATGATGAAATACTTATTTTCTAACTGGGAGAGAAGAGACAAGTGTCCCTTCATAATCTTAATGTCTTAAAAGGATTAACAAGGGAATTAAATAATACAAATACAGGCTCCAGAGATGGGTTTATTCTTTTTTGATGATCTTGAGAGGAAGGAAAAGGGAGGTAAAAAGGAATAGATTAGGAAAGAAATGCAGAAGTGGATACAACTTCTGATTTCTCTACTAGTGATGTTAGAGGGCATGAAAAGAGGACTATATGTAAACTTGGAAAAAGGGCAAAAAGAGAAGCAGTTATGACATGAACTTCACAATCATATATGAACTGGACAAAGTAGAGTTCAACACAGAGCTGGGCATAAAAATATACTTAACAGCAAAATGGGCAGGGAGAAATGCATAAAAGGAAAGACAGAATACCTGGAAAAGCATATTTCACATATATATATATATATCACCTAGTAAAGAAACTGGGCCTGAGAAAATGGAATCTAAATAGTATGTTTTGATGTGGATTAAGAAAGTATCAGGTGCTGTCCACAGAGGTCCATTTGGAATAATACACTGCTGATGGTGGTGGAAGGGGAAAGGCAGGTGGAGCAGAAGCACTCCTTGAATACAAATTTTTTACACTATGATTTGCTTAAGGCCAACCCTAATTGCTTTAAAGCTTGCCAAGTTGGGTTTTTTTGACTGTTAAACAAAATAAGTCAACATTTAGTACTGACAGTTATAGTTTTGCAGTCTATAAAGAACACTCTCAGCATTACAATATTGGGGTAGGGAGGAAGAAGATAAATCACCAAGACTAGATAGTTTAACTTTTAAAAATATAATTGGCAACGCATGGTCATTAGTAACATTTACCACATATCACGATTATATTCTATAATCTCTATACATGATATTGAAATCAAAACAAAGAACTCCTGGTTCCTGTTAGCCTAGGTCACAAAAGTAATGCAAGATGCAGTTTTTTAAAATGCTTATTATCATTGTTGTTCTTTAAAACCATTCAACCATTCAGTCTTTCACTTTGTGATAAGGCTGCCAACAACTGTGCCAATTAGTGTCAATTGTGATGTTAGTTTTTATACCATCGGCACCTGTCCACGAGGAATTAGAGTTACTCCATCTTACTTTTGTACTTTTGTAGAGTGATCTGATGGTTATAAGTTTCAGTCAACATGAACAATTCAGAGAAACAATGGAAAAACTCTGAATTCTTCAAATGATTCATTAAATGGTATTAAAGTCAAATTCCAAGAAAAATTTTCATCATTAAAACTATCATGTTAAAAAAAAAACCCATCATTTCACACTAAGGAATAAAACCAAGCATGAGATATGACAGTTTTGGGGAAAAACCATCAATCACTGATTGTTGAAAGTAGAAACTAATTCCTATCAAATTATTAAATTGTAAATTTAGTTGTAAACTTCCTTTACATATTTAAACAATTTCAGTATCTCTAAATGATAAAAAAAATTGTCTGATTTTAAGTGTATTGACTTGAAAGTATGGCAAAATATTTTATTAAACATTTTCTTTAGGATTTGCTGGTTTGAAATTAAAACAAGTCTAGATACCCAGAACAATTTTGGTTATATTTTTTTAAAACAATAATTAAAATGTGTATTATGCTTTTTTGTATTTTCGTTTTTAAGAAATCACATATTAATTGGAAAGCACTGAGTCTTACTGACAGCTAAAATGAAAAAATACCTTAAATAATCTTTAATTTAGCCATTAATCAAAATAGCTGAACATCAATTCAATTTTTATAAAAATGTCAAGATATTAGGTGTCTTTACAGATCAATAACTGAAAAACAGTAATATGTAGTTAATGAAAGCTGACTGAAGTAACATAATGGTAGAAAGACAATATATACAGTGCAACTGAAAAGACAACTCCTTATCAATATCTATAGTACTGGAAATGTATGTAGCACAGTCTGCTTAGTACCATTTCAAAAAATTACTACTTTTCTTCAACAATCTAATCCTGCTAGCTCTAGCAAGTAGAATAGTAATTTTACCTGCCAAATTATCTACAAAAAAGGACAAATGACTTCGTTAGTAGAACAATGCTTTCAATATGATTTTTCCCTTTTTTCCACTCAGTGCCAACTAATAGAACAATTCAAATCAGGAAATTTAAATAAAATTGCCTTCTCTCATTGAAGTTTTGCATGCTTGAATGAGTAAATGACATATACAGAATGCTATCCAGTATATTACTCCTTGTATACTAGTCTATTCATTGTATTATATCCAATTATAGTCTGGTGCTCTTCACTCAAACCCAGAATGAAACACCATTTCACGCTCAGGAAATTGTGTTTTTTAAGGACCAAAATAAAATGTCATTCCCCCAACCCTTCTCACACACACACACACACACACACACACACACACACACACACACACCAGAATAAGTTAAATCTTAAAGAGCTGATTTAAGTCATGCCTTGAAACAGCTAGGAATACAGTTATATACCTAAACCAGCCATAGGATGAAATGAAATACTTCTCTTCAATCTCCAATACTTTTGCTTAATTAAACCACATATACTACTAGCAACCATGTCAATTACACCCTATTCATATCTTTCCCTTTGAGAAAATCTTGATTTCCTTTAAATCTAATTTCAAATCTGAACTTCAATGGACAATTTCTTAAGGACCTAAGAAGTTACATCAGATTTAATCTAATTTCCAAATCTCCATGATCAGATTTGGGCATTTGGCCAAAATAAGGTAACAATTGGTATGCCTGTCTATGGCTGCTTAGTTAGAATAATTAAAATGGCAAATCAGAATCTAGCAAAGATAACAAAAGATCAAAACAGTTTGGAGAAGTGGTAGGAAAAACAGATGTCACCCACAGTAGGTGTGATACCCAACTAAAGCCAGGGCATAGTGCTGGACTTTGTTACTGATTATCCTAGAAATCCAGCAATTCAACAAGTGAAGACAAGAGAGAGTAGGTCTCAGTCTACAATTGTGAAAATGAGATATGGTCATGTTAAAAAATAACCCATTGCTTCATTATCAAGTAACATAAAGTTACTTTTAATTTTCTGGAATTACACTAAACCTTGAAAACTCCTTAAAACCCATAGAAGGTATATCAGGTTTGATTACCAATGCTCAATTAAAGATATTATCCCAAGGTTTGTTAGAGGAAGGGAAACTTGATGCAGGTAATAAAAGGACATAACTTAGGAATTTATTCCTCACGTGGGCCAAAATCTTCCTAACTTCTATCCATTTTGTGATGTGAGTTAGACAGAACCAGGGATTCTGAGTCAGGGGATCTGGGTTTCTTTTTGTAATCTTGGCCAAATCACATCAGCTCTCTAAGTCTCAGTTTCCTTACTTGTAAAATGAAAGGCTACACTAGCTGGCCTCTAGAGTTTTTTCCAAGTGTAAATCTATGAATCTACCTTCCAACTCTAAACCAAAGACACCATGATCTTACTTCTGCCCTCTCAGACAAAGCAAAACAAGTCCAATCATTCTATACTTGAAGACAACTATCATAACCTCCCCCTTAAGTTTTCTCTTCTCTAGGCTAAGTATTCTCAGTTCCTTTCACCATTCCTCATATGGCAAGGTTCCTAGCCTATTTGTTCTCCTTTGGATGTATTCGATCTTGTTAACATATATTATATTCCCTTACTTTCTTAATCAAACTCCTGGGAAACACTTCCGAAACACTCTGCTTCTAATTCTAGTCTCACTCTTTAATCTTTTGGAGCTTGGCTTCTGACCTCATCAATCAATCAATTATTAAGCCCTTATTACATGCCATGCACCATGCTAAGCCTGAGGCTATAAAAGAAGGCAAAAGACAGTCCCTACCTCCAATCTAATGGGGAAAATAACAAGCAAACAACTAAATGCAAAACAAGTTATAAACAGGATAAAACGGAAATAATGGAGGGAAGGCACTAGAATTAAGAAGGGTTGGGAAAAACTTCCCAGATTTTAGATAGAACTTAAAAGAAGCCTCTATAGACAGAATTGAGGAGAGAGAGCAATGGGAGAAAGTCAGGGAAAATGCCTGGAGCCAAGAGATTGTCTTCTACAAGGAACATGAAAGAGACCAGTGTCATTGGATTTAATAATCATAATGGAAGTAAGGTATAAGACTAGAAAGGTAGGAGGGAGCCAGGTTATATTGGGCTTTCGATATGAAACAACTATTTGATCTTAGAAGCACTAGAGTTTATGAAATAGGGGGTTTGACATGGTCAGACATGAGCTTTGGGAAAATCACTCGGTTACCTGAATGGAGGATGGATTGGAATGGAGAGAGACTTGAGGCAGGCAGACCCACTAGCAAGCTACTGCAATAATCCAAATATAAGATGTGGTGGCACTAGAGTGGTGGCAGTGTCAGAAGAGAGAAAAACACATATTTGAAAGATGTTACAAAGTTGAAGTTGATAGGTCTTGGTAACAGACTGGATATGGGAGTGAGAGGCAGTGAGGAATCCAGGATGATTCCTAGGTGGTGAGCCTGAGGGACTGGGAGGATGGTGTTACCCTCTATAGTAATAGGGAAATGGAAGGGTTTTCAGGAAAAGACAGAGCTCTGTTTTGGACATGTTGAGTTTAAGATGTCTATTGGACAACCAGTTTGAGATGTCAGAAAGACAACTGGAGATATGAGGTTGGAGTTCAGCAGAGAATTTGGGGCAAAATGTATGGATTTGTGAATCAACAGCATAATGATGGTAATCAAATTTATGGGAGCTGATGAGATCACCAAGGCAGTGCAGAGGGAGAAGAGAAGAAAGCCCAGAAGAGAACCCTGAGACACACTTATGGCTTAAAGGGAATATTCTGAAGGAGGATCTATCAAAGGAGATGGAGAAGGCACAGTCAGAGAGATATGTAAGAGGACAAGGGTGACCAATAGTGTTGAAACTGCAAAGTAAATGAGGATTGAGAAAAGACCATTGGATTTGGCAGCTAAGAGATCACTGATCACTCTGGAGAGAGTAGTTTTAGTGGAATGATAAGGCTGAAAGCTGGCTTGTAAAAAGATTAAATTGATTCTGTATCTTTTTAAAATTGATCCTATTTACAATTACTTGATTTTGTCATGGTTCTTTGCCTCTGAACTTAGTTCAGAAATTCAGCTGGCTTGTAATGAGTTAAGTTTAAAAATCCAGTTCTACTGCTAACTGCTGTTCTATTTTTGCCTCAGGGAGACCAAAGTACTTCATAAATTATTGCTAACTTGACTTGAAAGATTGAGGGGAAGGGGAAATTGTACTATTCATGTCTCTTGCCTCCCCCAATTTCTTGGGGAGAATGGACTTTTTAGTGGTGAGGGAGTACTGAAATCTCCCCTATACTTTAGGGCAGTGAGAACCCTCTCTGGAGTCTTGGGCACCAACTTAGTTCTTGTTCCATATTTCCCAGACTGAAGAAGGGCAGGGGATCTCAAAATGAGATGGCCTCATAACAAGGGGAAAGAATAGCTCAGAGGTCATACCACCTGGCAGACACAGCCACTCCAAGGGAAAAGATGAGAGTTCAGGAGAAGAAACTTAATTTGCAGAAAATATACTGTCCACACCCCCTACAGAATTAGAGAGTAACAAGAATAAGGGAAACCTGGAAATAGGAAAAGAATAAATACAAAGTAGCTTGGGATGGCAGGTAGACGAGTAAGCCCAACTCACTCATAACACTTGATAGAACTATTCCTCCCTGTTCTCCTCTCTGGGTTATGATATCTTGGTCCTGTCCTCCAGTAAGGAAAACTAAATAGTTCTGGACCCTTCCACTTTGTCATCATTTTAATTAAACGTCCATAAATATAAGTTTTGAGATAGAGACATTCTCTTTAGAGAAAAAAGAAATATGGGGCTGGGGAGAGAAGAGAGTCCATTACTACACAAGAAGAGAAAAAGACAAAAGGCAAAGAGCTTCAGTAGCCAAAATAAAGGGAAAAAAGAGTAGAAAGACAGAAAAAAAAACAATTTCAGAAGAAAGTGATGATGGCAAAATAAGTTGCACGAGTTGAAAAGACTAATGTTGGTAGAACATTTCTCCTAGGTATCCTCCACCTCCTCATCTCTGGCAGGGACAGTACTCAGATATGAGGTCATTCAGGTGTCCTCTGCCTTAGGAAGCCCTCTCACCTCTATCCACTCTAGTACCAGTGAAGGAGAGCCGTCAAACAGAACACAATGTATGAAGAGCTCCCAAAGAGCAGCACCATGGCTCTCCTGAGGTCATCAGGCAATAATCCTATTGTGACGGAGAATATACTCAAAGAAGTAGTGGTTGTTGCAGTTCTATGCTTTGGTCATTTATTTATCCATCTTCTTTGTGCCCATCTGTCCATGCAAAATAGGAGACTCTAAAGTCGTTGCCCATGTATTTGTCATCAGAGACTGACTAGGCCAACCCAGGGATTGGTAGGGCACAGTACTGCTGACTCTCTTGACTAGTGAGTGAGATCGAACTAAGCAGCAAGAAGAGAAATTGAGGGAAAAGGACTATATGGTGATGGCCTGTTTGGGGAGGTCAGTAGTATAAGTCGGCCAGGAAAGTAAAGGCACGTGGCGACACTGATCATGCTAGCAGAGATTAGATGGTAGAGGTCTTAATAGATTGGCATGTAGTCTTGGAGTGCACTGAATAAAACTGTGTAGGACAGGAAAGAAAACATTGACAAATTTTGATTTATACTGCTGGAGGAAGTACCTAAACCAATCAGATGTGAAGTATCGAAGAAGTATTTATGAAGTAATAGTAAAACATAAACAATATATTTTATATGTATCATATCCCAAACCATAACAAGTTTTTCTGTGTAAATTAGTATTCTGAACAACCAGGTCATTTTTGTGTTTGAGGATAATAGCTCTCATAATGCTGGTTTTTCCAAGTGTTAAGTGTTATTTATCCAAATTATATGCATCTTTCAAACCTGAACTCAAGCTAATTCCATTTCTTCCATATACTATTTGAAGATCATTCTAGTCTGCATTTATCCATCCAGGAAAACAGGCAATATTCTAGACTGATCTTTACCTTTTATTTCTGTTTTGTTCTCCAATCAACAAAAATTTATTAAACACATTATTTTAGTAGTATTAGTCCTAGGTATTGTGCTAGGTATACATATATAAAGACACATGAAACAATCCTTGCCCTCAAGAAGACTGCATTCAATAAGAAAAGTCAATATATATGCATATAAGTATATAAAAAATAAATATACACAAATTAAATGTAAGTTAATTAAAATGCTTTGCAAACCATTAAAGTTAAATACACAGAAAAGGAGGTCAAAAAGAAACAAAGATAAAGAGGTGATAAAAGAACTACTGGATTTAAGTCCATATACACATTTTGGTGACTGGAGTTAACAATCAGTGAATAAAAGATGTTTGTATGCACATTTATGTACACATACACACACATATGTGTGTACATATATAATTATTTACAATATCTTTAGTTTTATTTTGTTTTACTTTATTAATTAATTGATGTATTTGAAGTACAAACTTGCGGATATTAAAATTTACATAAACCTAAGAAATGAAATAAAAATGAGAGCTGAAACTAATTTAAAAATTTTTACTTTTATCTAGCACTTATGCAGCATTTTAAAGTTTTCAAGTTGTTATACTTATGTTATCTCATTTATTCCTCATAACAACCCAGTGATGTAGATGGTATTATTTTCTTCATTTTGCAGATGAAGGAACTGAGTTTGGCAGAGGTTAAGAGCTATAGAGCTAGTAAGTGTCTGAGGTTGGGCTTTAACTCAGGTCTTGCTCACTCAGGTCCAGCATTCTTAGCTACTGTATCACTCAGGTGCCTCTATGCTGCTCACCAGTCTCTAACACCTTTAGAAATATTTCATATAGTATTGGTTCTATTATCTCTGACAGTTATTTAAAGCACACACTTAAGGACTCTGGCTTCCCCTATATTTACTAAATCCTGAGAAACCACCTATTTTTACAGATTGCTAAGAAATAAATCCAGAGCAGAAGCTCAGAAACGATAGAACATGAATACTGAAGTCTCTCTACCTTAAGATCTCTTGCCAGTTCATGCCCAACCTTATCTTCTTTTCTTAGGTATCAAATCAAGTCTCTGATCTCTTATACTCCAAGTCTTTAACCTCGGAATCTCTGGGAAGTCACTTCTTTGGCCCTAGTTCTGCTAGACTGAAATCTAGGTAGAATTTGAAAAATGTGACAATGATGACCTATGACTACGAAGATGATGCTGATGATGATGACAATGATGACATTTGCAAAGCAGAGCTATTAACAGTGCCACGAGAATTAGGTGCTATTATTATTTTCATTTTACAGATAAGGAAACTGAGACAAACAAGTAACTTGCCCAAGGCCACAATGCTAGAAAGAGTCTGAGCTCAAATCTGAACTTGGTTTTTCCTGGATCCAGGAACAGGCCTCTATACACTGTATCTCCCAGCACTCCTGATGGCAACATAAGCCTGTCTCTTTATGCTAAGTGTCACCTTATCCATCACCATTGGCATACACTGAAAACTGATGAATTAAACAACACACACACATTAACCATAAGTTTCTGTATTGTATTCTCCAATACCTATAGCAATGGTATTTTTTTAAAAGGCAGATGTGATATAATAAAAAGAATACTTGGGGACTCAGGCAACCCGACTTCAAATCGCAGCACCTCTAGTTACTACATGGGTGACCCTGAGCAAGTTATTTAACATCTCAAGGACTCAGTTTCTTCATCTGTAGTATGAAGAAAATAGATCATAGAATGTCTAAGTAGGTCCTTTACAACTCTACATGCTATCATCTAGATTTCTCCTTTTATGTCTTCTTTTCCTGTCCTTTATCAAGCTAATGGTTTGCTAACTCATCAGTTAAATCAAACTTTATTTTTATGGTCTATGGTTCAGAATGCCATAAGCATACTTACTAACAAATTCAGTTACCCTTTTGCCCTGTACATTAAGTAAATTCATATTTTGTAATTATTTCACAGTATAGTAGATAAAATATTGGATTCAGGAAGACATTGATTTTAATCACAATCCTCATATCACCATCATAGACAAATAATTAGCTTCTATAAATCTCAATTTCCTCATCTGTAAAATGAAGTTATTAATACCTTCACAAGGAGATATTAATACCTGTACCTACCCAGCTGTAAAGTCAAATGACATCAATAATAAGCCTAAGCACCTACTATGTGCCAGGTACCTTAAGGCTGAGGGTACAAAAACAAAAACATAATCTCTGCCTCCAAAGAGTCTGTTTTCTACTCTGGGAGACAACATGTACACATAAAATATGGTCAAATTAAGATGTACAAAATAAACACAAGGTAGATAAAGTTCTTTGCAAACCTTAAAACACTATATGAATGTCAGCTATTATGATTTAGTAATTATTTCTAAAGTTTCTGAAAGACTTAGAATTCATACCGACAGTATCATGAGGTAAACAAACAAGGAGACATGCTATCATTCCACCAATTTCAAAGAACTCATTCTATATTATGTATCTCTGACTTCTTCCATAATTCTGCCATGATACGGAATGAACTCCTCGACTAAGAAAACCGTGCTTTCTTAATAATAACAGTTGTATAAACATAAGGTCTAGTCAGTTAAAGAGAAACCAACATCAAAAAGTAGTAAAACATAGAACCCTAAACTCCCTTTTCTTTGAAGAAACCTGTTGGAAGTGAGGTATTTCTAGTTATGGGTGAATGAAATGAGAATTCAGCTGCAACAAATAGACATCCAGCTCCTAGGAAAGACTAATTAAATCCATCTGAGAAGTTCAATCTAAAACTGACTCATACATTTCCTTTTTAGAAGACATCAAAACATTTAGTTACAGCTAACATAGATTAATAGCATTATTTTTTACAAGATATAAATTATAAATAAAGTAATGTGTATCCTAATGCAAAAATTGTCTCCTTAGCACTTAGTTCAACAAGTGCCCTTGAAGAGTTTGGCTTTTGTCATTGAATCTTGCTAAGTGCTAAGCCCCAGGCCCAAACCCCTATTAGGTGTAACATTAACATTATTATGTATTAGTAATTAAGGTGGGACATTTTGCTTTTCTTCTCTTAAGTGCCTTTAATGATTCTGGGGCAGATAAAGTGGAATCTTTTTGTCTTGGAGTATTTCTCAGCACTGAGACAAGTAGGAGTCATTGATTTGTATATGATGTGATCCTGGGGATGGAGAACTTTCCCAGACCCAGCCTGGGTGAGGTCAAAGCCTT
>CM053626.1:118581616-118617040 GCA_028646595.1 Phalanger gymnotis | reverse complement strand
TAACTATGAATTGTATTGGGTCTGTCTGTTTGTAATTTGTTTAAGGGCTCTTGAGAAGGGTGTTGATGTTGAGACTCCGGGCAGCTGTAGCTAAGGAGCCCTCCAGCTTGTAAACCCGGATGCTGAGACTTTGTTGAACTCTGGTAACTATGTATTGGGATTTGAATCAGACATGATCTGTCTGTTGAAGTTTGTAATTTGCTTGTATTTTGTTCTGAAGTTCAGGGTGCTGGCTTTTTTACCCTGAACTAAGTGAATGATATTTGTGTGCTGAATTAAAGTAAGCTTGCCAACCCCTTCACCTTGCTCTCCTTATTAAGGCATATCAAAAGAACCTGGGCTTTCTGGCTGTCCGGCAGCTTTCTGGGTGCTGGCTGTGGATGGATCTGGACCCCCCACAGAAGCTGCTAGCCAGATTGTGGAAACATTGTGTTACGCTCAAAATAGCACTACAATTCAGAATTAAGGGAGAACCTTTTAGTTATCAGAACTCTACCCAAAACTGGATTTTAATTTGGTCCTTCTACAAAATCTTTCACACACTTAAAACAGTGTGTGATTTCCCAGTATCCAAAATGCTTGATATAATTATAGAATCAAATTACTTTGAAAAAAGAAAGCATGGAATCTGGTTGAAAAAGTATCCAAAGTTTTTGCAATGTAAATTTAAGATTCTGATATTTGGCTAAGAAATTTCAGTAATTAGGAGACAGCAGAAGACTCTACAACTTTGAAAATTTGTTAGTTGCGCAAAAAATAATTTACTTAATATATATCATCTTGGCTGTGAAGGCAGGAAAATCAATGCAGAATTCAAAATATCTCTACAGAATAAAATAATCTTTGTCTTCTAAAATGCTTTGTCATTTAAATTTTGTATAGCTGGAGAGAGTAAATCAAATGGCAAAACCTAAAAAAACAACAATTCAAAACATTTTCTGATATGACAATATGACACATGTCCTCAATGTAAGAAGGTCATTGAATAAATTCAACAACTTTTTTCCAACCTGTATTAAGGACAACAAACATGTCTCATTAAAATTGCCATGTACAGTTACTGAAATTAAAAGATTTTTAAGGTGATTTAGTTGGAAAGAACTGGATACCTGGGTCCTAATTTCCATTTTACTATTAGCTTTCTTGGCAATTTTGGGTGCATTTTGGCCCTCGGTTTCAAGCAAAGTATTATTAGTCAAAAGTCCTTTTTAGTTCTAATATTCAAAGAAGTTTTTGATGCTACAATTCATAAAGTCAAAATACTAAAATAATCCGCCCTACTGAGATCTCTGAAAATTTCTTTCTAATACGGCTAGAAAAATATCTATCCTGCCTCTACTTGAAGCACTAAGACATTCTCCTGCCTACTTAATTTTTATTATATCCTTGATATTTTTGAGATTTTAGTCCTTTCAATAAATTTTGTTATTATTTTGTCTAATTCTATGTCTTTGGTAATCTAATTTGTATAGTATTTAAAGTAAATCTACAGAGTAATTAAGGAATTAAACCATTCTATACATGGGTGTACCCTAGCTATGAACAATGACTATTTTTTCCCCAGTTACTTAGGTTTTCTTTTATTTCTTGAAAAACTGTTGAGTGCCTGTGTTTATATAAGTCCTTTAAGTATCTTGGTGAGTAAACTCCAAGATATTTAATGCATTTTGATATTTTAAAACAAAATTTCTTAATTTCTTTTTATGATACTTTTAACAGTAGAAATGCTGAAAATTTCAGTAGACTTACTTTGTATCCTGCTACTTTACTGATGCTTTTGATTGCAATTAATTTTTTCACTGATTCTGCATGTTTACATAAGCATTCATAACACAAATAGAAACAGTTTTGTCTCTTAAGTCTTTGCTTATGCTTAATTCCATCATTTTTTGTTGTAATTGCTATAGCTAAGCATTACCAGCACTGTCAAGTAATAGTGGAGGCAGTAGGCATCTTTGCTTCACTCCTGATCTTACTGGGAAAGTATCCATTGTTTCTGTTAAAAATCATGTTAACTCAAGTTGTAAACAGGCTTTAAATCATATTACCATAGAATCATAGAAGAGAAAGGGTCTTGAACCAAAGGAATCTTATATCTTGGAAAAATATCCATACTACCTCTATGTGAAGTGCAAAAGTAGAAAGGAATGTATTACCTCCATATTAAGCACAAATCTGCCTCTCAACACCTTTTGTTCAGATGACAAGTAGAAAAGTTGAAACGCTCTTTGTAACGGTACTTATTGAATGTATAAAAACAGCTATCATAGTCTCTGTAACACTTCTCTTCTCCAAGCTAGACATCTCCAGTTCTTCAACAAATTCTCATATGGCATGGTGTCTAGTCACTTTATCAAGCTGGTCATAATACAGAAAGGCCTGTCATTTTTATACTTTTTAACATTCTACCCTAAAATTTATAACTACTATATTTCATTAAATTTTCATTCTACAGAGAGATATATAGTTATTTGTTTTATTTTTATAAAGATGGGAAAGAACTGGACTTGCATAGTTGGAGATCACTATGTTAGGCATTATAATATTGGTATATATCATATTTTGTAAGGGTAAAGAATTTTTAGATATATTGTCATAGGCTCTTTGCTAAAACAAAATCAGTATCTTTGCATCAATATTTATGAATGATATTGGTTCACTATATTTTTCTCTCTCCTTAGTTTGGGTTAGGAATATATGTCAAATAGACAAGTTTAGGAAAGTGCCTTCTTTCTCTAGTTTTGGGTAAAGATAATGTAACAAATTATTTGTTCTTTAAATATGTGCTATAATTTAATTATCTATCTATCTGGATAAGAAGCTTTTTTTCTTTTGGTTTCATTTACAGGCTACCCATTATTTCTCTTTCTGGGCCTGGGCTGTTTAGATTCTTGACAAGACACCCTAAAGGAAAGATAAGAGGCAACATATACCATTCAAGTCAAACCACCACTACCGTACGTTGAGCACCAATTCCCCTCATACCATGATGGGGACAATCAATTAATAAACATTTATTGAGCACCTATGCGCCAGGCACTGTGCTAAGCACTGGGGATACAAAAACAGGCAGAACAGTCCCTGCCCTGAAAGAGCTTGCAACCTAATGGGGGAAATAAAAAGCAAACAAATATATACAAAGCAAGCTATATACAGAATGAATAGGAAACAATTAATGGGGGAAGGCATTAGAATTAAGAGGCATTGAGGAAGGCTTCTAGCAAAAGATAATTTTATTTAGACTTAGAAGAAGGCAGGGAGGTCAGTAGGCTGGGATAGCTCTGGTCTGGAATAGCAATGTTCCACATACTACCAGACCTGTCTCCAGTTCGGCCCTTATAGCCATAACTAGGGGCAGAAATCATTGTGGAGAAGGGACCCACTTTCCTCACCACCACCAGCAACAACTGCAGACCCACTGTCATCAAAAGACAAGTGGGCACAGGAGACCTGGGTGTGGCAGCACCTTCCAGACCAGTGGTCCTGCTTCTAATCTAGTCATTCTCATCAGCTACCACACAGTGCAGGGAAACTAGCTTAGCTGAAGCACCAGAGTAACCCGGAGCAGAAACAACAGGTAGTGCATGCAAGACAAAGCAAACCCACCTCCTTAACCACTATCTCTTGGAATACAAAAGCCTAGAGAACAGTAATATTTCCAGGATAGAGTTCTTTCCCAACATCCTGGGAAGCAAGCCCAATGAAGACATGGCCTAGCAATTGCCCCAGTAGGTGCTACAACCACAATTACTGATGACCCAGGAAAGGAAATTCTTGCCACAAACATCCTTAGAACTGTCCAATGGTTCCACATCAGAAAACAATACTATTTTTTTTCAGTGAAAATGACATTAAATAAGAGGCATTAACATTTACTTTGCTGCTACTTCCTAAGCACCATGGGATATTTCTATCTGACTTAAAGCTAAAATTTATATACATTCTCACTCCACTGAGTTTTTATTTTGTTTACTAACTCAATAAAATTCTTTGTTTTCAAGTCTCTTGATTTTCAAAATTTCTGTTTTTATGCTTGTTTTGATATTATTTGATGATTTTTCATTTTTAATTGCTTCTTTAATTTATTAATTTTCTCTTGCTTTCCTTTTGTTAACATGTGTTAAGATATAAATTTGCCTGTAAGGACTACTTTAGCTGTATTTCCTGCGTTGGCATATTATCTCTTTTATTATTCTCTTTAAGATTACTAATTTATTTTTATTTGATCTACCATTTCAGATAATAATAATTGGAATTCAGGGTTAAAATGAAGAGGCAGAGTAAAATTTTGTTCGTATTTTCCTTAATCATTGTAATTTTAATAATACTATCATTTGTAAGGTCTGTGTTCAATATTTATACCCTTATTTATGAGCTATTACTTCCTAGCATGTGAACAATTTTTTGTAAAGGTGCTGGACAATAAGCTTACACATTAAGTTTTTTACTCAGTAATCAAGCATATTCTATCATACATATTTTTCCCCAACATTTTTTCAGATCCTTAAATTTTCTCTCATGCATTGTTCTGCTGGCTCTGTCTCAATGTGAGATAAATACACTCAAGTCAGGTACAATTATTGTCTTATTATCCAGGGCATTTGCCATTCGGATAGTTTTTCCTGTAAGTAAACTGATGCAGTCATTCAATGCATACACACACACGCACATGCACACGCACACAAAATATTGACATGTTCACATTATCTAAGACATCTTTAATTAAGTACAATGTAGTCTCTCAGTTTGTCTCTCTTGACCAGTGTTCAGTTCAACAAGCACGTGGTTATTTGCAAAATTCTGAAAACAGAAAGATAAAACACAATGTTCCTGCCTTTAAAAATCTTATTTTTTGCTATAGTCTTCTCTGAAAATATGGTTGCCTCTCCTACACTTTGTGATTCAAATGAAGCTAATAAATTTTACTCTACAGCTTTATTTTAATGCCATGGGAATATTTTCAATGTGTTGTTCATATCTAAAAATGTGTCTTTCCATCCATCAAATCCAGTTATATCTTTTCTTATCATTAAATAAAAAAATCCACACTTGTACACAGTTTTACTTTTTTAAAAAATCAGACTCCCGAGACTGTGGAATTTCCATCAACCATTTCATAAAATACAACTGGGAAACTATGTCATTGATAAGCCCCAAATTTAAAAGAAAGTTAAGTGTCAAAAATGAAGAATTCTCATTCTGATAAAGAACATCTTAACCATTTTCCCAAGAATACTTTCTTTCCTCTCCCTTTAAAAAAATTCTAGGCTCAAAGAGAAAATATCAACTTTGAATAAAGAGATTTTGAAGCAATTATAATCCTGGAACCATACAGGAAGTGCTACAATAACTGAAAAATATGCCAAAGAAAAGAAAAAGGAATTAAAAAGTCTGCTTTAAAAAATAACTGTGTACCAACATCAACAACTATTATAAAATGACCACAATTATATACCGATGAATATATTGTAAGTATACTATCAATAAATATGCATAACATATATTGTATTAATGATATAAAAAGGAGATCTTTCATTCACACAGTGAATTACTTTTCAATACTTGAGGAACATAAACATTACAGCAATAAAGAAAAATAAAGTTGAAATAAAAACATTATTACATAAAGACAATATTAAAATTTAAGAGAAAGCAAGCAAACATGGAATTGGGAAGCTCTAAAATATAATTTAAAATGAAAGTAATTTATTTACAGGAAGTTAAACCTATCAGAAGTTTGCAAAAACATTTAAAACTACAAGTACTTTTAAAAGTTGTTAAGACACTTGGTTAAATCAACTTATAAACTACAGTTCATGTTACTAGGCAGGTGGATACACTTGGAAGGTAGGACAGTTGGCCTCCTATTGGAATAATTTGCCCCATTATACCATTACATCTTTCTCACATGGAGCTCATTACACCTGGGCTCTGCAGTTTGCACTGCTGATCTATTCACTTCTGGGCATCTTTCAAAGTGTTGATATTTTTCAAAATACCTACATGATTGGGAAACTGGGTTGTATAAATGGTTTCTATCTTTTCCATAATAAAGATGAAACCTTTCAGTACAGATCTAACTTTCTCTAAATTTAAATTCCATAAGACTAGCTAGTACATTGTTCTCCATGGATATGAAATACCTTTTTTCCCCATTAAAAAACCAACTCTAAATAATTAACACATTAGCTAATCTCTCCTTGAGTATCTTGCAAAAACAAGAGAATATAAATGTAAGATATTCTTCTAACTGATCCACTAAAACAAGTAAGATAAGTTACTGTTTTTCATAAAAGATTACATTTTCCTTTGAAAACTACTATGAGAAACACATCTGACATTTATGTAGACAACACTTTATGTTTTGAATAATATTGTTTACCCTAAGACAACTGGAATACTAAACCTGCTGGAATAAAAGACTTCCTTGACTTTGAAAAGCAAACATAACTAGTTTAGTAAGAAATGTATAATATCTATAATTCTGTAAGGAATTTAATAAAATAGATGACTCAATAAATTTATACATTTCAATCATCTGACAAACCACGTAGATACTTATTCAACAAACACCTGTGCAAAAACCAAAACATTTTAGAAATACCTATGAGAAAGGAATCATGGAAGGCATTATCTATGCCATGTTCTAAAATCTTTTAAAATGTATTTTTATTGATATATTTTCTTTTGAAATTGTCTAGACTTCTCACTATATCTTCCTCCAGCTCCTTTCAAAGACATATTCCTATAACAAAGATTTTTTTTTTTAAAGAGAGAAAGAAAAAACTCAGCACAACTGATCAATAAATCAAAAAAATCTGAAGTGATATGCAATGTTCCATACCAGAAAAGAGCTCCTCTCAATCTCTGCAAAGTCAGGGGAAGGTGTCTTCTCATTTCTCTTCTTTAGGGTCATGTTACTCTTTATAACTTTGCAATATTCATCTTCAATTGTTTCATGGTTGTTGGTTTTTCCATTTACACTGATGTAATCTGATTGTGCTTACTTCATTTTGCATCTGTTCACAGAAGTGTTTCCCATGCTTATCTATATTTATCAAATTCATTTTTGTCAGTCACTAAACACTTATTAAGTGCCTTTTATGTGCCAGGCCTGTGCTAAGTATTGAGGTTACAAAGACCGTTGTGGGAAGACAAAGTGCAGAGAACTTTGGCAAAAACATTCAAACAAATACCCTTTATTTGTGGGTAAGGCACACAAATAAGTACGGAACAAGTGAGAGAATCGTGAAGTAGAAAAAACAGGATCTAAAAAACATGATTCAGGAAAGTTTAAAAAGGGGAGAACACTTTCAGCTAGGGCAAGGCTGTCCAAACTTAGGTTGTTATTGAAACAATGGACAATACATTTTGATTTGCCATTTTAGTGAGAGCTCTGAAGTAACTCAGCTTCATTTACTAAGGCATTTATGTAAATTTCTATGCTTGTAGGTGGGCCGCATAAATCATACTGCTGGTGGCACTCGCAGGCCGCATTCTGGACAGCCCCAATCTAGGGTGAAGAAGAAATCTGGGGAGCAACTGAGTTTGAGTGCTTGCATGTCTATGTGTGTACATGAGTAATATGGTCAGGCCTACCTTTTAGGAAAACTAGTTTGACAGTTAAGTGGAGGACAGGCTGGAGAAAGATGACAATAGTCTAGGTGATGAGTACCTGCACCAGGATGATGGCAGTGTCAGAGGCAAAAAGGGGATATACAGGAGAGGCATTATGATAGTAAAATCAGCAGACCATAGTGACAGACTGCCCATGGGGGGACAGAAGAGAGAAAGAGGGAGGGAGAGAGAGAGTGAGAAGGGAGGTGAATGGAAGGAGAGAGACAGAGACACAGAGGAGTCAAAGATGTCACCTAGGTTCTGAGCCTAAGCTACTTGGAGGATGGTGTTGTACACTACAATAACTAGGAAGTATAGGGGGTGGATTTGGGGGAGGGGAGGGGAACAGAGAATTACAACTTTCATTTTTCATTAATGGTTAAGCTCAGATTTAAAGGATAAAGGGTTACAGCTTGAGCTCCTTTCCTGTTTGGAACATAGTATTCCATATATTCCAGCAATTTCTGGTAGATGCAGAAGGTCTTTTGTTATTATAATGTACTTTTCTTTACATTTGAAAGTATTTTTCCTGCTTTCCTGATGTATTTGTTGTTTGTCAGTGGAATTATTAAATTTAGTCACAATGTATCTTAGAAGTTCCAGCACGGAGCTTTTTTTCTTTTTTTGAGGCACTGTTTGGATTTTTTGGTTGGCAATTATTTCGGAGGATCAGAAATTCTGCACAATTTCTTGTTTCTTGCATTACTGTGTTTGGGTTTTTTGACTTACATTTTTCTGGGAAAATAACAGTCATTAAGTTGCCATGCATCCTGTCTTTGAAATCAATGTTTTGCTTGTATGGAAATAATTTTTCTTTTAATGTTACTGGACTTTTGCTTCTCTTCTTCCAGATTGTTCTTTATTTCTGTGTCACTGCATCTCCACTCAGTTACTGTCTCTTTTGTTTCTTTAGCGAGACTTGTCACTGGATTTTAGTTTTCTTATTATGCTAATTATTTCTGCTGCACAGATGATTCTGCTTTCAGAAATATTATTTCTTTTTTAGGAATATCCTGCTGTAGATGGATACTCTCTTGGGAATCTACAGGGTCCTCTTCTTCATCAAGTGTTGATTCATTTTATTTTGTTTTGCAATATTCATTCACAGATTTTTGGAACTCTTTCACCTAATCTGGAATCTCTATTCCCTTCTGTTATTATTGCGATTCCTATCTTTCCTGTTGCTTTGTCTACTTATGCTTGAGGTCTCTAATTGTTTTGCTTTGTTTTTACAAGTGGGATCTTTGGTAATTTCAACCTATTTTTTCCTTATAATCCCCTACTGCTTTCTGACTCCATCTCCTTTGAATGTGGTTTCCCTGTGGGCTGGATCTCAAAATCACTATGCCTGGAATGCACTGCCTTCTTGTTTTTGCCTTTCAGATTTCTAATCTTCCTTCAAAATTCAGTTGCAACCTATTTGTGAATGTTTACCTGAATGCTTCTTTCACTTCAGCTGAAAAGTGTTCTCTCTTTTTAAATTTTCTTAAAGCATGTTTTTTAGATCCTCAGAATCCTTCAATGGCTCTTTTTACTCCCAAGGAAATGATGTAGTGAGGTTTGTGTTTTTAAAAGATTATTTTTGTGGACTATAGATTAGAAAAGTGACTAAGGGACAGGAGATCCATAAGGAGGCTATAAACCAAACATGAGATGATGAGAGCCTGACCTGCTCCAATGCTCACATCCATCAGATCACAGATACAGGTCTGGAAAAGACCACATAGAGGCCTTGGAGTGCAATGTCATCATTTTACAGATGAAAAAACTGAGGCTCAGAAAGGTAAATTATTTGCCTAGGGTCACACAGGTAGTAGAGATAGGCTATGAATGATAACAATATCCCATTTATAGAGGGAATACAGTCACAAGCTGTCAAAGCTGAGCAAGCAAAAGAAATTTTAAAATTTTGCTTAAAGTCACATATGATCTATAATTTGTAAATCTATTTCATTAATACACAGTTATATAAAACAAGTTAACCCTGAAAACAGGTACAGTGATACAGCATCACTAATCATTTGAAATGGTTCTCCTTAGGCGGGTACTTAAAAAAAAATGTTTATATGAAGTATAAGGCAAAGGAGAAGGAAGCTAGGTGGCACAGTGGATAAAGTAGCAAGCCTGGAGTCAGGAAGACTCCGTGACTCTGTTTGCCTCTGTTTCTTCCATCTGTAAAAATGAGCTGGAGAAGGAAATGGCAAACCACTCTACTATTTTTGCCAAGAAAACCAAATGGGGAAGAGTTGGACAGCACTGGACAACAACATCACGCAAGAGTAAGACAGACGTTAGTGATGGACTTGGTGTCAGGGAAACCTGAGCTTGAAACTTGTCTAGAAATTTACTGGCTACGTGGCTCTGTAGTGAATCACCTAAACTTTATGAATCTCAATTTCTTCATCTGCAAAATGGAGATAACAATACTATCTATAATACAGTGTTGTTAGTGAGAATCAGATGAAATTAATATGAGAAGCACTTTGTAGCTCCTGAAACTACATAAGTGTAAGCTATGATAATGGCGATGATGATGATGAAGAAGAAGAAGGGAATGATGGTGATGGTGGCTGGTAGTGGCATTCAAAATTTTTGAAATCATCGTTACCTTAGGCAAGTCATTTGACCTTTGTACAGAATGGTTTCTAAAATCCCTTCCAACTCTAAATCTATAATCCTATGAAATAAAATTCAAAAATTTCTAGTTAGCTCTCCCACCTCAGAAATGCCTACATAGTGAAAAACCAATATTCTTTAGTAGCCTTGAGGATAATCTGTCACTTATACTAAGGAAGAAATTAAACATTTTACCAAACTGATTTTTAAAAAGAATTTCTTAACTGGACCAGTGATTTCTTTGATGTAGGGAAACTGGTGAGGAATTTCCTCTTATCAGTATAGATCTGTACCTTCTCAACACTGAGAGTCACTTCCCCAGGGTCACACAGTCAGGATGTCCCAGAAGAGGGACCTGACCTCAGCTCTTCAGGTGTCAAAGTTTTCAATCTACATCACATTGGCTCTCAAAAAAAAAAAAAGCCAGGTAAAAGTTACCCTAGGGATCATTAGTTTGTACATATGTGCTTATAATGACATTGTTTTTTGATTCTTTGGTGTCAGCTCTTCTATCATTGTGAAGTGGTCACTAAGGAATCATTCCCTTGCTAATAAGCCATGTGAGCTACAATTTGACTATCCTGAGAAAGTATAAATTTACCTCTTGATGATATGCTGTTGCCATAGAAATCCTGTTCAGTGTGAGATGAAATGTAGGTTGAGACATTTGGTGCATTTGCTTTAAGCTGTAAACTTTGTAAAGTTGTAATCTGTGGGATTATGATTAAATACCTCTAATTCAGAATTTCCTCTAAACAAGAGAAAATTGTAGAACTCAGGCACCTTGCTTACCACTGGATAGTCAATGTTTATGACTCAATGCTGCCCTGCTGGTAGACCCCATGTTCCCACCTTCTGTGGGGTGGAGGATTGAAAGGAAAGGGCAGGCCTGAAGACAAAGCCCAGAGCAGGGAGCTGTTAAATCCTGGCCAGAATATATCTGCAGGCAATAGGAGCAGGGGGTGGGGGTGGAGATTGGAAGGTCTCTGTCTCCCTACCCCACAAATAACACTTCTCACCTAGAATGCACCTGAACATTTGTAGGAAACTGAGCATTTAATAAGAGCAGTTTCCTCACGTTAATCTATTAAAAACCAGCCCTTCACACAGAAATAATATTTATATTAATTTACCTACTCATATTTAACTTAGTCAACTTTACCAATTTGCTATAAATAACATAACGTTTACTTACATGACTTTCATGTAAGACATTTCAGTGTAATGCCTTAACAATAGCAGAATCAGCGATTTTGATTTACAAAATGAAGAAAAAGTTTTATCAAACAACCAAACTGGCCAGGTCACAATAAATCTTGAAAAATTTTGATTTTCAGAAATGACCAAAATCAACTATCTCAAGTCTCATTAGCTCTCACCTATAGTGACATTCTATTATTTCTATTTTCACTTACACTTCAATTTTCTCACGTGAGGACTAACTGCTCAAAGAACTGAAGGAAATCTCAAACAGTCCTCAAGAAAGGAATACAGTCTGATATAACATGGTCTAATATAATATTCATTATGGCAATAGCATAACAGCTATCCTAGTATGGGCAGCTAGGTGGTGACAGGGAAATGGTGCCAGACTCAGTCAGGAAGAACCAAACTGAAATCTGGCCTAAGAATCTTACTGGTTGTGTAACCCTGGGCAAGTCACTTAACCCTGTTTCCTTAGTTTCCTCATCTGTAAAATGAGCTGGAGAAGGAAATGGCAAGCCAGTCCAGTCTCTTTGCCAAGAAAACCCCAAATGGGGTCATGAAGAGTTAGACCAACTAAAGTAACGAAACAACAGCAATTTCCTAGTAGAATGCTAAAGATTAAATCTATCGGAGCATTCAGATAACAACAACTTTCTCAAGGTACTTTTTACTGTCTACAAATGCCAGGTTTTAAAAATACCATGAATGCTACTGTATTCATACATTTGAGACTTCCTATAAATGTTCACTATACCCTAGAATTAAAAAGATTCATTCTGGATTCTATCCAAGGAGGACTTATCTACTTAAGTGCCAAAAGGCTGTCATTATAATATAGCAGTGTGATCCATAAGAAAGTTTCTAAATGACTGACTTCTGGTTTTATCTGGGTTCTATGGTTTTTTCATTTGTCTAAATACCCCGGTTCTCATAAAAGAAAAGAAGATATGTTATTTCTCATTTAAGGAAAGAATAAGCTGGAGGAACTGAATTTTGCAAAATTTGAAACATGCATAACTATACCAGGTAAAAGAAAGGCAAAATAAAACTGAAGAACATTTTTAGAACTAAAATATTCACAAAATCATTCATTATTACAGAATTATTTTAAAAAAAAACTTACACAAAATGTCGAACCATTGTTTGATGCTATGACAGAATGAATTTCATCTCCCATTTTGATTGATAGATCCCAGTTTGCCATTTTTGGCTTAAGGATAGGAACTCTAAAAAAGAAAAGCAATTCACATTTTCAGATTATTCCCTCTTTCTCTAATTGGTCTCCCCTGCTTGGGCCTCTCCAAATATTGAAATTAAGTTAATGATATATGTCAAAAAGTACATATGAAAGTAATCGTTAAAAAAAAAAACACCAAACAACCCAATCCTACTGCAAAGCAGTCCTCAAATCATATATCAGCTATTTTATAAAAATGTTTGCAACTTGCAACACATTTTCACAAAGAAAGTCTTTAGGTTCCTAGGCCAGCTGTTAAAAAAATTTAACCACTATATATGTGAAATATAGCATGAAATTCACATTTATGTAACACTTTAAAATTCGCAAAATACTCTTTTGATCACAACACCCTACGAAGTTGTGTATTCCTATCCCAATGGTACCAATGAGGAAACTGAGGCTCCCACTGGTTAAGTAACTTAACCACAGGCAGAAAATAACATAGGATTTGAATTCCGGCATCCTGAATCAAAATCTTGTGCTTTTTCAACCATGTTATACTGAGAAGAACACTCCTTTTATAGACAAATGCATTTCACATTCCAACGGAGGCCAGGAACACGTTCTCTCTATGCCTATATGAGGAATGGAGATAGCTAGGTGGCTCAATGGATAGAGCACTGGGCCTGGAGTCAGGAAGATCTGAGTTCAAATCTAGCCTCAGAGACTTGCTAGCTGTGAAACCCTGGGCAAGTCATTTAACCTCTGTTTACCTTAAGCCCCTGGAAAGAGAAATGGTGAACCACTATAATAATCTTTCCCAAGAAAACCCCATGACCAGTAATGACATGACATGGTCCTCAGGCTCTTGAAGAGTCAGACATGACTCAACAACAACAAATAGGGGGAATAAGGATGTTCTGAGCTCCAAGACACTGGTGAGGGGTGCTACAGCAGGAGCAGGGGCTGTAACAGCAAAAGGACTTCAGGCTGGGAACAGAAGGCTGGAGGTCTGATTACTCGGAGGCAGATGAGATAAGAAAAAATGTACAATACGGGATCAGAACTGTCAAGTACAAACCTTTTGAAATACTTCTCAGGCCTGAGGCTGGTTCTCCTTTAACTTCACATCCTTTCTTTTCTTTCCTATGTACTAGGAATGGGCCTGTTTCCCTTCCGATTGCTTCAGATCCAGGTTTTATTTGCTTTCTATTTTAACCCACTGCTTTGTCCTACTTTTGCCTCCTTGTCAAACTTTAGAACCAAACATCTTAAACTTTTTCACCAATCTATCCCCAAAGCACTCAATCATTAGCAAGTTATTTACTAAGGTGTATGTATACATTTTTTTTTTGTTAAAAGCAATGGGAAAGTGAGGGAGATAAGCCTTCTTATAGATAGTAGTTTTGCTTCTCCTTTTGTTTTCATCACAGAATAATACAACTGAAACCATTCTCGCAGAGATGAGAAATAGCCACATAGGCTCATTCTTTCCCTTAGTTGCCCTTTTCTGCAATAAAATCATTGTCTGTTCTATATTTTTGAATCTTCTCAACTTTGAAATATCTTCAAATTATATGACCAAGTGCCCTCAGAACTGTATTGAATTCAGCATAAATGTTTTTTCATTTTGACCAAATCAATCCCTTCCACATTTCATTCCATTCAACATTTAACTACCTGATTTAGCCAAGATGAGGGAGCAGAGGTAGCACTTCAGCCCAGCTCTTCCAACATTCCCCTTCAAACAACTTTAAAACAATGCCTCAGTTCAAATTCTTGAGTGGCACAGCCAAAAAAAGGTCAAGGTGAGAAATTTCTCCAGCCCAAGACAACTCAGGAGGTTGGAAGGAGAGGTCTGTGACACTATGGTAAGTGCTGGCCCAGAGCATACATTGTAGCAACAGCAGCTGACAGCCTTAGAGGTGGTGGCAACAGCAGCAGGAGTAACTTCAGACCAAAGATAATAAGGGGATTGAAAAACTGATCCGAAAGAGATTACAGGGGACTTCTGTGCTAGCAACTCCACTGGTCATACCCACTTCCAGTTCACAGCTCCAGGGCAGAGAGAAGTGCAAGCACTTGCGACCGACCGCAAAAGAGCAAGGGGCTGAACAGCAATAGCATTTGTAGTCTCAAGGGATCAGGTGCTCTGAGGAGCAATAGCACCTATAGCTAAGCACTGACCCTTACTAGTTAAGGCCCACAGCTCAGACCAGGAGAGCAGGGACCACAACTTGCCAGGATTATACTACCTTGGAAGCCCTAAAAACTTATAAATGCCCAAATTTAGCTGTGAAAACAGAAATGCCAAAAGCCCTGAAGCTCACCCTCAGGTGAAGAGAGCCCAACTTTAACAGAAAGTTCGAAATCAAGAAATGGACTGGAAAAATGAGCTATCAACAACCACCAAAAAACCACCCAAAACTCTGATTATAAAAAGCTACTTTAGTGACGGGGAAGATCAAGATACAAACTTAGAAGAATACACCCTGATAAAATAGCTACAAGCAAAGTGTCAAAGAGAAATGCTACTTGAATGCAAGGCCAAAAATAATTCCTGGAAAAACTAAAGAAAGAACCAAAAAAAAAAAAAGATTTGAAAAATCAAATGACAGTTGTAAAGGAAAATTGGGAAAAGACATGAGAGCAATGCAAGAAAATCATGAAAAAATAATTAATAGCTGTGTGTGCGTGCGCGCGCGCGTGCACACACACACACAAACTTAAGAAAGTTACACATTAAACAACAGAATTGGCCAAATGGTAAAAGAGATACAAAACTTAACTGAAGAAAAAGAACTCCTTGATAAAGGAGGTACATAACTTCACTAATGAAAACAACTCAAAAAAGCAGAATTGGCCAAACAGAAAAAGAGGTACAAAAGCTCACCAAAGAAAATAATTTTTTTAAAAAAAATTACAAATGGGCAAGTAGAAGTTAATGATTCCATGAGACATCAAGAAACAATAAAACAAAGTCAAAAGAATAAAAAAATAGAAGAAAATGTGAGATCTTATCACAAAAACAACGGACTTGGAAAATAGACTGAGAGAAAATATAAGAAACTCACAAACAAATGCATAAAAGCAGAACTATTAAATGCATCCAAATCAGATTATAATGAAATAAAAATGACATTCAATAAAGGTCCTTGGAAGCATAAATTAAAAACTAATTGAAAACAAAATAATCTAATGCCAAAGAATGAGTGGGACAACATACACATCAAAGAAACAATTGATAATTTCATTAAGGATAATGATAGCGATGCGATAACATACCAAAATTTGTCAGATGCAGTCAAAGCAATACTTAGGGGAAGATTTATGTTTCTAAACTCTTACATCAGCAAAAATAGAAAAAAGGGACAGAGACAGAGAATACTGTATATAATAACAGCAATATTGCAATGATGATCAACTGCGAAAGACTTAGCTACTCTAATCAATACAATGATTCAAGACTACTCCAAGACTCATGAAAAAATGCTAACTACATTCAAAGATAGAACTGAATGAAGATCGAAGCATACTTTTTTCACTTAATTTATTGGTCTTGCTTTTTATTTTCCCAACATGGCTAATGTGGCAGTATCTTTTGCATGATTTCACAAGTATAATTGATATTTTATTGCCTGCCTTCTCAATGAGTGAGGGAGGGGCTTGGATGACAGAATTGGAAGCTCAAAAATTTTAAGAATGCATGTTAAAATAAAGTATAATTTTCAAAAAAAGTTATTAAGTATCTGATATACGAAAGTCAAAATGACAGTCTAAACAAACAGGACAAAAATGCCACAATCTTGACCCACAATGATTTTATAGTGTGAGGAATGAACAACAGGTACAAAACGAGAGGCAAATTAAAGATAAAAAAAACTATTTTAGATAAATCTGGAGTGAAAGAGGCCACTTTCATCTGGGGAGATTAGGTAAGTCTTCATGGAAGAGTACCACTTAAACTGGACCTTAAAGAGGAATCCAACAAGTGGTGATGAAGAAGAGGGGGTTCCAGGCAAGAAGATCCATCAGTATGAATACACAGATGTGGGGGACAACAGGTTGAATTCAGGAAACAAGAAGTTAATTCAAATGGGCGGGAATACATATTACAAGAAATGGGAAAAGTGTGGAAAGATGGGCTATCCACACCAAGACTATATTTTACCCTGTAAGGAAACATGGGCTACTAAAGATTTATAAACAGAAGAGTAACAATCACGTGTTTTTAAGAATATTTTATTAGCTGTGTGAAAGACTGTAGGAGGGAGAAATTGAGACTAGGGAAACCAATTAAGAGACTATCACGATAGTCCAGAAAAGAGGGGATGGGGGCCTGAACTTCTGTCACAGCCTTATGAACAGAGATGAAGGCAGGAATGTAAAATATACTGTAGAAGTGGTAATGGCCAGATTTAACAACTATGAAAGTAGAAGGGAATAAGGGGAAAGGAAAAATTAAAGATTCTCCAAAGTTTAAGCTTTGGAAGCTTTGGTTACTTTGGAAGACAGTGGCATCATGAGCAGAATTACATCGGTTAATTGTTTAGGGGGAGTAAACGATGAGCTCAGTTTTGGACATGTTAACCCCAGGCCATTGGCGAGACACACTGAGACACGACCAAACGGCAGCAGCCAGAAATGTGGAAGTGGAGTTCAGAAGACAGACTGTGGGATTATGGACGAAGAACAGATTGGGGAGTTGTCAGGACACAGGAAAGAGCTGACTCCAGAAACACAGATGAAACAGTAAAGGAAGAGAGGTAGAGAAAGGAGATCCGAGGATATCCCCTTGGAGGACAACCACATGGAGATGGGAAAGGAGAAGAAAAAGTGGTTTGCCATTTCCGTCTCTAGCTCATTCTACAGATGAGGAAACTGAGGTAAACAGGGTTAAGTGACTTGCCTAGGGTCACAAAGCTAGTAAGTGTCTGGGGCCAGATTTGAACTCAGGAAGATGAGTCCTTCTAACTCCAGGCCTGGAGCTCTATCCACTGCGCTACATAGCTACCCCAGCACTTATACAGTGCTTACTATATGTGAGGGACTTCACTAAGTTCTTTGTACGTGATTATCTCATAACAACCTCATGACAACCCTGAGGGGCAGGTATTATTATCATCCCCATTTTACAGTTGATAAAACTGAGGCATATAGAGGACAAGCGACTCGCCGAAGGTCACACAGCTGCTAAGTGTTTGAACACAGGCTTTCCTACCTCCAGGCCCGGCGCTCTGTTCACAGCTGTATTGAAGGGGGACCACATCCATTTCTTCACATAGTACTTGGGACAGTGGTAGCTAAATCCAAATGTTTTAATTCCACTCTCATCATAGATTTATTTAGCTCTGCCTCATTTTCCTTCCCATTCTCAACTCTGTAGTTAACCAGTTCAATATAACACTGTCCTTCGCTTTTAAATCACTTGCCCCATTGCTTCTCATGGCCAGCCAAACTAATGGTGATTCAGCTTCTCAGAAGGGAAGGAAATCAGCATTTACATAGCATGCACTATGTGCCAGACATTGTGCTAAGCACTTGCATAAATAAACTCATGTAATCCTTATGACCACCCTGGAAGGCAAGGGCTACTATTGCCCTTTGTTTACAGTTGAGGAAAACTGAAGCAGACAGCTGCTAAGTGACTTGTCCCGTTTCGCCAGCTAGTCAACATCTGCTACTAGATTTGAACTCAAGTCTTTTTGACTCCGGGCTCAGAGTTCTACCCGTTGCACTACCTAGCAGGTTGCTACAGAGGTCCACTAGATCAAAACTACTGTCATGATAATGCTAAGATGTTTTTATTTCTCATTTGGCAAATATGTATAGATATAACCATGTCAAGAAAAATTCAGGATGTGGGGACTTTCTAATTTTTAAGAGTAAAGGAGTACTGAGGGGGGCAGCTAATGACATAGAGTGCCAGGCCTAGAGACATTTACTAGCTGTGTGACCCTGGGTAAGTCACGTAATCCTGCTTGCCTTAGTTTCCTCATCTGTAAAATGAGCCGGAGAATTTAATGGCAAACCATTCCAGTGTCTTCACCAAGAAAACCCCAAACAGGGTCATGGAAAGAGACCATGAAGAGTCAGACACAACTGAAAAACAAGTGAACCAAACATTACAAACTGGATATCACAAAGGTATCTGATGCTTAACACGCTGAAAACAGAAAACATTCTTTCCCCCCTCATCCCCCAAATCCACCCCTCTTCTCTCATCCGGCTTTCTTGCCTCAAGTATCTCCCAGTCCAGCGGATCGTCCACACAGCTGTACACGTCTCACTGCGTCACTCCCCAGCTCAAGAGACTCCAACGGCTCCATAATGTCTCTGAGATCAAATGCAAACTCCTGTCATTTAAGCTTTTCACACCTCAGCTTCAACCTTCCTTTCCAGCCTTCACAACCACCGCCAGCCAAACTGGTCTTGAAAATCTTCACATAGAACACCCTATCTCCTTCTTCTGCGTCACTGCAAAGGCTGCTGTTACTCGTGACTGGAACAAATGCCTTCAGAACTCAACTGAAACCTCACCTTTGATGTGAGGCCTTTCCTGATTCCCCCCAGCTACCAATGTTTCCTTTCAAAATGACTATCCGTTTAATTGGGGGGGGGGGGGGGGGAGGTTTACAAGTGTAGGTATTTTCCCATGTTGAATGTAAGTTTCTTGAGGTCAAGCAAGGGTTTTTTTTTTTTTTTCATTTTTGTCTGTAAGCTTTAATGGCTAGCACAGCCCAGATGATTAATACGTGCTTATTGAGAGTTGTCTGATTCTCTCCTTAGCTTTTTAATTTTTTTCTCAATTGCTTTTTTGAGATAATAGTTCTTATAATTTTTTTGTCCTTTTTTACTACATAATATAAATGACTTTGTACCCTTAAACCCAAGTTATCCTTGGTTTCCAGGTCTTTCTATTTGGCAGTAAGGTTGTGTCTTCTCACTAAGAAAGTTCTTGGAATCTTTTGGAAACTCTTTTGCATATGCTAAGTTTACTTAAGAAATGGTGATAGAGTCAATGACTTTACTTTCCCTTTATCTCTCTTTTTCAGAGCTGATTTTTTTTTTAATCAACAGGTTGGGTGGGAATTGACATAATGTTACAAAGTAATTTCTCATCTTCATCTTTTCTTCTAATATGATATTTATTTTGACCTGTGCTCTGGCCAGCTGATAATCTGACTACAGGCAGCTGATTCTGAAATGACCGCTATTATCTATAACCAGTTATTTTCTGTCCGTTAAGAAACCATGGCCAAAAGCGTTCATTATAAGGTGGTCAAACTCTAGTGATGAGCTTTTGCATATTGAGGCAAATGCATTTTTGGAGAACAACCTGGTAGAATCTGGCAGGCCTGGATTGTGCTCTAGGGGCCCAGGTTTCAAGAACCCAAGCCCTTATAATGCTATGAGGTTTCAGAATAAAAATTGGTTTGGGATGGGGTATACTTTAAAGCAATGAACAATTCATTGAATGATGCTATTCTTTTTAAAGTTACAAGTGCCCATCAGTAAATAATAATGTTTTACTTTCACAAATGCAGACACATCTTGTTTTCTGTAACACAGATCCATGCTACATCAATATTTTTTTAAAAAATACTGACACTTGAAATTAAGGCAGGAGATTTTGAGACAACAACTTACTATTTCCCACAACACAAATACAAATGGAATTCCTATTGTGGAATTTTATTTATTTACATTTTGAACACTAAATTTGGAGATGATTCTAGAAAGGGACTTTTATTGGTTCCCAAAAGAATTCAAGGGTCATTTAGTCCAACTTTTTTGTCTAGGGCCCCTCTTAAAAATTATTTAGGATTCCAAAGACCTTTTGTTTATGTGGGTCCAGAGAGGTAAAATGAATTCACTCTGGGTCTCATTATTACGAAGCGGAGTAAGGATTTAGCCCAAGGTCTCTTAGTTTTGGAGTCCCAAGACATGTTCAAATAAATCCTCATTCTGCTGCTGATCTTGGGGAAGTTACTTCATGTCCTCATCTTAAATTTCTCTAAGATTCCTTACCATTCGATGATTTTGTGACTACAAATTCAATGCTTTTTCTACTACCCACAGCACAGGAAAATCAACTTGTGGAATTAATGTATCTTCTCCCCATTTTAATAATAGTCCAGTGTCTATAGTGGTGTAAAACCAAGGGCAAAATTTATGCTAAATTATAATCATGCTAGTTAATAATAGTAACTAGTATTTATAAAGCACTTTTAGGTTTCCAAGGTACTTTACATTTATTATTTCATTTGATTCTCACAACTCTGTGAAGGATCTGCTATCATTATCCCTGTTCTACAGGTGAGGAAACTGAGTCTGAGAGAGATAAAGTGAATTTAGGATAAACATAAAAGATATCAGAATATATAGCTTATGTAAAAGTAAGTTTTCTACAATAAATTCCAAAGTGTTGTATAGTAGAGAAATTAATTAAATTCAATTAAACAAACATTATTCAGCAACCAATTTTGTTCAAGGGTTAAGGAATCAGGAGAACTGGTTTCTAGTGCAGTTTCTGCCATCTTGAAAAAATTCCTTAAACCTTTCTGAACTTCAGCTTCTTAATTAGTAAATAGAGGGGATTTGACTAGATGACCAATAAATTTTCTTTAATAAATTTTCCTTACTTTCCTTTTCTAAATCTTTATGATTCTACAAAGTAGATAATAACATTTTAAAAAAGTTTTAATGGGCTACATACAGATGAGTTAATTATGGTAAAATGGAAGAGGAATCTGAACTGTAAACAAAAATATTAATTCTGACTTTCAAAATTTTTAAATGTTTTAAACTTTAAAATATACAACTAACAATTTTTTCCTAGTGAAGACTATAATGGGAATAAGTAAGGTCACACTTAAATTCTTAGGGTATAAATAGTTAAATAAATCCATTCTAATCTGAACTAATCTCAAAGTTGATTTTTATGAAATTCATTGCTGGTTATCCTCTTTTGTCCCAGAAGAAGGACAAGAAGTCTTGCGGGTTTGCTGCACTTCGCACACCACAAGAGCATCGACACAAAGAAAACTATGCTTCCTTTCCTTCAATAAGTTTGTAGGACTGCCATCTGATCAAAATTTAAATCCATGCAACTTATTGTTCGACTGCAAAGCTGACATCAATTAAACTAGTGTCCTTCCTATTCAAAAAAGAAAGAAAGAAAGGAAGGAAGGAAGAAAGAAAGAAAAAGAAAGAAAGAAGGAAAGAAAGAAAGAAAGAAAGAAAGAAAGAAAGAAAGAAAGAAAGAAAGAAAGAAAGAAAGAAAGAAAGAAAGAAAGAAAGAAAAAGAAAATAAGAGGAACATAAGCAACTAACATAAACAGGCATTCACAAAAGCAAATCAAATAATAGTGCTTTAAGGCCTGTTCACTTTGATTGAAATCAGCCAACTGCTATAGAAGAGTTCGATAAAACTACAATTTTCTATCGTTTGTGGTGAAAAACATGGCATCTGATTGTCACTGACAATGAAGTGAACTTTGATAAATATCACTAGATTCTTTAGTATCATAAATTTCTTTATATAAAATATAAATTATTATATATTTAAAGAAATGCTACAATGCCTATTAAGTGCCATATTTTACAGTATATTGGGATAAATAACAAGAGACTTAACTCAAAGCAGGGTTTCCAATTACCAAGGATTATGAACATTTCAAAACCATATTATCTGACATTCATAAAGCTGGCTTTCAACTGCGCCATTATCTATCTAGCAATAAAATAACATGAAATATTGACTTAAAACAATGATAATGACAAAAGAATCATTAAGAAATCCTTCATCATAACTTTCACAGCGGGTGGCCTATAAAATGATCAAGAATAATATGCTGGATTCTGTAGTCACTGAGGTCAGTTTCTGCATACAAATTTTTTCAGGAAGAAAAAGACCTTCAGAAAGTGGGCCATTCATCTGAACCAAGTTCAGAGAATTTCCAGCACTGTGAAAAGATATGTTATGCAAGCACATAGATGTATTCAGTGGGGGTAGACTGAACTAGCTACAGGGAGACTACAAAGGAGCCCTCCCATGGCTCATGAATAAGTCGAGGAAATGATCAGAAAAAAAGAGAGAGATGTTTAGACAGATGGCCCACTTAAAATGCCTGAGACAGGGCATAAGCAATTTTAATGAAACTTTAGATCTAACATAAGAATTGTTTTCTTATTTCTCCCCCCCCCCCCTTTCCCCACCCAATCTAAAAGAAGACAAACACAAATTCAGCAACTGATTGATAAGTCCATTTCAGCATGTTAGGGTGGAAAAGCCACGCAATTTAAGTATTATTGATACAATAAGTACATATAAAGAAAAATCCTTCACAGAACCTTCAGCTATCAGAATGAATATAAAAGAACGGAACAGACAGATTAAAGGAATTCAAAACTGAAGTCTACTGCCAAATAAAACAAAAATCTAAGCCTTATTATCTGAGTACTTCGAGCACTCCAACATAAAAGTTTATCACTGTAGAAGAAAGATAAAAGCTGTGGTTTCAGAGGATCTCTTTATTGCTAGAAAAAAAATTAAAATAAAAAATTACATGAATGAGGCCTAAAATTATAGTTGTGGTAGTTAAAAAGCTGTGACCATTTATGTATTCATGCTTCTACATGTGAGTGTGTATGTATACACATATAATATATATTCGTAAATATATGTTTATGCATGCAAATAAAGAAATATGATGGTATTTTTTCAGACATTATTACTCAGTCCTCCATAAAATACTAGATAAGTAAAATATTCATAAACAGTCACAGAAAATACTCAAGCTCAGTATAAGTAAGTAACATTACACACCTCCTCAGACAAAAGCTCTGAACTCCTCAACCTCAAACATCCCTTTCTAGTATCTATGATGCTTTCATCTACACGTGAAAAAAAATTGTACAACAGCTTTGGGTATTAGACTTTGGGTACAGTCAGTTTTTTTTTAAGTCTCAGGGATGGAGAGTCCAGGGCTCCTAGCTAAGATGCTCCATGAACAAGCCCATATTTCTCTTATGAACAGAACAGTGGCAGCTTTCTCACTATCTGATACACCTCTGAGACCTACATACCACATGGCAGCCTGACAAACACCTTCCTCCCTACTCTCCCTCTCCCCACCACTGTATTTTCAAAGGCTAGCTAATAATAAGATAGCACCAAAGTCATAGAAACATTAACTATCAGTAACTATGGAGAATAGCAGATAGTAGAAAAGCAAATAAATCAAAGTGTAAAGAATATAATATTTAACACATACCCATCCTAGATAAGTAACCAATGTTTTCTAAATTAATTAACACAGATGACAGAAAATCTAAAAGAGGTTTCATCTGACATGCATTATTTTCTGAACTTAGGAATCTTATGGTTTAGAGTTGGAAGGGTCCTTAGAGATCATCTATTCCAACTTCTCATATTACAGAGCAAGAAACTTGTGATACAGACAAAAAAGTAAGCACTAAGCTAGAGAATGTATCGCAATGAGCAATAAGTAATTAGTGAAAATGAAAATTTTGGTAAATGTATGTTTAAATGTCAATTAATAAATCAACATGCTAGTTATGTGAGGACATCCAAGTATCTCAGCTAAATTGCTGTCTCTTACAAGAAGCCTCTGCCAATCTTCATGCCTTTTCTCTGAGAACATTCCCTCCTAATTTAGCTTGCATTTATCTTTCTTCACATGTAACTGTTTGCATGTTGTCTCACTCTATTAGATTATGAGCTTCTTAGGAGTAGACATCGGTTTTTACTTTTCCTTGCATCTCTAGTGTTTAGCACAGTGCTTAATAAATGCTTGTTGACTGACCATATTAATATAGGTAATATTCAGAAGTTAGGAAAAACAATACTTAGCCTTTCTGGTAAGTGATTGAACACAAAATAATTCACCTAGCCTACTTTATCTAAATAGTCTCGTGCCTCAGGCCACATTGCACCTTCACATCTCATCCAGCACCCCCACCTCAGCCCCTCCCTCTTCATCTCTTGCTCTGCTGGGCACACTAGTCAAATGAGCAGAACCACTGTTTCAGGAAAGGACATGTCAACTGACTGTCCTATGCATCATCTTACCACTCCTGTGGTTTCTCCTGGACACTATTCCAGGATATATGTTGTTTTCCCTAATAGAATTAGAATGCCCTTGCGGGCAATGACTCTTTCTTTTTTTTGTAGTTGTTTTCCCAGAAAGTAACAGAGTCTGGCAAATAATAAAGATTTAGCAAAACTTTTTTGATTGATTAAAGGAGGTAAAATTATTGTCTGAAGTAGCAATATTTAAGATATTTTAAAGTTATTAACTGATGCTAGACCATTTTACTTTTGCAAAATATCATATAACAATCCTGAATTATATTTTATTTCAATAAATGAGACAGAGTAGGTTAATATATAAAACAGCTCTCAAAATAAGTATCAAATACTATTAGTATTAGTAAAGATATCAGGTTTTTACTAATTTTAATTTACATATCCAATTTTTAAAAATTTAATTACTAATTTAATTTATATACTTAAAATATAATAGACATAGTCTAATCAAGCCAATCACCTTAGTTACTGTGGATTTTTAGGCACAATACAATTTTAACTAAATCAAAAGAATTTCATTTTATTTTCAAAATTAGTGACAAATAACTCATTAACATAGAATCACAGACTCAAACAAGTTATTTTAGGGATTATTTAATCAAACCCCTATATTTTACATAGGGAAACTGAGGCTTATCGAAGTTAAGTGATTTGACTAAGAACATGCAGGTGGTATGCAACAGAACCTATTTCTAAATTAATCATCTAGAAATACCAGAGAAGAATGACAAGGCTAAAAGAAAGCTTAACAAAAACAGAATCATTCAGCGTGCTCCTTGATGTGACCAGCTCATTAGTTAATGCCTTCCTGTTTGTTAAATTTTCCCATCATCGAAGACAGTGAAGAATTTAATTTTATACAAATTTACCTTAAGGACCTAACAAGCGACATGTTAAGTTAGCAAAATTTTGTTACTCTAAAGAAAGTCTTCTGGTTCACAAGGTTTTAAGCAGCAACAGTCAACATCAGAATCTATTACAAACTGATGGCTGTCTTAAGCATAGTATTAAATTAATCAAATATTATTTATTAAATTTATGACATAAAGGTAAGTGCTTTCTGATATCAATGATGATACGTGAAAGTCACGTTTTGGAATAATGTGAAAATCCTAATGATATTATACATTTTTGTTACATGTATTAAAATGGTATTGTTTGTGATAATGTGGACCATATTGTTAAACTCACCCAAGGGCCACCTGAACCAGAATAAAATGCAATTAGAAAATATTTAATCAAAAAAAATAACAATACAATGAAACACAAATAATATTGATTTGTGTTTTCTAAGTAAATATGTAGCCCTTGGGGGTTTCTCTTTGAGACAGATGTGGACTACAGGCCACATTCATGTAACTACTTCCTGCTATAAAAGCCATCAAAACAGGGCATTTTACTAAAATCCACTAAAATCATTCTTATTGTGATTATCTACTATGAGAGGAAGAATGGTTTTGCGGACAAATGCTAGGCTTGTAGTCAAGAAGACAGGCTCAAAGAACACCTTGGACACTAGCATTGGGACCAAAGGCAAGTCACATAACCTCTCTGATTTTTATGCAACTTTTTAAGCCAAGTGGACACTGCAGAGACCTAGGGACCTGGACTCAAGAAGACCTAAGTTCAAATCCAGCCTCAAACAGTACCTGTGGGACTCTGGGCAAGTCACTTAACCTCTGACTACCTTAGTTTCTGCACCTGTAAAATAGGAATCAAAATAATCCCTATTTTCCAGGGCTGTTGAGAGAATGAAATGACAAAATATCTATAAAGCACTCTGAAAGTCTTAAAATACCATTTATTAATATTTAGGACTTTCAGTTAAAGGTAATACAATAAGTTATCATTAGGCAGAAATAACAATAACATTAACTCATATTTTGATCCTCCACAACAAACTTCTAAGGTAGTTGGTATAAATATCCTTATATTTGTTTTGTAAATTACAGAACTGAGATTCGTAGATGTTAAGTTAGTCAATAAGTATTTATAAAGTTTACTCCACATAGCCAGGCAATATACAAAGTGCTGGGGATACAAAGAAAGGCAAAAACATAAACAACTACATACATATAAGATATATGCTGAGCAAATGGAAGATAACCTCAGAAGGAAGATACTCTTTAGCAGTGATGCAACCAGGAAAGAGGTCTGGAGGAAGGTGGGATTTGGGCTGTGTCTTGAAGGAATGTAGAGAAATCATAAGGAGGGAGAAAATTTCAGGCATGGCATGAGGACAGCCAACAGGCACAAAATTAGGAGATAAACGGTCATGTGGGAGGATAGAAAGAAAGTCAATTTTGCAGGAGTGGAGTAAAATGTAAGAAGAGTAGAAACACAAAACGAGAACACATTGTGAAGATCGAGCTAGGTAGGCAACCAGGCAGCAGAGTGGATGGAGTACTAGACCTGGAGTCAAAAAAAAAAAAACTTTACTCCAATCCTGCCTCAGATATTTACAGGCTGTGTGACCCTGGAGAGGTCACATTAATTTCTTTAGGCTTCATTTATAAAGTGGGAATAATAACAGTACCTAAATCACAGGGTTACAGTGAGGATAAAATAAGATAACATCTATAAAATGCTTTGCAAAGCTTAAAGCCCTATATAAATGCTTTCTGATGATGATGACAATGATGTCAAAGCATTTGATACTTGATCTCAGAGACAAGATGAAGCCTCCAGGATTTATTTGCATTTTGGGAAAAAGTCTTTGGTAGCTGAATAGAGGATGGATTAATTGGTATGAAGAAAGAGTTGAGGAAAGAAGACCAACCAAAAATTTATCACAATAAAGGGGGAATCAGGTTATGAGAAACTACAACAAAGTGCTGGCTGTGTGAGTAGAGGTGGGGAAACACATATGAGAAACATTATGAAGGTAGATATGGCAAGACAGCATTATATTGGATATGTGAAGTGTGTATAACAGGAGTAGTGGATGACAGCATTACTGCATTACTAGGAAGGACTGCATTACTAGGAAGGTGGTATACCCTAGACAGGTAAAAGAGAAAGACAGAAGTGTTTTGGAGAAAGATTATGAGCTCTGTTTTGGGCATACTGAGTTTGAGATGCCAATGAGATGTCCATTTCAAGACATACGAGAATCAGATAATATAAGACTCGAGCTCAGGAGAGAGATTGTGGCTGGATTTATAAATCTGGGACTGAACCCATGGGACTTGATAAGACTGCAGAGTTAGATCACAGAGAAGGAGGAAAGAAAGATTCATACGGAGGTTTGGAGAATACTCATGGTTAGGTGGTACTTGTGATCTGGATAAAGATCTAGCTAAAAAAAAGGAGAAGGAACTGAGATAAGTAGGAGAAGAACAAGAAGAAAGTGATGTCACAAAAACCTAAAAAGAAGAGTATCTAGGAGGTGATCAACAGTGTTGAATGTGGCTTCTGACAATTTGGCCTTAAAGTGTTTGCCTTCAGTTATGGACTGTGGAGGATAATGGGTGGAAGAAGTGATTAAATCTAGAGACTATCCTTATAGTCACCAGCCTTTGGTTTGTCTGGTTCCTATACTGTAGTAACAACAGGGTTGGGATGCTATGTCTCTTCCTTTTCTGCTCTTATTATAGTGAATGGGGACTGTTCCTAGATGTTAGGATAGTACTGGGGTGAAGGCTCATTTAGTTCCCGAGTTCATTATACAGTGAGTACCTGAATTCACAATGCCTATCTGACTTGCAGAAGTATAATTTTATAACATTCCTTATCTTTTTTTAAACAATTTCTAAGCAGTGAGAGTGCATGCAGATATGTGCCTATTTTTCTTGCACTGTACTTTTCCTTTACACACATAAAGTTTTCTGAAGCACTTCCTAATATAAGAAATTTCTTTAAACTACTAGGTATGAAAAAAATGGCTACTACAGTTCACATGATAGCCTCATTATTCAGAAGCACTCCAAATTGTGGATGCAAGAGTGAAGTTATATTTTTGGCATGTATTATTTTCAAAACAAAACTATTTGAAAGGTTGCTTGATCTAAAATATTACATGGATTGGCCTTGCCTCAAACATACGGTGTCTCAGTATTGCTGATAGCCAGAAAAATCAATAGAATGTTCAGCTGCTATTTTAATCATTTAAAGTAAAATATACAAATATCTTACTCTTTCATGACAATGGAATGAATAAAAGAGTCCCATGTTGATGAATATCATTGTTGAAAAATTTTAGCTTTGGGATTGGTAACAAAGAACGCAAGTTTGTAAGAGAATTTCTTATAAAATAGATTATGTAATTTATCAATCCTATGCTAAATAAAGAAGAGTAAGGAAGACATTTGTGGCCAGACTACATTATAAAGCCCATTCACATTACTACCAGTCCTCACAAGGGCATGGGCAAAAAATAGGACATGGTTCACACAACAGTCAAATCTACTTTGAGATTAATGAAAAGCCCAAAAGACAGAGTTTCTGGGCAATTAATAATTACTTTATCAGTTAGGCTAGCTGATAATAAATAAAATGATGGTCCGAAGTTTTTCTTGGTAATTGAAGATCAAACCATGTAACTCCCTGAACGCTTAAATACCTTTGGAAAAGGAGGTGCCTCTCCCAGGGCAATTGGGGTTAAGTGACTTGCCCAAGGTCGTACAGCTAAGAACTGTGTCAAGTGTCTTGGGCCACATTTGAAGTCAGGTCCTCCTTACTGCAGGGCCTACTCGCTGCACCACCTAGCTGTCCCTTGGTAAATAATTAATGAGGGGTTGCACATATTAATGAGAAAATGGGCTAAAAGTCTTCAGCTCCTCCTGCTGAGAATATGACTTGACCATCAGACTCAGCCACCTCCAGCAATCTGAACAAAAGAATCCATCTCTACCCAGACTACTCTGGCTGATTTTCTCCTTTATAAGCTAGATTCCCCTAAACTCCAGTGGAGTGGTACAATGAATGGGCTTATTTCCTAAGAATTTTCCCCTAAAAATTCACCTAGATTAGCTCCTGTTTATACTCTAAACAGAAGTAAGGCCTTCTGGTTGAGTGGAGTCCCTCCTAAAATCCCAGAGCAAGTACACAGAGGATTTGGGCAACCTCATCAATCAACAATATTGTTCAGATATTGCCTGGTCTCTGAATGAGGAAATAGAAAGGGAAAATTTCAATCCTAATTTAATAATTGGTTATGATATGATACAAAAATAATCATTTCTTTCAACTTCAAAACTACTCAAATGGTTATTAAACATTTGGCAGTTAGCCCCACCTATTTATTTTTTGGCAATAGTAATCAATCAATCAACAAGCATTTCTTAAGGCACTACTATGCTGGTGATACAAAGTAAAAAAAATCAAGTCTCTGTCTTAAAGAAGCCTTATTCCACTATTGTGTTATAAGAAATGAGGAGCAGATGGACGTCATAAGAACCTGGAGAGTCTCATACGTTCTGATGATGAGTGAAGGGAACAGAACCAGGAGAACATTGTACAGAACCAGAGACACATTGCTTTTGCAATGACTAACTTCAATAGACTTGGCTCTTCTCAACAATGTGAGGTTCTAAGACAGTTCCAAAAGACTCAAGATGGAAAAGGCCACCCACATCCAGAGAAAGAATTATGGAATCTGAATGCAGACTGAAGCAAACTATTTGCTCTTTCTTTTTTTTATTTTTGTTTTTGCTACATTTTTCTCATGGTTCATTTCATTGGTTATAATTCTTCTTTACAATGTGATTATTGGGAAAATGAGTTTAATGTGAAAGTATATGTAGAACTCATACCAGATGCCTTCTTGAAGGAGAAGAGAGTGGGGGGGGGTGGAATTTGGAACTCAAAAACTTGTGGAACTGAGTGTTGTAAACTAAAAAAAATAATAATTAATAAAAAAAGAAGAGGGGAGAAAAAGAAGCCTTATTCCACAACTGTTTTAAGTGGAAATTACTAATTGCCCCAAATGGGAATTGCAGGGAAATAAATACTACACAGGGTCAACATGATCTCAATAAAACATTAAAGGGAAATAAATTTTATAAAAGGAAGATATTCTAAGAAAATATGTGTTTCTTTTTAGCTTAGTTTTCATGTTTATAAAAAGCCATAAAGTCTATTTGCAGGAATGTGCTAATGTTATCAGCTGCTAATATTAGAAAGACAAGGGACAAAGGTAGTTGTGGAAGGAATGGAATTGATAAAAAAGAATTTAATTTGTGGGTATAAACTTCTACAGAAGTTAACCCCTCCAAAAAAATCTTTTCTTAAACTGTGAAAAAAAATTTTTGAGTTGTCTTGACTAAAATACTGTGCTAACTTGTCTCATAAATCTTCTGTGCAAATATTTCCTGAATTCATAAAACCATAAAGTAAAGCAGGAGAAGACATGGTTATACCATTGCTTTTGGAATATATCTTATTCCTCTGAGTATAAACTCCATGAAGGTATGGAGTATATCCCATTCATTTTCATGACACCTCACAGTTCCCAACACAATGCTTTCATATGAGATACTGAATGAAAAAAAATCAGGTAAATCACAATCCTGAGGTTAAAAAAAATACCCACTAGCAAAACTACAGCAAAAAATTTCCCTTCTGTAAATAATGGTATGTAAAGAAACATTTTGGTATCAAAATTATAAAGCATATGATTATGCAATACATAAAAAGATCTGAGTTATCTACAGGGAAGATGACCACTGGTTGCACATGAGATATACAGATAAATAGTTGAAAATACTGTGCTAAGCAAAATCAGAAGCTCTAATGAAGAACAATTCATAAACAAGATAATGACCAGATGTAGGAATACCCATAACAATGTGGACTGGTAGTAGAAAAATGGGGAAAAACAGTTTAAGTAAATATGGAAAAGCCTGTTGGAGGGCCTTTTCTTTCCTATATTTCCTATAGCTGAAGAAAAAAGATAACTTGAAGAAGCCATAGAATATTATTAGGATATTGTCTTTTACATTGATACTGATTAGAAAATATGTGATAAAAATGAAAGATATTAATAAAATAAGTGTTCAGAAAGAAAAATGACCAATTTGAAACAAGGTCATGCCATTAAAGACTCTTGTTCCAATGTTTGAAAATTGTTTTTATATTTATTTTCTCTTTCTAAAATAACAGCTTTGAATGAGGAAAAATATCTAATTCTAATGATCTGTATTTATTTCATCTCTATAAATTAGATTTTGTTATTAAATGAGCCATTTTGAATGCAGGCTAATAAAAATACGTTTCCTAATAAATCTAAATTGAGAGCCAAAAAGAGACAAATCTTTAAGGAGGATTGGTAAGAATCTATGTGAACTTTGGTATCATTGGCAACAGTTTATGGCAATTGGGATAGTTAATGTATTTGATACACAGAAATATAATTAAGACACAGGTTGTGCAATTATGTTGCAAACACGGGAGATGACTTCTGAAGAAATATGTTGCCATTATCTACAAAGAACTGCTTCATATATACCTATTCATTTGGTGTTTTACTAATAATTTGATATGTGAATGGATCTTTTGACATTTTGTTTTAAATATAACAATACCCTTTACTAAATCTTGACTCTAAAATCAGAAACTTTATTACCCTATAAAACATATCCACAGTTCAAAGTATTTAAAGGGGTTAAACAAAATGCAAACATTTAATGCAACATTAAGCATGTGAAATAAAAACTTGATTGCCTAAAGAAAGCATGCTATGCTGTTACCCTGGTGACAGGTTAAAAAAAGGGATTGTGAGCTGAATAGCTGTATGATATGAAATTAAAATGTTTCACATTGAACAATCCAAAATGAATTGGGAAAGGTTAGAGTAGAGGAGAGAGAAATCAATTCTCCAATGGCAATAGTGAATGGGAAAGAAGTATGAATAGGATTTGCCAGTGGGGTGCAACAGCTGCCAAATATCCTGCAGCCAAAGAATTACAATAATACTGATGAAGTGTGCAAGAGCTTTTGGAATCATTGCAGGGAACAGAGAAATACTCCTACAATAATGAGGCTATTCTATTTCCCATACAGCTTCTGTAGAAATATCAAAGAGAAGAAAAATATTTTAAAATGTGATACTCAGCAACAAACATGTAAATATACCATCTTATCCATTTACCTAATGTTTTGTCCTTAACTAAACATGGATTTCTAAAATCATACAAACCACTGTGATATGAGAAAAGTGAAAATATAAGAATACAAATATCAAAACATAAGCTAGGCTTAAAAGATGACTGAATTAATGTTTTCTCCATTCTTGCTGTTTGAGGGATATTTATTTGTTAAAATCATGGCAGCTATTTATTTCAAAAGACAGGGTATGGACATATGTATTTACAAGTATATATCCAAAGTGCTTTTTATTATTTACTATACAATCATTTTTCATTCACCAATTTTCCTGATATAAACATAACAGCACATTGAAGAACATAAATATAACATAAGATATTCATTTTTACATATGACAGAAATATAAGCTTTAGTTTTATGTCTAATTTTGTAATTCCAAAAATAGCTTACAGCAAGACCTTCGCAAGACATTTCAGTAACATTTATTGTTGAGAAAAAAATTTTAACATGTTTCTTTTCATCCTCTATTTTACTTCCAATGATTAAAAATTTATTATAGAACTTTGAACTTATACTACCGGAGGGGAAATTAATGATAGGTACGTGAATAGCAGACCTAGCAAGTGGGAAACTACAGCTTTATGAAGGAAGCAAATAAAACAGAAAGTATATATATTGAAGTTGTAAGCATAAATTCATGAGAAGTATACTTATCTTCTTTTTATTTATATAACATTGAAGGGTTAGATATTGGTTCTCTATGTAGTATGGCATTTGACATGTTTTCCTGGATAGTCACAGGGAGCAATATTTGCTAAGTGGGTCCTTTGAATCTTTACAACCACAGCACCTCTCAATAAATAATAATAATGATGATGATGTTGATGATAATAGCTGGCATTTATATGCCAGCTAAAAGATTTTTAAAGCACTTTTTATAAACTACCCTCATTTAATCTTCACAGCAACTGTGTAAGGTTGATACATAAGGTATTATTATACTCATCTCGAAGGTGAACAACAGCAAAGCTAAGCACCTTAAATATGGTCACACAGCCAGTAAAATGTCAAATGTGAGATCTGAACTCCAGTATTCCGAACTCTAACTTCAGCCTTTTGTTACTGTTGTTGTTTTTGAAGGCAATGCTACTACTATTATACGATTGTTTAGAGATTTAAGTTTGTTTGGTATTTATGTTCTGTAAGACTATCAAAAGAGAAATAGGGAGAGAAAGGTGGGGATCATACAGTGGAAGAAACCAGATCAATCACTTTTCATAAAATCTGTAGTTTGCCATGCCCACTACTGTAAAATCTCACAAATCTAACCTTCTGTGATCTTCTTCCACAAATTTCTATATTTTTGAAATAACTAATACCCTAGGAGAAGAAAGTTTATTAGTAACAGCAATGTTTTAAAATACATAAAGTCCTTTGTCAAAATGCTGTTTTTCAAAACAAAAAAAAGTTTTGTTTCAGCTTAGGCTTAAGTACTGAGCCAAAAAGGGGGATAATATGGAATAGAAATAAAGGATAGAAAGCTATACTTGGCATCAGGAAAATCTGGGTGTGAATCTGACTTCTGACACTCCTTAACTGTGTGACCATGTGCTAAGTCACTTAAACACTTTGAGTTTCAATTTCCTCATCTGTAAAATGGGGATGATAATAAAATCTGCAGCACCACCACCTTCATAGGGTTGTTTCTTGTGAGACTCAAATGAGAAAATGTATGTATGGTAATATAAGATTAAGTTTTTATTATTAAAGAGAGTACAGGGTATTTGAAAGAATAGTATCCAGCTAGCCAACACTAATATCAAAGTTCATACCATAAAAATATTAGAAGAGAATCAGATTAGCTAACATAGCTACATCTAATGGAGAATTTTTTTTATTAAAAACGATTTTGGGAGCTGCTCCAGACCAAAGCGGAAGAGGCATAACTGACCATATCAATAACAAAACTTGCAGAAACCATATGATCATCTCAATAGATGCAGAAAAAGCCTTTGACAAAATACAACACCCATTCCTATTAAAAACACTAGAAAGCATAGGAATAAATGGAGCCTTCCTTAAAATTATAAATAGCATCTACCACAAACCATCAACAAGCATTATTTGTAATGGGGATAAGCTAGATGCATTCCCAATAAGATCAGGGGTGAAACAAGGATGTCCATTATCACCCCTACTATTCAGTTTGGTACTAGAAACGTTAGCTGTAGCAATAAGAGAAGAAAAAGAAATTGAAGGAATTATAATAGGAAAAGAAGAAACTAAATTATCACTTTTTGCAGATGATATGATGATTTACTTAGAGAATCCTAGAGAATCAAGTAAAAAACTACTTGAAATAATAAACAACTTAAGCAAAGTTACAGGATATAAAATAAACCCAAATAAGTCCTCAGCATTCCTATATATTACTAACAAAGCCCAACGGCAAGAGACAGAAAGAGAGATTCCATTCAAAGTTACTGTAGACACTATAAAATATTTGGGAGTCTATCTGCCAAGATAAACCCAGGGCCTATATGAACATAATTATGACACACTTTCCACGCAAATAAAGTCAGATCTAAATAAATGGAATAATCAGTTGCTCATGGTTAGGCCGAGCTAATATAATAAAAATGAC
>CM053626.1:118565970-118581116 GCA_028646595.1 Phalanger gymnotis | reverse complement strand
ACTACCACCACCACCACCACAACCACCGCCACCATCACTACACACCATGATGGAAAAATTAATTATAGATATTTTTTAAACTGAGTATTAAAAAAACCCCTAAAACCAGCACAATCAATGGGGAAAAATATAAAGTGATTAAATTATTACCCCCACAACAAAGAATAAAATAAAAAGAGCAGATGGTTATGTTTTAGGCAGATATCAATGTTAAGCTATGCATGTGTTTAAGACAATTCTAAACGTTTTATTACACGAATTTCTAAAGGAAACTCTCACATTTAGTTTACTTATTCAAGATATAACTTTGAAATGCCTACTATATGGAAAACATTTTGCTAAGTGTTTTGGAAAACATAAGACATGGTATCTGCTCCTGAAGGTGAAGAAAGGAGAGAAGAGGTATTTATTAAATGCCTAATATGTTCTGGGCACTGTGCTAAGTGCTTTACAAATATTATTACTTTCCATGATGTTTCAGAAAACAAAGTATATATACGTTTAAAGTTAAATAACAACGTAAGGTGGTACATCATTAAGTATCAAACATATATACAGTCATCATAGCAGAGTATAGATCATAAAATGTTAAAACTAAAAGGAATCTTAAAGACATGTAATGCTAATTAGTCGTTGTGATTAAAAAAATAAATTTCTTTAAACATTTATCATCACTCTCAAAAATGTTTTGTTTTGGCTTTTTGGTTTTTTTTTGTTTCTTTTGGTTTTTGGCAAGGCAATTGGGGTTAAGTGACTCGCCCAAGGTCACACAGCTAGTATGTGTGTCAAGTGTCTGAGGCCAAATTTGAACTCAGGTCCTCCTGACTCCAGGGCCGGTGCTCTACTCACTGCGCCACCTAGGTGCCCCATGTGCCACCTAGCTGCCCCAAAAATGGTTTTTTTTTTTAATACCTGGAAATACAATGATTTCTTTTAACAAAAAGTACCGTAACTCCCTCCTTACTTACAATACTGAAAATATAAGAAATCCGTTGATTAGTCAGAATTTACATATTTGTTTCATATGTAGTATAACTATATATCATTCCTATTTTAGATTGAGCTTCTAGATTAGCGATTTCAATTCTAATTTTGTTATGGACCAGAATATTTCTATCTCGGGGGATATTGATCCTTTTTGAACATTTCGAAAATAATTTTCATTTAAAAAATAAGCAAATGTCATATGGCAGAAAAAGTGAGAAAGAAATATGGGAGAAAATCTGAGAATTACTGCTTTAGATGGTAGAGATTTAAAAATGTGCAATATAATGGCTTTAACAAATTATCTAAATAATGATAAAGACACCTAAATCAAGCTAATTAGAAGAAAATAGTCATAGCAATATAGCCTTATGGTTAATTTTTTTCCTCTGCCTTCTTGGAAGTCACCCCTTGTCAGGTGATCATACAAGAATTGATGAAAGTATCTTGACCTGAAGAAGAATGTAAGCAAGCAAGCATTTGGACTGCTTGTATACACATACCTACTGGATCTTTCAATAGAGAGTCAGTTCGTTAAGGACAGAAACTGCCAGGGTTTTCTGTTTGTTTTTGTATGACTAGCACTTAGCATAGTGCTCAGTATAGATGAGGCATTCAATGAAGGATTACTAAATTGAAAATTGAACAGAATTCTAAAACACTTGTTAAACTATTCACAGCAGTATTTAAAACTGTTACAATTACCTTTTCTTTTTACATAACCTTCATTTCGAAATGCATCTCCTACCCAGAGGCCCATACTCTGTGATGGCTTGAGGATTAAAGATTTATTTCCCCTGCTTCCATAAAAGGTCATGGACCCTCTTCCAGTCATTGGAAGTTACTGTTCATATGTTTAAATAATCCTTTCCAAATGTCAATGCCAGACTAGAAAATCGTATGAAAATATAAGCTTGGACCGGCCAGGACTAGAAGCCAGTTTGATCAACTTACGCTGTATTGTTACAAAGTCTCACAAGTCAAGGGGTCAACTGATATAGAAAAAGGGTGTTTGTTTATCATTCACATTGAAGGCCAGAGTGTAGAGTAGCTCTGACCGTAGTTAGAAAAAAAAAAGTTTCCAATATCAGATTTTCCACCTTTCTTCCTAAAAAGGGTATACATTTTAAAGCATTTCTTTATCTCACTAGGTCCTAAAGTTAAAGTTAAATTCTACATTAACAAACATCAAATCAATTTTATCCCTCCCTGCTTAGACATTTTGGCAAATATGATCTAGCTATAAAGCCTTGACCATTCTTCCCTGCTATGACTACAACACTAGTTTGAAATTATACCAATTCTAAAATATCCTAAAATCATATCGAAATATTCAAAATGTATATTCTAAATGCATATCAAATGCATGTGCCCATCAAATATTCTAAATGCAAATGCAAAATAATCAAATGCATATACCTATTATGATAAAACAAGTATTTAAAAAGTTCATTAAAGGAGATGTCTTTGGAGAAAGTAGAGTCATCTTCCTTTTCAAGGTAGTTACAGTGTTTCTAGGTTAATGTGTCCTAGTAATGTTATTCAGAAGACACCAGATTAATGGAAGTTTATGTCACATAGAACGCCAATGGCCTTTGTGTCTTTTTACATATCAGTTCATTTGGTGTGCAAATTAAATTAAAAGGTTCTGTTGATATCATTTCTGTACGAATCTTAAGAAGCTACATGATAACTGATAAGGCATTATTTCTGTTCTTGTCAAAAGAGTTCAGAGAGCATTATTTGACATTACCTGCCATATTTAAGGATAACAGTTATGTAGATTACTACTCTCCTCTTTTTGTTTTTATGCTATCTTTTAGTTGTATTTGTATTACAAAAATATTAATCCCCATTAGAAAAAGCTCATATCATATAAATTCACTTATATACATAACACACATATTAATACAAACATATGCAAAACATATATACACTTACAAAATGTATATATACTATATACAATATATTAATATAAAATATACATATACATACAATATCATGTTCTAACATGATTCCATAGCTATGACAATATTAATATAGGAAAAACCTCTCAAGATGCATTCATAAATACTATCTCCTCAAACCATTAGAAATAGAGTCTATTTTACAGATGGAGGAGGGAATATAAACATATGGATTAAAAACCAAACCATTAATATTTATTTTCCTAAAGCTTCCATTTTAAGGAGTGTAAGTACTGCTGACAACATTTGAAATGTTCTATGTGGATAAAAAGAATATTTAAATACTGAAGAAATCTTCCAATCTAAGAATAATGAAGCTAATACTCAACATATTTTAATCACAAAAACTTTCTGCCAACAAAAAAAATTACAACAATAACAATATAATAACTGACATTTATATAGCATTTCAGAGTCTGGAAAACACTTTAAATATATTTTCTCATGAGCTTCACAACAATAGTGTGAGGTCAGTATTACAGGCATAAATATCCAATTTTTAAAATGAGTAAAGTGAAACCTGGAGAGGTTAAATGACTTATCCACAGTTAGCTATTAAGTGTTAGAAACACGATTTAGGATTTTAGACTTACAGGTCAAAGAGCTTTTACAGATCATCTAGTCCAACCCTTTCATTTTAGAGACAAAGACTGAGGGGCACATGGAAGTTAAAGGACTTGGCCCAAGGTCACATGGGAGTAAATGGCAGAACTAGCATTCGAACCTAGGTAATTCTGGATCCACTGTTCCCACGTACTACATACATTACCTCTTTTTTCCCCTGACTTTAACCATACTCTGTTGAACAAAGTACAGCTTCATTTTCAATGAGGAAATTATATCTGTAATTACTTCAAAAGAATATTTTATTTAATTTTAATTTTACTTTATTTTTAATTTTTTAAATTTAATTTTTATTATTTATTTATTATAATATATAATATATATTATTTATTTATTATAAATAAAAATTTAATTTTTTAAATTTAATTTAATTTTAATTTAAAATTCTATTTTAGATGCAGCTAAACATTAATTATACTTAAAAATTTTTGCTACCACAGAAAAACTTATTTCTAGCAGTATCTGTTTCCCTCCCTTTTTTTTTCAAAAATGTATTTCCATTCTTTTACTAGGCAGGTACTATGGACATTTCATATCTCTGGGTTTTTCCAAGTCACAAATGATTTAAGAGTAAAACCCATACAGAATTTAGGAAAATAGGCTTAGGAGCCAAGACAAGCAACACATGGGAAGTGCTGCAGGCAATTGGGCATAGAATTATAAACATTACACTAGTACACCCATGAGATAGCAAGATGTAGCCACACCTGGAGAGTCACTCTCATAATCCATTCCCAAGCCAATAATGAAAACAAGACTGAAGCCAAAATGTGCAAATTCAACTGCACTACATTGGCTCTGGTCTCAGAGGTCTCTACATCAAACAAGCATAAAATAAGCTGGATTCACTTTAGCCAAATATGTTTCCACTTGAACAAGATCATAGTTTGTTAAGAAGGCCTCAGGACTTTACTAGATGCTGTAAATCTGCTATGCAGCTGTGGGTGGCACAAATCTCACAATAAACTAGACTACTGAACAAACAGGGAAAGTTCAATGTAAAATAAGCTAACCCAGAACAATGAAACGATCATCAATCACCCACAGCCACTTCCTGGAGGAAATACATACCCATATTTTCTCTATCATAACTGAATTATTACATTGCTAACTGGCTCACAAATGTCACGCTGTCCCCTCCTACCTCTACTCCTTCAGTCATGTGTGTAATGGATCTATACCACTCCCTTCTTCACCTACTGAAATTCCTCTTTTCCTTCATGCCTGTCTCTGCTTGGCAGTTGAGCCCACTCTCCAGAAAACTAACACAGAGCGGACTCTAAGGATCCATACTTAGGAACGCCTTCTCTGTAACTCACTCCAGGCACAGATTTAGCTAAAAAGATCCAAATTCAGATGTCCTTCCTCCTTCATGTTCCCTTCTCATTATTCTACTCCAACCTATATGCACTCTTATCCGTGCTCTGTTCTTCATTGACTCAGTTTTCATGACATGCTCCACCACAAATGCGCCTGGGCCTACCAAACCACAACACATAATAGACAGTTAAAAAACATCTGTTAGTCTAAGTTAATTAGATTTTTAAATTGCTAATTTCCAAAGGATAATAGGGAGTATAATATAGTAAAAAGCACTGGATTTGTGGTCAGAGGACTTAGGATCAAATCCCAGCTCTGACAATTGCTACCTGTTACCAAGGAAGAATCATGTTCTCTCCCTGGGCTTCCGTTTCTGCACGCATAAAATGAGAGGTGAGGGAAACTGAACTAGATGACCTCAAAGGTCCCTGACAGTCCTTAATCTATGATCCTATTAAAGTCAAGAAGGGTTATATTATAAACGGAGAAACAGTTTACTTAATGATTTAGCTAAGTAACCGAATCACAAAGTTAGACTGCAACCATCTAGTCCTAAGAGTACTTGAAAAAGAATCCCTAAAATATTCCCAGTCAATCCGAGCTTTGCTTGAAGCTCTCTTATGAGAGGCATCCCATTCCATTTTTTGAATAGCTATAAATGTTACAAAATTAACCCTTTGAGTCAAATCCAAATCTACCTCTCTGCAATTTCCATTCATTACTTTTTGTTCTGTCTGCACAGAACAAGTCTATTTCTTCCTCCATATGTTGGGTCTCCAAATACTTGATGGCTATCATAGCCTTCTCCCCTCCCAAGTCTTCCTTCATTCAAGAAAATCATTTGAAGTCCCTTCCAATGATTTCTTGTATGATCTTCAGGACTCTCATCATCCTGGATGCCACATTTTGGAGAGCGTCTAGTTTGTCAATGTACTTCATAAAATGGGTTGCGTACTTGAAACAAATACAATACTCCAGATGGCTCTGATCATACTATGCTTCATCAAGGTCACTCACCTATTTACCATCACTTCAGGGTCTATTAAGTAAAGCTACTTTGAAACTACCCTTGCAGAAAAGCATAATTATTAAATGCATCCTTTTATAACCATAATACAATAAAAGTTACATTTGATAAATGGCTGTGGAAGGATAGATTAAAAAGTAATTGGAAACTACATAATCTAATCCTAAAGAATGACTAAATAAAAGAACAAATCCTAAAACAAACTATAATTTCACTAAAGAAAATTACAACAATGAGACAACACATTAAAGTTTCTGAGATCAAACTAAAGCATTACTTTGGGAAAAATTTAAATCTCTAAACGCTTATATCAATGAAAAAGAGAAAGAGCAGATTAACGAATTGGGCATGTAATTTTAAAAAACTAAAAAAGAACAAACTAAAAATCCCCAAATAAACACCAAAAGACATTCTAAAAAAATCAAAGGAGACATTGATAAAATTGAAAATAAAAAACAAAACACTGAACTAATAAATAAAACTAAAAGCTGGTTTTATGAAAATAATAAAATAAACCACCAGTTAATTTGATATTTTTTAAAAAGAAGAAAATCAAATTATCAGTATGAAAAATGAAAAGGGTAAATGTACAACCAAGGAAGACGAAGTCAAATGAATTATGAGGAGCTATTTTGCCCAATTATATGCCAATAAAACTGATAAGCTACTTGAAATGTGTTGGGGTCCTCACCACCCCAAATCCCAGGCCTTTCTTGTTGGGGTTCCCTGTTACCCCAAATCCCAGGCCTTTGTCCAGCAAAGGCCTGATCTCGCAGGCAATGAACGAGGCAAGAGGCATGAGATGGTGAGCAGCTCCGTTTATTCAAATTAGTAGCCAAACTTTTATAGCTTTGATTACGTAGCACTAGGGCCGCCCTGGTTCCTCCTGGTTCCTCCTACTCTCTTCCCCTCTCCTTCCCGCGCTCTCCCCATAATTCACCTGTGCACAGGTAAATCCAGAAAAGAAACCGGCACCACGTTGCCAACAAGAGCGAGACCCTTCCTCCTGACTCCATCTTTTCCCACCCTTACTTCAGAGCCCTGAGTTTACCTCAGCAGGCCCTGGGTGCGGAGGTCCAGCAAGGGCAGGGGTCGGCTCTAACTCGCCCTGTTACAGAAATGGACGAATATTTACAAAAAAAATATAAACTGTCCAAGACAACAGAAGAACTAGAATACTTCAATAACCCTGTCTTAGAAAATTGTTTGAATAAGCCATAAATGAATTCCCTAAGAAAAAAATCCCCAGAACTAGATTGATTTAGAGATGAATTCTACCAAATATTTAAAGAACAATTAATCCCAATACTATATGACTATATGAAAAAAAATAAGGAAAGGATAATTGTTGGATAAGATGTGGGAAAATTGGAACACTGGTGGAGTTGCAAACTGATCCAACCATTCTGGAGATCAATTTGGAAGTATGGTCAAAGGGCTATAAAACTGCATACCCTTTGACCCAGCAATACCACTTCTAGGTCTGTATCCAAAGAGATCATAAAAACAAGAAAAGTACCCAAATATACAAAAATATTTAGAGCAGCTCTTTTTGTGGTGGCAAAGAATTGGAAATTGAAGAGATGTCCATCAATTGTGGAATGGCTGAACAAGTTGTGGTATATGAATGCAATGGAATACTATTTTGCTATAAAAAATGATGAGCAGGCATACTTCAGATAAACCTGGAAAGACGTATATGAACTGATGCTGGGTGAAATGAGCAGAATCAGGAGAACATTGCACACAGTAACAGCCACATTGTGCAATGACTGTCTTTGATAGACTTAGCTCTTCTCAGCAATGCAAAGATCTAAGATAACTCCAAAACACTCATAATGGAAAATGCTATCCACATCCAGAGAAAGAACTGGGGAGTTTGAATGCAAACAAAAGCATATTATTTGCTCTCGTTTTCTTTTGTTGCTTGTTTTCTTTCTTCTTTCCTGTGGTTCTTCCTGTTGCTTCTAATGCCTCTTTACATCATGACTAATGTGAAAATATGTTTAATATGAATGTATAAGTAAAGTAGTACCTATATCAGAGGGAGAGGGAAGGAGAAAATTTAAGACTCAAAATCTTATGGAAGTGAACATAGAAAACTAAAAATAAAATGATTAATTATATTTTTTTAAAAAAGAAAGAAGGAATCCTACCAAATTCCTTTTCTAACATAAATCTGGCATTGATAATTAAACTACGATGAGCAAAAAGAGAGAAAGGAAACTTACAGACCAATTTCCCAAAGGAACACTCAGGCAAAATTTCTAAATCATATCAATGTCACAGACTATACACTGTGACCAGGTGAGATTTATATGTGCAATGCAAGACTGGTCCAACATGAGGAAAACTATAAACATAATTGACTATTATCAATAAAAAATATGATCGCATCAATAGATGCAGAAAACTTTTGATAAAACACAATACCCATTCCCATTAAAAACATGAGAAAGTATAGCAATAAATGAAGTTTTTCTTAAAATGATAAATAGTATTTATCTAAAATCAAGAGCCATAAATAAATGTAATTATTTATTAATATTATTATCTATTAAGAGTATTTGTAATGGGGATAAACTACAAAATTTCTCAGTAAGATCAGAGGTGAAACAAGGATATCCATGATCATCACAATTATTAAATATTGTAGTAGAAATGCTTAGCTTGAGCAATAAGACAAAAAAAGAAAAAAGAAACTGAAGGAACTGGAATAGGCAATGAGGAAACTAAACTATCAATCTTTGCAGATTTTATGAGTGTATACTTAGAGAATTCTAGCAAATGAACCAAGAAATTAGCTGAAACAATTGACAACTTTGACAAAGTTGCAGGATAGAAAATAACTGCACATTCATCAACAGTATTTCTATATATTACCAACAAAACCCAGCAGGAAAAGAAATTCTGCTTAAAATAACTGCAAACAATATACAATGCTTGGGATTCTACCTGCCGAGATAAATCCAGGAACTATATGAACACAACTACGAAACACTTTTCATACACAAAAAAAAGACAGAACTGAGTACCTGGAGAAATTTTAATTGCTCATGGGTAGATTGAAACCGATATAATAAAAATGACAATTCTATCTAAATCAATTTACTTATTCAGTGCCATTCTAATCAAACTACCGAAAATTTACCTTATAAAACTAGAAAAAATAATCACACAATTCATGTCAAAGAACAAAAGAATATCAAGGAAATCAAAGAAAAAAATGTGAAGGAAGGCAGTTTAGCAGTATTAGATCTCATATTATATTACAAAGTGGCATTCATTAAAACAATCTGCTTCTAAGGAAGAAATAGAGTGAATCTGTGGAACCGATTAGGTACACAATAAACAGTAGTAAAAAACCACAGTAATATCATGTTTGATAAACCGAAAGATCTAAGCTTTGGGGACAAGAAGTTACTATCTGACAAAAATTGCTAGTGAAACTAAAAAGCACTGTGAGAGAAGATAGCCTTAGACTAACATTTCACACTATATAAACAGTAAGGTGAAAATTAATACATGACAAACATAAAGGGGAATATAAGCAAATGGGGAGGGCATGGAAAGTTTTGCCTTTCAGATATTTGGATGAGGGAATAGTATATAATCAAATAAGAGATAGAGAAGATCAAGGGAAATAAATGGATAAGTTTTATTATATTAAACTTAAAAGGTTTTATATAAAGAAAACAAAAGAAGTCAAAATTAGAAAGAAAGCTAGAAAATAGGGGGGGTGGGAGAAGTGTTTGTACCAAGTTTCTCCGAATAAGGCTTCACTTCTCAAATACAGGAAAATGAATAAAATTTATAAAAATAAGAGCCAATCTCTAACTGATAAATAGTCAAAGGATATGAACAGGTAGTTTTCAGATGAAGAAATCAATGCTATCAACAGTCATATGAAAAAATACTCTAAATCACTAATGATTAGAGAAATGCAAATTAAAACAACTCTGAGATATCACTTCACACCTATCAGACTGGCTAACATGACAGAAAAGGACAATGACAAATACTAGAGGGGATGTGGATAAATAGGGCCACTGATGTACTATTAGTGGTGTTGTGAACTGTTCCAAACATTCTGGAGAAAAAAAATTGGAACTATGCCAAAAGAACTATAAAATTCTGCATACTCTTTGACTCAGAAATACCACTATTAGGTCTATATCCCAAAGAGGTAAAAGAAAAAGGAAAAAGACTCACATGTACAAATATATTTATAAGCAATTCTTTTTGTGGAAAAGAATTAGAAATTGGGGGAATCCCATCAAGGGACTGGCTGAACAGGATAGGAAATGATTATAATTTAATACTATTTTTGTAGTACAGAAAATGTCAAAGAGGATGGTTTCTGAAAAATATGGAAAGAATTCTATGAACTGATGCAAAGTGAAGTACGAAGAACCAGGAGAACATGGCACTAGCAATATTTTAACAATGATCAACCGTGAAAGACTTAGCTACTCTAATAAATACAATAATCCGAGAAAACTCTAAAAGACTCAATGAAACCTCCTATCCACCTGCAAAAGAAGTATTGATGAACTCTTGTGTATACTGCAGCTTAATTTTTTCACTTTATTATTCTTGCTTTTTTTTTGGGGGGGGGGACATAGCTAATGTAGAAATCTATTTTGCATGATTTCAAATGAATAACTGACATGATATTGCCTCCCATCCCAATAGGATCAGCTAGAGGAAGGGGGAGAATTTGGAACTCGCAATTTTTAAAAATTAAAGTTAAAAATAAATAATTTTTTTAAAGATAGGTCTATGTAGTTCCATTTGCTCTGCTTCTATGTTGGTGCTGGCAGCCAAGGTAGAAAAGCAGACAGAAGGTGAACAGAATCAGAAGTTTTCAGAATATCTTCAAATATTAACCTAGCTATTGGTACTCTTAAGTGTGATCTCCTCGGCCAGTAACCAACATGCGGACATATAGGAGGAAGTAAATTCTATTTATCTTCACATTTCTCTGTAAACGAAACCAAGAGTCAAAAGTAAGCTATAGTTAAGGAGAAGAATGGCTCATAGGTTCTCTGTTTGGAGAAAGAAACACAAGTTAGTGGAGTCGATTTTATTTTATGCCCTGAGGCAACAAAAAACATACTTTCATTTGATATTTCCATCCCTTATAGTAATGTACATGGGAAGTATTTGCAAAAAAAGATCACCATGAAAATAAATGTGGCTCAAAGAATCAATATCTATTGTTGAGAGTAAGAAGCTAAAGAAATTCTACTTAGTATCTGATAAAATCTTCCAGTTAAACCAAAATATACTTTGACACTTGGTTCCTTGGATACAAAGATGGAAATGGGAGAGAAGAGCAAATAATATGTTGGAAATTACTATTCAGAAGCAAGAATAGAGAAAGACCAAAAGCTCTTCACAACCTGGACCCAATCTTTTCATCCTTATCACATATGCCTCCCTCCTGCTGCCTCTCATGGCCTCCTTGATGTTCTCTACACAAAATCCCTCCATTTTTGGTGACAGGCCTCCAGCCCTGAAATGTACTCTCTCTCTTCTTCCTTCTCCCTCCCAGAGTCACTAGTTCACTTCAAGACTCTACCATCACTTCTTACATGAGGCAGTTCCTGGTTCCTTCAGCTCCTACTCCCTTCTCCCCACCTCAAGGTTACTGAGTATTTGTTTTGCATGTCTGCATACCATCACCCTTGAAAATAAGGTCCATGCATGTGTCATGCATTTTTTTCTACATGATCCAGAAACAATATATGCCAATTAGTGCATCTGAGATAAATTTAAATGATGCACCAGAATGGTCAAAGAAGGATCTGGTCACCTTTCATCCATGCATGAGTTCTTGACAATGAACTGAAGCCTGTACATTCAATCGCACATCACTGACCATATATAACCATCTCTTAACCCTGAAAATATTTTGCATTAATGAATTTTTGCAAGACTAGTGGGGATGACACACAAGATAGCTTGTATTGAAGGCAACAAGGAGCGAGGTCATACCATGTGCTTTAATTTGCAGTCTCTTTGTACTTCTTGGAAAAACTCATTGCAAGACAGTCTTTTTGTTAGCATGTTTTGGAATACCACACATTCATGAAGTACAATAAAAGTATATGGTGATATATATATATATAATATATATATTATATATATATATATCTTAAAGGGTTAAGAGTTTCTAAAATGCAAGTATTCCTACTTCTGACTTCATTTCATATTTATGTTTGCAGGAAATGGTATTTTAATTTAATATTTAAATGTATTATTTCTTATTTAAGATTAAGTATCACTTAATATTAAAAATTTAATATCTGATTTTCTTTTCTCAGAAATATGTCTGTGTTATTTCTTATAATTTTATAGGATTTTATATTCTTTTGTAGTTTAACATGGATATTTTGGGAAAACAGCTGACATTCCCTAGTACTTTACAAGAGTTTCTCATATGTCTTTAATATGATTATATCTATCAGGGAGAATCAAGTTTGTTGTCTTGACATAATTGACTCCATTTTGTATCAAACCACCATTATAATGAAATATTTTAATGTTTGTTTTTCATAGCTTGTTTTGTAATATTAAGATAAGCTTATGAGTGGCACAGGTTGGTAAACAATATGTGAGCGTTCATAAACTACTGATAAACATATCAGGTCCCCAGATAGGACAGGCCAAGAACGGGAAAATTTGAAAAGCAATCTCATCATTGGCCCACATCATCAGGTATTAATCAAATAATCTGGTAAATAAGTTGGGTCACAGGCCACCAATCAGAATGTAGGTGTAATCAGCTAACATCATAGCTAGAACTTTATGAAAACCCACAAAAGGCCTGTAGCACTATTAAACATAAGTAATAGGAAATCACTCTTGCCTAAGCAAATCAGTTTTGTACTGTGTTACAATATCCTGTTGATATAGTTTTTAAAATATTATAAATTATGCATAGTGCACTATACCAGATAATAAAAAATAAATATCAGGATTACAATACCATATTTGTGACTACAAAAGAACTATCAAAAGACTAACCACTTCTTAATTCCTGTTATCTAGCTCAAGTGTCTTGCTTTGAAGAGTCTAATGAATTGATTAACTGATTCTCTACATTTATCTTAAGTGTAAAACTAATAAAAAATAAAATTAAACTTTAAAATTGTATATTTGCTGAATAAAAAAAGATTATCAATTGATTATTTTCTTGGTGATTATCTACAAAGGTGATTCATGGTAATATATCATTCTTTTTTTTAAGAAAAAGTCAGGGGGCATCACCTATGATAAACAACAAATAACAATTCTTAAAATTAGATTTGTTATGTCTTAACTGACAGCAAGTAACCTCTCGATGATGTGCAAGGATAAAAATAAATTAAAAAGTAGAAAAACAAAAGTAATTTTGAAAAGTTACAATGTATAACTGAGGCAACTCCAACATGACTTATTTAAATAAAGAGTTGATATGAAATAATGGAAAACGAATGATGCTGGACAACAACCTTAATTATAATGATCTCTTAAGGAATGTTAACTGAAATTTTTAAAAAGGCATAATATGATAAAGACTATAGAAACAACATTGGTGTTAATTCTTATCAAATAGAGAAATATAGTAGCTAAGGACTACCCTAAGTTTACAGTATTAACTCCTTCGTAACATCTCAAGGAAAAGATATGAAAGAACTATGTACAATAACATAAAATAGTAAGAAGGAATTGAAGAAAAGTAGGCTTGAATTAAGCAAAAATCATTAAGATACTATTTGTGCACGGAACCAGAATTTAGCAAACAATGGAAAATGGAAAAGATGTGCAAAGATCTTATTTTTTAAAGATTTTTTAAGAACATGTGAACTCTAATTCCACAGGTCAGAATCTGTTAGAGGAGGAAGAAAAAGTGAAAATGAAAACAAAGCTATGAAGAGCACTTAGACCTAATACAGAAAGGAGGTTTAATTTGTAAGCAACACAAATTTAAGGATATTGAACATCTGATTCTAAAGGTAGCTAATGGAGATCAAAATATTCAAAGTATAGTAAAAACCTCAGTGGTGAAAAATCCCACCATTTATCATCTGACAGTCAACCTTTTAAGGAGTCTGTTTTGATGGCAGTAGGCTGATTATCAAACAGCAGATAAATTGCCTACTTCATCTACATGGTAGAAATTTTTTAATTGGAGGTTGTGAGTTATTTTGAATGTAATCTTATCTTTTCAATTCATCTAAATATAACAAAGCAGTAGAGGACAGAACCATGTGGTATGAGGGACACCTCCACAACAATCCTCAAAACCATAATTTAGCTTTATAGGAATTCACTAGAGCTGATATACTCCATTGCACATCTTTTGAGAATTCAAGAATTAACTTCATGCTAGGAAAAGGCTTTGAAATAAGAATTTTATAGATGATACATAACTATATGGCAGAAATTATCATCATATTCTTCAGTGTATTTGAGTTTGGAAAATAACTTACCTTGAATTTTTCTCAAAACGTTGTGCTCTTAATTGGAAAGACATATACAAAGAAGATGCTATGGCCAATAATTGTTGTTTTTCTATCTTGGTTAATTTATGACCTGGAAGTAAAAAACAAAAGGAGGAAAAATAATTTAAATATTTACATAAACATGTAAGTGTCATATAAAATTATTATTTAAATAAGAATTTGTGATGCTAACATTGTGCTGGGTAATTTAAGGAGTTCAATAAGATATGTTTCTTGTCCACAAAATTTTATAGTTAGTGGAAAAACGACATATATGAAAAATTATTAAATAATATCACATTAAAAAATCATGATTGTTATAATAAAGTGAAAAAATTTATCAGGTCTCTGATACATTCCTGAAATTGTCTGATCTTGTTTTTTACTTTAAAAGTGAGCAAAATTCCTCATATCAACAACTCTCCAAGACATATTCCTTACATTCTATTTCTACCACACCGAGGAAGCCAAGACTCTATCAAGAAAACACACTAATTCAAATTTTCCTTATACTAAAACTCTACCAATTAGCTCTTTTCTACTTGTTTCAGGTAATGCTCATCCTTTCCAATGTTAACCACTCTCTAATCATGCTTTATATGATACACTATATTCTCTCAACTACTCCAGCGCCTTAACCAATCAGGGTCTAAGTATCTATCTATACCTACTTCTCTTGTATTTTTTTTTAACATTTATTCATTCACTCATTCATTCATTCATTCATTCATT
>CM053626.1:118544654-118565470 GCA_028646595.1 Phalanger gymnotis | reverse complement strand
GGCGGAGGCAACTCAATTACATAGAAAGTCCTCCAACTTATTTTTGTACCTCCAGACGTTTCTATCTTATCCAACATGAGCAAGTGACCATATGATGACCAGTCAGTCAGTTGAGATGTCTGATGCTTCACAAAACCTAAGATCCCTCTGCTGACATAGCATTTCTAACTGGTGCATCATTTACTTAGTATAGTGTCTTCAGAATATTCAGGTATAAATCTGGTATCAAGCCTTATAAAAATAAGGCACTGAAAGAAGGGGGCATTTCAGATCATGAGGAAGATCTGAGTTCTACTTCATTAGAGGGGATCATGGACCCTTTAATAAAGTACCATTGACTCAGAGCTCTGCCTCAGACTCTTATATTGTAGGATAGACAATTTTAGTCCCCACACTATTAATGCAGTTTAAAAAAAGTATACATAGAAAGAGTGAATGGGTATAAGGTGACTTTAATGAGAAGATACCACCCCCCCCCCGAAAAAAAACAAAACTCCAAACGGGTGAGAAAGAGGATAACACTGGGAACAGAAGGAAGAGAGAGGTCAAATGGAGTAAATTATCTCACATAAAGAGGTGCAAAATACCTATTATAGTAAATGGGAAGATGGAAAAGGGGGTGGGGGCATCGTTTGAACCTTAATCTCAACAGAATTGGCTCAAAGAAGGAATAAAATACAAACTCAGTTGGGTATAGAGCTCTATCTTACTCTATGAGGAAGGAGGAGGGGGGAGTTTGAGAAAAGGGGAGGTAGGAACTGACAGGAAGGAGGTCAGATTGGGGAAAATAGTGGGCAAAAGAAAGGAGGAAAAGGATGAAAACAGAGAACAATAAACACGAAGAAAAATAGGATGGAGGGAAATACACAGTTACTAATCATAACTATGAATGTGAATAGGATATATTTACCCATAAAAAGAAAAGTGGATTCTTACAGCTGGAGTGGATAACAGTTTTCAAGTACTATTATAGAATCAAAGAATTTTAGAGTTAAAAATAACCTCAGGCAATCTAGTTCAACCTCTTGATATTACAAATGAAAAAACAAGCCTCATTACAAGTGATTCAAAATATAAAGCTAGGTTTTGCCACATAATGGTCATAGGCATCAAAATGGTTAAGAATTTGTCTATTCAAATTATGTAATTTATATTTTTAAGTTCTATATTGTAAATAATGAAATACTAGGGCAAGTCATTCAATATAACTGAAGACAAAATCCCTACATCTCAGATACTAAGGAATCACTTCAGTAGCAAATTAAATGAAAATTTTGTTTTATCACTTGAAAAATAATTTTTAAAATATAATAAAGCAATGATGATTTCCATTTTTCTAAACGATGTTTCAAGTGCAAATGAAATATCAAATGAGTATCCCCTTTAGTCTTCTCTGACATTGATAAAATTTAAAATGTAAAAAGTTACTCTATAAAACTAGATCTTGTCATGGTTTTCTTTTCCCCCTTAATCTATTTTAAGATCCATGGTGAATCTAAATGGCTGATGATACAAGAGTGGATCTTTGTATCTTAACTGAGATTACCCCCCCAAAGGCCTGAAATAAAAAGTATTCACATATTAATGCGTTTCTAACCAATAAGCAATAGACTAAACTCAAAACTATTAAATCCTAAAAACCTGGATGAAATTTAGTAAGTCAAGATATTCATTAAAGTAAATCTTGAAATTTTAAAGGAGTCTTGAAATTTGTATTTCTATATCGTTTTTCATTTCAAACGAGAGGAAAGAAACTAACTGCCAAGAAATCACACTATAATGATATGGATGATAGAAATACTTTTTTAAAGTAACTTTACAGCTTCAATAAACTTCTTAATCAAACTCATAAAAAAATTTGCCACCTTAAACATTCAGGAACTTAGAAGTTTTATATTTGCAATTTAACATGACCTCTGTCAAAGTTCATGAGGTCTCCATCTGTGTGTGAATAATTGCCAGACTGAAGACATGAAGAGCCCAAGACTGGCTTGCTCCTGACTACCTGCTGCTTCCAAAACACTGACCAGACATGAGCTCCACACACTCATAGGATCAAACAGAGGCCACCAGGCACTGATTATTTCATGTGAACTTAGAAACTAAATTCAACTAAGTTATATCTTTGCTGTAATGTTTCATTTTCTCAACTAAAATTGGCAATCATTTGGGGGAAAATAATCACATATAGATATTCAAACAATTACAAGAGAAAAGACATTGAACTAGGATTAATTTTATTTCCTTCATTATTCAATTGTTCACCTCTTTACCTCCAAACAATTAAGATACTTGGACAATATATAACTTTGAGTCTTTATCGCAGTTTTGTTGTGATTCTTTCTAAATTACTCATTATAACCTTATTTTCTTTTCTATAGATTAAAAATTTTAAACAGTCAGTATATCTGAAGTTTTATGTCACAAACTATAAATTTTCCTTTGTAAGCATTTCTTAAAGAAAAAGTAACTCAGCAAATGGTAATGATATAACTTGTACATACCTAACAATACAATTTTAATAAGTGCCTTACAACTTTAATGAAATACTTTCATGTATGCTGTAAAGGGTGTTACACACTGTAAAATATATTTCTTAGTAAACATTTCAAAGGAAGTACAACATTTTATCTTTTCAGGAACATCAAGTTTGTTTCTACATGGTGATCACAGCGGTGTGGGGAATGATAACCATGGTTTTTGAAATAACTTTTTTAAGTTCCAGCTTACTTAGTATGCCCTACTCCACTGTTCAAAAAACACTACTATATAAAAATATGGGATGCCTTAACTCATATTTAAATTTTAAATAGTGTAAAAATTACTTTAAAAATAGTATATAGTAGTCAATACATAACAAAATGGATAGGGTACCGCAAGGAAAATAAAAGTTTAATGTCATGTTCAAAGAAGGGTATTTTCATTCTAAATACATATTGACACTAAACATATTCAGTGTTGATTAGCCCTTTACAGTATTAACATCTGTCAGCTTGACATATGCAAACAAAAATCTGCATTTACATGTGTATACACCTAATTGGAGCCCTACAAGCCACTTCATAGATAAACAATTTAATGCTTAACTTCTTGTGAGTTTAATTATGCTAAATTTAATGAAAATAACTTTATTTGCATAATTATTGATGGCTAAAAGTATACTGCTACAAGATTAAACAAAGATCTACTGCTGTACTACAGGTCGACTTTGTATATTATATATCTTAATTAAAGGGTCAAAATTCTATTTCAATTTGAATTTTCAGTTTAAAGTTATGATTTTTAATGTTGTGCTAATATGTTAGCATTAATATACTTTACCTATCTCAAATTCTGTATATCTGTAGAAGAATTATAAAAAACTGACTGTATCAACCACATATGAGCTGTTTTCTTAATGAAAGGTTTCATAACATAATTTAGGAAAGTAAACAGAAGAAAAGGTGATAAATGGTGAGTATTTCATTTAAAATTATTTGTAAAATATATATTTTCTGATAAACACAGCATTTGAATTTATTTAATAAGTAGTCTACAACTTGTGATTAGGGCTTTTCATAAACTAGCAGCATCATAATAAGCATTATATTACCCTACCTCAAATTAATCCTTTAATTCCACTAGTCTGTAAATCTAAGAATAATTCAGCTTTTGTAGGTTACCACCATTTTAAATTTAAGTGCAGATTAAAAATATAGATATATTTTACTGTTATTTGAAGGATATGTTCCCGCCCCCCCCCAAGGATATATGACCTTGAGTCTTCTATCACCAAGAAAAAGTTGTTTTCTTTCCCTTTTAGTTTCCTAAAAACTAGGAAAGAAAAACAAGACACCTCTGTACTCCTAAGTAATAAATGAGAAAATGTAATAGAAATAGTTCAGTATTTTAGGAAGGAAATAGATAAAGTAATAGATAAGACAACCAGGATGATAAGAAGGCTGATATACAAAGGGCCAAAATGGTAGAGTAGAGAAGAAATCAGCCGACCTTTCCTAAATTCCCTTCCAAATAACTCCAATAGAATTTTGGAGCAGCAGAACCAAAAAAAAGTCAGGTGAAACAATTTTCCAGCCCAAGGTGACTTAGGCGGTCCACAGGAAAGGTCTGTCTCACTGAAATAGTGGTGGGCCCTGGGAGCTCAGCTCAGGCCCTGTCTTGAGGGTAACTGCATGGATGGCAGCAGAAGCTTCATGAACTCTCAGCCCACAGATGGGGAAATGAAGGTGAGTAACTGGTCAGCAGGAGATTGTAGGGGAACTTTTGCTACAGCTAGGTTATATTGCCCATAACCAGTTCTGGGTCACAGCCCCATGGCCAAAAAAAAGCAGTATCACCTGCAACAAAGTTGCTACAAGGGAGCAGGATTCCATGTCACGGTTCCAGGACAGTGAGAAGTGCTTATGCTCCCTCATGTGGGAGTAGGGACTGGTTTCAATTTCAAGAAAGAGGTAGGCACAGATAATTGTAGCTGCAGAACAAGAGAGGGACCTGGTCACAGTCCCAGGGCCAGGAGGAGTGCTAGCACTGGTGGCTAGAGGAACAAAGTTGCTACCTGGGCAAAGACCATAACGTAGACCAGTAGAAGAGTGACCACACCTCTCCTTAAATCATGCCATCTTAGAAGCAATGAAAACATACACACTCTGAAAATAGTAGCCGACAAAGCCTAAAGCTAGAGAGAATGCCCTCTCCACTCCAGGAGCAGAGCCAAACAAAAAAAAGACCAGATCGTAAGAAGTTACTATGGTGACAGGGAAGATAAAGACAGAAACCCAGAAAAAGAAAACTATGTCAAATCAGCCAAGCAAAGCCTAAAAGAAAAATATGAATTGCTAACAGGCTGGCAAAGAATTCCTGAAAGAGTTCAAAAATGAGTTTAAATGTAAAATAAGAGAGGTAGCAGAAAAACTGGGAAAAAAAATAAACTGAAGCAACAAAATTATGAAATAAGAACCAAGAGTTTGGTAAAAGAGGCACAATAATCCACTGAAGAGAATATCTTACAAAGCAAAATATAAAATAAGAAAAGCTCACTGAAAAAAAACTATTCTTTAAAATTAAAATTGAGCAAGTGTAAGTTAACACATCCATGAGACTCCAAGAAACAATAAAACTAAATCAAAAGAAAGAAAAAAATAAAAGAAAAGCTGAATTATATCACTGGAAAAACAAATGACCTGGAAAATAGGTCAAAGAAAGATAATTTAAGAATTATCAGACTGCCTGGAAACCTTGATTGAGAAAAAAGCCTAGACATGACATTTCAAGAAATTATCAAGGAAAACTATTTTGATATCCTAGAACCAAAGGGTAAAATAGAAACTGAAAGAATCCACTGACAACCTCCTGAAAAAGACCCCAAAATGTAAACTCCCAGAAATAGTATAACCAAATGCCAAAGCTCCCAGGGTCAAAGACAAGATATTACAAGCTGCAAAAAAGAAACAATTTAAATAAAATGGAGCCACAGTCAGAAGATCACACAATATTTAGCAGTCTCTACATTAAAAGATGGGACAGCAAGTTAATAACCAAGAATAATGAGAGTGAATTGACTATGATGGGATAATTTCAAAAATAAAAATTAAGGGGAAAGAAAAGGGGATGCATTGGTAAAAGGGGGACGTAAGAGGAAGAGCAGAGAGAATTATGACACAGAAAAGATGCACGAAACCAAGCTTTTACAATGGAGGGGAAATATGGGGGGGGGGGCTGTAAAGTTTGAACCTTACCTTCATTGGAATTGGCTCAAACAGGGAATAACATAATCCGACTCAGCTGGGTATAGAAAAGTATCTTACCTTACAGGACAGTAGGAGGGGAAGAGGATAAGAGAAAGGGAGTGGAGTTGATAGAAGAGAAAAAAGATAGTGAAGTAGTGGTCAGAAGCAAAACAGACTTCTGAGAAGGGACAGTGCTAAATTTATCTCTACCATATCTGATCACTTCATCTTATGAGATTCAGCCTGATGTTCTGCTATGTCAAAAATTTTCTGAACTTTGCCATTCAATATGTTAGCTATTCCAGACAAATTTGTGTCACTCAAACATTGCTTATAAAGAAGCAATCCTCAAAACCACTTAGTATTCATTTAAAAAACCAATATACATGATAAGGAAAAATCAGAAATAATGGATATCAATAATATATAATTGATAAACTACAAAACACAATAAATACAAAATGGAAATATGGCTGGAATATTAGATGCCATAAAAATATCAGAAGGGAAACCAATCATATGCCTTTCATAGTCATGGGCAGATGAATCATTTATTTACCAAGAGATATTGGAAATTTAAAAAGCAAAAACAGATTATATTAATTACAAGAAACTGTAAAGTTCTTGAACAAGCAAAATTGCTATATTTAAGATTAAAGGGAAGAGGCTGACTGGGAAAAAATATTTGTATCTAATATCTCTTATAATGAATGCTTCCATATCAACCAATCAACCAGAATCTAATGGGATGCCTTAGATTACTTACTATCTCTTAATAGTCTTAATGGCTAAATAAAAAGACTGTAATGAAATATTATTGCACCACAAAAAAATGACAAGAAAGATGATTTTAGAGAAGGCTGGATTATATGAATTTATGCAGAATCAATTGAGCAGAAACAGGAGAGCAATATATACAAAGAAAACAACATCATAAAAATAATAACTTTGAAAGATGTAACATTTCTGACAAAAGTAATGACTATAGTAGTTTCCAGAGAACCTACAATGAAACATGGGTTCCAGAGAACCTACAATGAAACATGCATCAGTGGTGCAGAGGCATACACACATGTGCATGTGTATATACACATGTGTGTATATATGTGTATACATATGCACACATACATTCTCCCCTCAGTAACCAAAGGAGGACCTCGTAATAAATATGGCCAAGCAAAACTTCACAATGAAGTGGCCAAAATACATACATTTACATGTATAAGGAATTTATCTTTTTTTTGCTCCTCTAAATACATACACACACACACACATACACACACACTCTCTCTCTCTCTCTCTCTCTCTCTCTCTCTCTCTCTCTCTCTCTCTCTCTCCCCCCCTCCCCCAACCATCTAACTTTCTATCTACACACTCACACATACACACACACACACACACACATACATACACACACAACAATGGTAATCAGGGCACGATTTTTTGCAGCTCTCTTTTGGAATGTTAAGGCTATCAAGTGCCTTTAATAAGTCTGGCCTTTGTTTGAGTGGGACTGATAAAGTGGGATCTTTTTGTTTTGGAATGTTTCTCAGCACTAAGATCATTGATAGTCATTGATTGGAAACAATGAAGTGGTACTACAGATGGAAGAACTTTCCCACACCCTGGTGTTAGTGATTTACCCCACCCTAAATGGTCAGCCCCAAGTCCCCAGGGCCTTGAATAGCTGGAAGGTTCCTGCAACATTAGCGTTTGACTTTGGGGGATACACTCATTGAAAGGGTAATGAGAATCTGGGTAAGATGTTGAAATGGCCCCTCCAGCTTTGATGACCCAGATGTTGGTGCTTCTCTGGTAACTATGTATTGCCATGGATAGATTGGTTTGTGTTATTTGCTCTGTTTATATAATATATGTTTGTATTTACCTTGAAGTTCAGGGGGCTGATCTTTTCCCCCTAACCTAAGTGAATGATACATGTATGTTTAATTAACATGATTGTTAACCTTCACAATTGCTTTTCTTAGAAAAGTAGATGAAAGAACCTGGGCTAGAAGCCTTCCTGTATGCTGGTGTTATTGGCCTTACACAGCCACAGCAGCTGCTAGCAACATTGTTGTTTTACACACACACACACACACACACACACACACACACACACACACACACATTTAGGGCCACCGGATGGATGAGTTTTGCTTGACCATGCTTATTTGCTACAAGGTCCCTCCTTCTCCTCTTTGTTAGTGGGAGAGAAACTAGTTAAAAGGGTGGAAAGAGGATTAGCAACACTGATGACAAAAAAAAGAGGGCCATGGAAGCAGTTTTTTAAATGCACAAAAGATAACAGAAGGAAGTTAAAAAAGAAGTATAGAAAAGGAAGACAGTTTTGAAAGCAACAAGCATATTTTATTATTATAAACTTTTTTATAAAGCAAGCAATGTGAAACAGAATTATAGCTCAGTGTAGAATACTCTTTTCAGCTCTGGTACATGAATGAAATGAATTTTTTGTATTTTTAATTTCAGAATAAAAAAATTAACGACAGACACATTTTAAAAACTGTATTATTATTTTCTACCAAAAAGAAGGAGCCAGACTGTAAAGTCTTTGAGAGAAGTAGGAGGGAAGTAGATTATACCAATGAGAATAAAAAAATATATCATAATTAGACTGCCTGCCCCCTGAAGTAAGAGTCTGCAGCTATACAGCATTTAATTCATTACAACAACCACCAACAAACGGCCTAAAATATGCAAAGCACATAGAAATGCAAAGATATTTAAGTAAAACATGAAGAAAATCAATATTCAATTTCTATCCTTTTGAAGCATAACCGATAAAGCAAGACTCTGGAAATGGCAATGGGTAAAAGCAAAGAATATGTTGACCCATCCTTAATCGAAAAAACTAGCTATGTTCTGCTTAAATGTTCTTAAATCATTTTTAAAAAGCATTTAATCTGTTTATAAAATCACAAGCAACTTTGAAAATGAGGCAGAAGACTGGGAGATTAGCAAAGAAACTAAGCATGTATTTATTTAAAATATCTGAAGGGAAATCCCCTTTGAAAGGGGAAGATGTTTTCCTAAAAAGCATCATGGAAAATGGAAAGAATATATAATTTAATTCAAATAAATTCAAAAGCCATTTGTTCACTTCCTATTATTTGCAAAGAACTGGACCAAATTATACTGTGGCTTCTATGCCTTTAAATCTTGTTCTAATTGTAACAAGAATGGTATGTTCTACAAATATTAAGACTTTTTATTAATGTGAAGGGCTTTAAATCGCATTTAAGTTTGTAGAGAAAGTATAAGTGAGTATAATTATGAGCTGACTATGAAAAGCTTAGTCATTTAGAATAAGTGACTATGGATAGGAATTACTCTTTGGTTGGCACTGACCACCAAAAATTTGGCAAGATTGCCCACCAAGAAACAAATATCCCACTGTGTGCTATGCTAGCCTCACAAACCAAAAGATCTTTAGCTCTGAAATACTACTACATGCAACCACCCAAAATTTAAATGTAAGAAAGAAAAGCCAGAGAACATATATAAATCTGGATGTAGACAGATTGTAGATGAAATTGTCACTCTACTGAGCCCAGAGAAAAGACCCAGTTTTAGCTGAATAAAAGAGAAAATAGTCACCTAAAATTTATATTATATACCCACACACGTATGTGTGTGTGTATACCTATGTGTGTATAAAGACTTAAGAAAATTCTAATTTCTGACAAGCCCAGAACTGACAGAAGACAACGGTATCCCAAACTGGTAAAAGTATGAATACAGAAGTTAAGTTCCTTTAGAGAAGGATGTTTTTTCATTTATGACTTTGTACCCCCAAAACCCACAACAGTTCCTGGCACCAAGAAGCCTTAGTAAATGCTTAATTGTTGGTTGCCATATGCAATGCAATAGTGACTCTGCAAAAGGCACTGGTCCTCATGCAATGGAGTATAAGATAAAAGGGAGCATTTGCCAAAGGTTCCCTCTCAATCATGTAAATACCTACATACCACTTTAAATGGCTCTTACAAAGACACTGTGTCTTCCACCCAAACTAACCTGAAAAAGCACACTAAGCTCCTGAATCAGTGTCCTACATAGTGTCAGTGGCCCCCTGCAGGTTAGACAAGAAGAATCGAGAGGGAAAGCTTCTCCAGTGAGGTCAGATAGCATGTCTGTGGTGGACAAAAGCAAGTTTATCTTCTCACCCACAGAATACACTCTCCTTCCAATCTCGGCAGGATGAGCAGGAGCAGGTTTCTTTTCTTCATAATCTAACTACTAAAGTTTGAAGTAGGATGAAAGATTCTGTTTTCTGAAGACAGAAACTCTTGTCTGCAATATCTTGAGAACCCCTATAAATATGATCTTCCCTTCCATCTTGTAAACTGAAGTGGTTAGGATAACAATAAAAAAAATTTCAAAGCGAACCAGGTTTTGCTTTAAGTGTTTTATGAACTCCCTTTCTCTGATAGTCTTACAACTCCTGATATTTAGAAATACCTTCATGATATCCTCTACTTAAAAACAGGCAACAGACTTGCCACCTCAAATGGGTAGAAACCCCAAAAGTGCTAGTATTTTTCCCCTCCCCAGTAGTGCAGATGAAATCAGCTACATGAGAGTCTCATTTGGATCCATTTCTAAGGTGTGATTCCAAGCAGTACATAGATTTTAAAAGAGGGATGAACTCTAACTCATGGAATTTCAGAGTGGGTAAAAAAAAAAATCAAAGAAGGGAGGACCTACATTAAGACAATGTACCTTTTCCAGCCCCTTCCAGAGAGTCATTCATTCACTCAGCAACACTCCCATCCCACCATGGGATGAAGACACAGGGCTCTCAGAGAAGCTGCTTCTTCTTTCCCTTCCACTCCCTCGTTCAACAAATGCAGAAATGCTCTCCAAAACTCAAGTTCTAGCAGGTTCTTTTATGTTCTTGGGGCTCAGACAGTCACAAAGGGGCCTTGGCTTTAAGTTGCTGATTCCCCTAGGCAAGTGCCTGGAATAAAATCTGGACCTTGGCAAAGTCATCATTTCTATAAACCCTATTATTGGTGATCCTGACTTAACTAGGAGTTTGACTCTTGCAAGATGGAACTGTATTGAACAAAGACTATTAGCTTAGCTGATACCAATCTATGCAACTAACTCAACTGTCTCTCTCTCCCCCCAGTCTCTCAACATCATAATTTATTATGATGCTAATTATTAGCAAGATCATCTGCTTGCAATTTAAGAAATAAAAAGGATTCTTTATCATAAGAATTAAAATGTACAGGTTATTTTAGAAGTCAACCACGTGGTTTCTAAATAGTCTAAATCTCCTAGGAGCAGCATGTTGCTCCTCAGTCATGGTGAAACTACTTCTTTTTATAAATTTTCCTTTATCTGTTCCCACCCAACCTTGCCTTCAAGAATGTAACCAAAAGAGCAAAGAACAAACAATAGTCAACCTAAACTACAAGTATCAAATTCGATCCAATGGTTCAGTCTGGGGAAAAAAAAAGTAAAACATAACCAATATACTCTGACAGCATTTGTTATGCTTTTCTTTTTAACTTTTTATGCTACTCACAAGCACATTTCATGAATATTGCCACTTCTGAATTGCTCTGAGGTGCTAGTAGTAGATAAGAAATAATTTCTATCTCTTTCATACAGATTAAAAGTGAAAAAAATTAGAAAAAGGGCATTTTTTATTTTCCAAATGCGGTGAAAATGCCAATCTGCATTAATGAGGGAGTTTCCTCATCTTGGAGTTCCCAGTGCCAAGAAAATTATAGATTCAATCCCTATCCCTAAAATTAATAAAAAGAACAAAAAATAATAATTATGGAATGAGATGAACTAATTACTATTAAGATAAGAAAAAGAATTCTTATCTTCAGTATTTAACATTTTTGTTAAATGGCTCCTAAAATTACAAATATAGCATAAAGAAAAGATAATAATGACATAGTTTTATTTCCTAAGAAAGCCAGTACCATGTTCTAAATTTAGTCTTGCAAAAAGTAATAAAAAAAAAAGCACACTGAGAAATTTCACATTCAATTGTAATAACAATGCTGCTAGCAGCTGCAGTGGCTGTGTAAGACCAATAACACCAGCACACAGAAGGGCTTGCCAGCACAGGTTGTTTGATCTGCTGTTCTAAGGAAAGCAACTTGAAGTTAACAATCTCACTTTAATCAAATATCTATACATCATTCACTTAGTTCAGGAGGAAAAACCAGCCCCTGAACTTCAGATCAAATACAAACAGAAAATACAAATAGAGATAATATAAACAGAGCAAACACACACAGTTATCAACAGACAGGCTTCTAGCTGTCTGACCAAAGAATCAGATCATTATCAGCAAGAGAGGTACCAACATCTGGGTTTTCAAAACTGGGGGGGGGGCTCCAGTAGCTACCCAGAATCTCTTCTGGTCAAATCACACAACACCCTTCCAGTGAGTGAGAGCCCCAAACAATATGGTAATCTCTGAGTTTATATACCCTGTTCAGGGTCAAAGGGCGTCACAACCATGCCACTCAAACCTATGTAAACTAGGCTTTCTTGTTTCTTAAGCAGGTCAAAGACTTTTGATTCAATCAAAGAAACAAAAGCCAGACTCATCAAAGGCACTTGATTACCTCAGTGCTCCAAAAGAGAAAACAGTATAAAAGATCCACCCTAATTATCATTACATCAACTTAAAAACATTAAATCTGTCAACATGTAAGCAATGTTCAATTAATCTTTGACACAATTCACCAAGAAAGAATACTTAGTTAAATGGATAATTTTACAAATCTGCTGATATTTCAACAGAAAGAATCATAATGTTTTAATGCACTTGGGCAGGGCTGATCAATACACGTGTAGATCAAAATACCTGATAGCAAACAAGCTACTTTTGGGGCATCAATTACAACATAAAGAAGTTAACAGTGTCTGGCCTTGAATACTGGTATAATGACAGTTATCACAGTCAGAATGGGAAGGCATATGTGAGTCAAGTTTAATTCAGTCCTGGACAGGAAGTCACTATTATTATCTAGGCTCAGCCCTGGCACTGGCAAGTGGCCATTTAATATCTGGAGATTTCTCCCTTATAAAATGAGAATGGATTTGGTGATCCTAGGTCTTTTGCAGAATTAAATATTAGAAATTAATCTATTTCCACACATGGTAGGATAATAACATGCTCCTGAAACATGGGAAAAAAAAGTAATATAAAAATGAACGAATGAAAGTGACTGAAAAAATACGTGAATGTTTTAACAATCCGGCTAGCAGCTTCTGCGGGGGTGAAAGATCCACCCACAGCTAGCACCCAGAAAGCTGCCAGACAGCACAGGTTCTTTTGATCTGCTTAACTAAGGAAAGCAAGGTGAAGGGGTTGGGAAGCTTACTTTAATTCAGCACACGAATATCATTCACCTAGTTCAAGGAAAAAAGCCAGCACCCTGAACTTCAGAGCAAAATACAAACAAATTACAAACATCAACACACAGACCTTGTCTGATTTAAATCCCAATACGTAGTTACCAGAGTTCAACAAAGTCTCAGCATCCAGTTTTACAAGCTGGAGGGCTCCTTAGCTACAGATGCCCGAGTCTCCTCATCAACACCATCTTGAGAGCCCTACACAAATGGCTCTGTCCTTCCTTCTAATAGGGCTTCCGACGTCATCAAATGTCATCTGAATGACCAGAATTTAGGCTGCTATGATAGGCTCTTGAGTTAGCCTCTCCCCTTAGGACCCTGGGAGGTTCACATGCACATAGGTTAGGTTAACACCTAATGGGGAATGGCTCTGGAGTTAGCACCTCCCCTTACCCAGCCCCACCTTGGGCCCCACCCCAGTCACCAATCTACACCCACATAGGTTCGACACCTAAAAGGGGTTTGGGCCTGGGGCTTAGCATTACTCAAAGCAAACAAAAGCCAAACTCTTCAAGGGCACTAAGTGCTAAGGAGCCCATTTTGCTTACCAACACAGTGAACAACTGTTATTTAGAAAACTGAAATGTAAGGCTAGAAAAATACTTTAAGAGTATATCAAAAAAGCTTCAAACAACACAGCATGACTGTCAACAGCTTTGAAATAGCAGCAGCAAAGAGGAATATAAAAATAAAAAATGTGGTGATTCTTTAGAGCAAATTGTGAATCTGACAATATCAAATACTTACAGATTACAATATCAGATACTTACAGATACAGTACAAATACTATACATTAGTAACAGATCATAATTATAAAAGTTTTTATATCGGCACAGGGTAAAAAGAGTATCTATTGATTAGTTTTTTCAGCCATACCAACATATAAAAGTTTTTATATCGGCACAGGGTAAAAAGAGTATCTATTGATTAGTTTTTTCAGCCATACCAACAAACACAAGGTGATTGCAGTCACAGTCAGTAACATGATTGTGTAATAGAAAGGTTTTGAAACAGAAGTGAAAATTCCAGAAATATTACTATTATGCTTTAAAAAAAATACAACCACATGAAATAGAGGTTATATCTCAGTTTTGCAAAGGAGATGAGATACTGGTGACACATACAAAAAGGTGTTTTTAGAGTATAGGTTTCATTAAAGCTCTTACAAAAAGGTTTTTTTTTAATTTTTATTGATGTGACTTTTTTAAAATATTACAGACATTACAAATTACCCCCCACCCCAATGGTCTCTTGTGACAAAATAAAGTAAGTCAAACTAACAATATAGTGATATCATCTAAAAGTAATGCAATATTCTATACCTAAAACACCTCTCCAATCTCTATTTCAAAAACCTCTCCCACAATTTTATAATAAACAGAAATCCATTTACTTTCCATTATACAAATTCTTTGTAACAAATATGCATACTCATGCAAAAGAAATTCCTCATTGACTATATACATAAATATGTTTCATTCTCCACCCTAAATGAGTACTATATTAATTAGAGTACTACACAAACTATGTCAAGAGCAATGGGACATTCCGGTAATAGTAAACATTAGACGGTAGCTAGATAATTGGGGGAAAAATTCACTGTAACTAATTTCCCTAAAAAAGGTCTCATATATAAGATATATAAAATTTCAAATTAATGAAAGTTCCCAAATAGATAAATGGTGAAAATATGTGAACAGGCAATTTTTAAAGAAAGAAAATGTAATCAAAATTACAAAATTCTCTCAAAACTAAAAATGAGAGAAACGTAAATTAAAGCAACTCTGAAGTTCTATTTCATACCTATCAACCTGACAAAGATAACAAAATAGAAAAGTAACCAGCATCAGAAGTGTTGTGGGAAAACAGGTATACTGATCCACTGATGGCAGAGCTATGAACTAGTTCAGCCACTCTGGAAAGCAATTTAAAACTACGCCCATAAAGTCACCAAACTGCACATATCATTTCACCTTGGTATATAATACTATTAGGCCTAGGCTCCCAAAGAAATCAAAGGAAGAAGAAAAGAATCTCTATGTACAAAATATTTATAGCATCTATACCAAAACCTTTACATCTTTTCATGGGAGCCAAAAATTGGAAGCTAATTGAGCAATGGTTAAACAGTTTGTGGTATGTGAATGAAAAATATTTGTGCCACAAGAAATCATAAAATATACAATTTCAGAGTAAAGTGGGAAGACCTCTATGAACTGATACAGAAGAAGTTAAACAAAAATTGAACAATTTGTAAAATAACATCATAGAGAAAAACAACTCTGAAAGACATTAGAACTCTGATCATTTCAGGGACAATGTATATGTGTATGTAGACAAGTATATATGGACATAATTTTATAGATACATATGTGTTTTATACATGTGTGTATATATATACAAATATATGTAAATACACACACACATATACGTGAGTGTAGAATTTTCCTTTGGTCAAGAGTTACTCAATAAGAACCAAGACAGGTATTTGTTAAAGTTTGCAAACAAAGCAATTTGTCCTTGTAGTGAAATGTCTTAAGGAGGAAAGACAGCATTTTTAACCACATCCGTAAATGATTACCTAAGAGAAAGTCACCATTTAGTACACCCTCAAGTCACTGTCTTCAACCAATGAAATGAAAGGGTAAAAAAAAAAAAACTACTACATGCTTTTTTTAAACCTATTTTTAGCATTTCTTAAAACATTTTTATTTAAAGTTTTGACCTCCAAATTCAATCCCTCCCTCCCTTCCTCCTCCTCCCCTTCCTCCCTGAGATAGTAAGCAATCAGACAGAGGTTATACATGTGCAATTATGTAAAGCATTTCCATATTAGTCATTCTGTATAAGAAGACTAAAATGAAAGAAAGTGAAAAATAGCATGTTTCAGTCTGTATTCAATCAGTATTAGTGTTTTCTCTTGAAGCAGATAGTATGCTTCATAATTTAGTCCTTTAGGATTGTCTTGGATCATTGTATTGCTGAGAACAGCTAAGTCATTCACAGTTCTTCATTGAACAATATACTGTGTACAAAGTTCTCCTGATTCTGTTCACTTCACTATGCATCAGTTCATATAAGTCTTTCTGTTATGAAATCATCTTGCTTGTCATTTATTATACCACAATAATATTCCATTAAAATCACATACCACAGCTTGTTTAGCCACTCCCCAACTGATGGGTATCCCTTTAATTTCCAATTCTTAGCCACCACAAAAAGCTGCTAAAAATATTTTTGCACAAATAGGTCCTGTTCCCTTTTTTGGTTATGTCTTTGGGATACAGACCTAGCAGTGGTATTGCTGGATCAAAGGGTATGCACAGTTTTATAGTTCTTTGGGCATAGTTCCAAATTGCTCTCAAGAATGGTTGGATCAGTTCATAACTCCACCAACAGTGTATTAGTTTCCCAGTTTTCCCACATCCCTTTGTGCCAGTAAGGCAAAATGGGCTTAGTTTAAGGTGCCCTTGAGGAGTTTGGCTTTTGTTTATTTTGTGAAAATACTTTCACCTGTTTAGTGCTAAGCCCCAGGCCTAAAGCCCTATCAGGTGTGAAACCTGTGTGGGCATAGATTGATGACTTAAGAGGGGCCAACTCGGGAACCAATTGGTCTCTGGTCCTTGAGGTGGGGCTTGAGAACACCAGAGGCTTGGCTTCGAGGAGAGGCGAGAAACTACAGCTGAAAAAAGCCAAAGCAGAGACGACCCATGTGTGGACCCAGGAGTTGGAGTGAGGACTTGAGGCCAGTGAATATGATTTATGCCATCTTATTTTTCTGTGGCCTCCTGGTTGCTCTTCTGAGGCGGGCCTACTGGGCCTGGAGGCTTGTGATCACAATATTGGAATGGGGAGGTTGGTTCTCTAATTTGTCGCTGTGGGCCCTGAATAAATTTTTTGATGCCTTCTGCTTAGAGAATTTATATATATATGATCCTTTTTGAGATCATAAATTCGGCCTTCCTACTACACCCTTCCAACATACAACATTTTCATTTTGTGTCATATTAGCCACTCTGATAGGTGTGAGGTGGACAACAGAATTGTTTTAATTTGCATTTCTCTGATAAATAGTGATTTACAGCATTTTTTCATATGACTACACATAGCTTTGATTTCTTTGTCTGAAAACTGCCTGTTCGATTGGTAATAAATGACCATTTACTAATTGGAGAATGACTTGTATTTTTATAAATTTGACTCAGTTCTCTATGTATTTGAGAAATGAGGCCTTTATAAAAGATCTGTTGCAAAATTTTTCCCCAAGTTTTCTGCTTTCCATATAATTTGGGTTACATTGGTTTTGTTTGGGCAAAAACTTTTTAGTTTCACATAAAGTTACCTATTTTACATTTTGTTATCATCTCTAAATCCTTTTTAGTCCTAAAATCTTCCCTTATCCATAAACTATTTTGTGCTCTCTTAATTTACTTATGGCACCACCTTTTATGTGTAAATCATGTACCTATTTTTACCTTATCTTGATATGCCGTTGAGATACTGCTCTATACCTAGTTCCTGACATACTGTTTTCCAGTTTCCCCAGCAGTTTTTGTCAAATGATTTTTTTTTCCAAAAGCTTGAATCTTTGAGTTTATGATACACTAGATTACTATGGTCATTTGCTATGATGTAACCTGTGCGTAATCTACTCCAATGATCCACCACTCTATTTCTTAGCCAGTATCAGATTGTTTTGACAATTCCCACTTTGTAATACAGTTTGAGATCTGATACTGCTAGACCACCTTATTTCACAATTTTTTTCATTGATATCCTTGAGCATTTGTTCTTCCAGATGAATTTTGTTATTATTTTGTCTAGCTCTATAAAATAATTTTTTGATAATTTGGTACAGCACTGAATAAACAGATTAAGTTAGGTAGAACTGTCATTTTTATCATATTGGCTCAGCTTGCCCATGAGCAATTAATATTTTTTCAGTTGTTTAGATCTCACTTTATTTGTGTGAGAAGTGTTTTATAGTGGAGTTCACATAGTTCTGGGGTTTGTCTTGGCAGGTGAATTCCCAAGTATTTTATATTGTCTACAGTTGTTTTAAATGGAATTTCTCTATCTTTTGCTGCTGGACTTTGTTGGATATATATAAAATAGATGATGACTTATGCGGGTTTATTTTGTATCCTGCAACTCTGCTAAAGTTGTTAATAATTTCAAGTAGTTTTTTAGTTGATTCTCTGTGGTTTTCTAAGTATAATATCCTATCATCTGCTGTTTCAACAATCCAGCTAGCAGCTTCTGTGGGGGTGAAAGCCCAACAACAAGAATGCTACCAGCACGCTGCAAAAGAACAGGTTCTTTTCATCTGCTTAACTAAGGAAAGCAAAGTTAAGGGGTTGGCAAGCTTACTTTAACACTTTTTAAAGTTTTTTAAAGCTTTTAATTTCCTTAGCTCAGGGGAAAAAGCCAGCACCCTGAACTTCAGAGCAAAATACAAACAAATTAAAAACATCAACAGACAGACCCAATACACTTCATAGTTACCAACATCTAGGTTCAGCCCGGGAGCTCAGAACAAGGGCTGGCCCAGAGTCACTGGCGCCACCACTGCTTTGGGAAAGAGCTCCAAAGAAGAGAAGCCCAACCCCTGGTTTTATATCTTTTTCAGCGGCAGGGGTAAGTCAAACATGCCACTCACCCACATGACCTAAAATCATCACAAAGAGGCAACTTAAACCCACATAGTCTAAGAGCCTCTGAGGTCCCAAACTTATCACTCAAAACTCATTTGTAAACTAGGCCCTCCCCTGAGTTAGCCCCACCTTGGGCCCCACCTTAGTTACTAATCCACACCCACACAGGTTTTACACTAATAGAGGTTTGGGCCTAGGGCTTAGCATCTAGTAAGGCTCAACGAAATACAATGAATTACTCAAAGGAAACAAACCAAACTTTTCAAAGGCACTTGTTGAACTAAGTGCTTAAGAACCCATTTTGCTTACCAACACATCTGTAAAGAGTGATCACTTTGTTTTTTCATTGCCTATTCCAAATCCTTCAATTTCCTTTTCTCCTCTTATTGCTGTAGCCAACGTTTCTAGTACAATATTGAATAAGAGAGATGATAATGGGCATCCTTGCTTCACCCCAATTATATTGTAAAGGCTTCTTGTTTATCCACCTTACAGATAATGCTTGCTAATGGTTTAGATAAACAGAACTTATCATTTTAAGATAAATTCCATTTATTCCTATGCTCTCTAGTGTTTTTAATTGGAATGGGTGCTGTATTTTCTCAAAGGCTTCTTCTGCATCTATTGAGATAATCATAAGATTTCTGCTGGTTTTGTTATTGATATAGTCAATTACATTGATAATTTTCCTAATATTGAACCAGCCCTGCATTCCTGGTATAAATCCCACCTGGTCATAGTGTATGATCGTTGTGATATATTGCTGTAGTTTCTTTGCTAGCATTTCATTTAAAATTTTTGCATCAATATTCATTAGGGAAATTGGTCTATAATTTTCTTTCTCTGTTTTGGCTCTTTCTGATTTGGGTATCAGCACCATACTTATGTCATAAAAGGGATTTGGTAGGACTCCTTCTTTGCCTATTGTTCCAAATAGTTTATATAGTATCACATGTGAATCCTTCTGGTCCTGGGGAATTTTTCTTAGGAAGTTCACTGATGGCTTGTTCAATTTCTTTTTCTAATATTGGGTTATTCAAATTCTTTATTTCTTCTTCTGTTAAGTTTACTGACATATAATTGGTCAAAATAGCTCCTAACAATTATCTTAATTTCCTCTTCATTGGTAGTGAGTTTGTCGCTTTCATTTTTGATACCAGTAATTTGGGTTTTTTTCCTTTTTTACATCAAATTGTCCAATGGTTTATCCCTTTTATTGCTTTATTCATAAAACCAGCTTCTAGTTTTATTTATTAGTTCAAGGATTTTCTTACCTTCGACTTTATTAATCTCTCCTTTGATTTTCAGAATTTCTACTTTCATGTTCAATTGGGGATTATTAATTTGTTCTTTTTCTAGTCCTTTTTAGTTCCATGCTCAATTCATTGCTCTGCCTTTTCTCTATTTTACTGATGTAAGCAATCAGAGCTCTAAGCTTTACCCTAAATACCACTTTGGCTGCATCCTACAAATTTTGGTATGCTGTTTCACTGAGGTCTTTTTCTGTAATGAAATTATTGAATGTTTTTATGATTTCTTCTTCGACCCACTTGTTTTTTAGGATTAGATTATATAATTTCCAATTCATTTTTAATCTTTTTCCATTGTTCATTATTGAATGTAATTTTTTTTGTTTTTCTGTTTTTTTTTTTTTAATTTTTATTTAATGTGTTGCTTTTCACAGGAGTTTGAATTACAAATTTTCTCCCCATTTCTACCCCTCTCCCACTCCAAGATGGTGTATATTCTGGTTGGCCTGTTCCCCAGTCAGCCCTCCCTTCTGTCACCACACTCCCCTCCCATCCTCTTTTCCCTTCCTTTCTTGTAGGGCAAGATAAATCTCTATGCCCCATTGCCTGTGTATCTTATTTTCTAGTTGCATGAAAAAAAAAAAACTTTTTTACTTTTGAACATCTATTTTTTTAAAACCTTGAGTTCCTAATTCTCTCCCCTCTTCCCTTCCCACCCACCCTCCCTAAGAAGTCCAGCAATTCAACATGGGCTACATGCATATCATTAT
>CM053626.1:118519830-118544154 GCA_028646595.1 Phalanger gymnotis | reverse complement strand
GCCACCTGGCCATATTCCCAGCCAACTTACTTAACCCTTGAGTTTTTCAGTGGGGTATGACTGCTTGTAGACTAAAGAGTTCTATGTTCCACGCTTGGGCGGATGTGCTGCCACACCAGCACTCCTCCTTCCCCAAGAACCTCCTACCCAGCCTGGGCTTAGATCTTCAGCAGGCTCTTCACTCCTGCTCTGATCAGCCACTTAATTCCTCCCACCAGGTGGGCCTGGGGCCGGAAACAAATGCAGCTGTAGTTCTGTAGCTACCCCACCTCCACTACCCCAGGGGCAGTGGCCAAACTGCAAACTCCCTGTCCCCGTAGCTTTTCCCACTAACCTTCTCTGTTGTATTTGCTGTTTGTGGGTTGTGAAGTCTGGTGAATGCCACAGCTCACTGATTCAGGGCGCTAGGGCATACTCCGCCCGGCTCCCGGTCTGGCTGGTCCATGGTCTGGTTGGTCCGTGCAGCCCACACTGGCTCTGCTCGGCTCAGCTCCGCTCCCCTCAGCTCCCAGTTCCGTGCCAGATAGACCTTACCCAGGGACCATCCAGGCTGTCCTGGGCTGGAGTCCTGCTTCCCTTTGCCACTTTGTGGGTTCTGCAGTTCTAGAATTGGTTCGGAGCCATTTTTTATAGGTTTTTGGAGGGACTTGGTGGGGAGCTCACAGTAGTCCCTGATTTCCAGCCGCCATCTTGGCTCCACCACTTGAATGTAATTTTTATTGCATTATGATCTGAAAAGGATGTGGTTACTATTTCTGCATTTGGTTGTGAGATTTTTATGTATTTCAATTTCTATTTTGCCTTCTGCTTTTAATATGTCAGGGAAGTTTTCTTTGATAATTTCTTGAAAGATGTTATCCAGGCCTTTTTTTTTTTAATCATGGCTTTCAGGCAATCCAATAATTCTTATATTATCTCTCCTGGATCTGTTTTCTAGATCAGTTGTTTTTCCAACAAAAACCTTCATGTTTTCTTCTAGTTTTTTTACTTTTTTATTTTGTTTTATCATAGCTTGATGTCTTATAGAGTCATTAGCTTCTATTTGTTCAATTCTAATTTTTAAGGAATTATTTTCTTCAGGGAGCTTTTGTGCTTCTTTTGCCATTTGGCCAATTCTATTTTTTAGGGAGTTATTTTCCTTGGTAAATTTTTGTATCTTTTCTCATGCTATTGACTCTTTTTTCATGATTCTCTTGCATCACTCTTTTTCCCAATTTTTCTTCTACTTCTCTAATTTGCTTTTTTAAATCTTTTTTAAGCTTTTCTAGGAATTCTTTTTGGGCCTGAGACCAGATTACATTTTTCTTTTAGGTTTCACATGTAGCCATTTTGACATTATTGTCCTCTTCCAAGTTTATGCTTTGATCCTCTTTATAATAACTTTCTATAGTCAAGTTTTTCTTTTGTTTTTTACTAATTTTTCTGCCTTTTTTTTGGGGGGGGGTGATGATGTTTTTATGTGAGAGTTGAGCTCTGGTCTTGCATTCTCCCAAGCTTTTTGTGCTGAGACTCTGAGTCTTACTGCTGGCTTTTACTAGGTTTCAGGGACTACCTGCTTGCTTTCTTTGGAGGTTACTCTTCCCTAGTGGCTTGTACCCTGCTTTCCTCTTCTGGGTGTGGGGTTTACCTTCTGGCGTGTTGTAGGGGTGGGGCCTTGTTGCTGGTTTGCTATGGTAACACAGTCTTTCTGGTAGCTGGCCCTGAAGGATGGAGATTGTTGCTGGTCGGCTCTAGGGGTGGGGCCCTGCTGCTGGGTTGCTATGTAAATAGGGTTTCTCTGCTGGTAGGCCCCAGGGACAGGGTCTCACTATTGTCCAGCCATGGGATAGGGCTTCACTACTGGTCAACAATGGAGTCAAGGCCTTACTGGTGGCTTGTACTGGGGTGGAGTCACTAGGGCGGGGCCATGCTATTCTACACAAAATACTTGCACTAGAGTCTACTGTCCTGTAGGAAGGTGAGGCCTGACTGGTGGATTGCCGCAGACTTAGACCCTTGTTGCAAGCTTCCTGCTGTGAGGCTGCCTGCTGCTGCTGTTGAAAACTGCTCCCCTCCCAGCTCAGTAAGACAGCCCTTTCCTGCCTGGCAGGTATGCTACTTCCCTGCTCCTAGATCAATTCTGAGGCAGTTTTCTAGTTGTTTGGAGGGGAATTTGGGAGGTCTTCAGAGGGTTCCTTCCTCATTCTACCATCTTGGCACTGGAAGAATTACTACAAAAAGAGAACAATTCAGATAAGTAAGGTCAAGTGTATGTGGAATGTAAGGGAGGGATTTTTTTGCGTGTGTGTGTGTGTATGTAAGATTTCATATTTCAATGAAAAGAAATTTCAAGATAAAATTGATAAATCTAGCCTTATACTGAATGATGGTTACTGAGAATTTTTTCTGCCAATGCAATGAAATTTGGGTTAGATCCGAAATTGCAGTTCTTTTATTTGGGACTGGCATTCTCTACCAAAACTTAACAATATGTCTTTGTAACAACAACGCTACCCGGCGCTACTGTGGCTGTGTAAGATTAACAACACCAGCACACAGGAGGGCTACTAGCACAGGTTCTTTGATCTGTTTTTCTAAGGAAAGCAACTTTAAGGGGTTAACAATCTCACTTTAATTAAACATACATGCTGCATTCACTTAGTTCAGGGGGAAAAGTCAGCACCCTGAACTTCAGAGAAAATACAAATTGAAATTACAAGCTGAAATTATATAGACAGAGCAAATAACACAAATCAGCAGATAAGGCTTCTAGCTGTCTGTCCATAGCAATACATACATAGTTATCTGAGAGCGAAGCACCAATATCTGTGTTTTCAAAGCCCAGGGGGGCTCCTTCACAGCTATCCAGAGTCTTATCTGGTCAAATCACATGACACTCTTCCAGTGAGTGATCCCCACACAAAATCCTAACTTCATAGGACATATAGATATATATGTAGGTATGTACACACACACACACACACACACACACACACACACACACACACACACTTCTTTAGGGTCAGAGGGCGTCACAACCATGAGACTCAAACCCATGTGACCTAAGCCTTCTTGTGATTTAAACAGGCAATCAAATACTCCTGATTCAATCAAAGACTCTTGATTGAAACAAAGGCAAGACTCAAAGGCACTTGACTGCCTTAGTGCTGAAAAGCACTCCAAAACAAAAGACAATAAAAAGTCCCACTTTACTTACCATTAGTCTTTAAACCCTGATATGTTAAAAAAAAATTTTTTTTAACTACAAGCACAAAACAAAAAAAGAGATTGTATTAAACCATTCAGTTTCAGAGTATAGAAGGACTAAAATATATATGATTAGAGAATCACAGATATAGAATGGGAAGGGGCCTCCTTAGAGGTCATATAATTTGGTAAAAAAGTAGATAACAGATTCATATTTAAGTGAGAGATTATGTTGCAGTGTACAAGATCACAAAAAAAATATCTCAACAGAAAGTGAAATGACAAGACAGGTATCATAATTCAATATAGTGAGCTATTTCTAAAGAATAAAAGCTACACCTGAAGCATGCTACTGTAAAGCAAAAATTGACCAAAAGACAATGAAATGAAACCCAAAATAAACCACAAATATCCACTGCAAACTACAAGTGTAAAGAAGAAATTAATTTGTTTGCTTACATTTCCTCCATCCATCATATCAATGTAAAAGAGCTGCCATAATGAAGAGGTCATGAGAGCCTAGATACCACCTTGGTCAGTAAATATGATATAATTGTCAAGGAGAAAGAAATGGCGACTAAGAGCAAGAGAGATTTATGATACAAACTAATTTTCAAAACACTATGAAAGAAGATAATTGAATATTAGAAGCAGTACTGCCACATACAAAAAATTGAAAGCAGTAGAGGCTAAAACAAGTCTGAAGAAAGCTTTACATATGAGAATCAACTAAGCTATATGATCACAACACCACTTAGATGAAAATGGAAATGGACAACACAGAAGAGATACTTAAGGTTTATAGGCCTCCCAAAATAAGAAAAATCAAAAAACCTGAATATCATCATATAAAAAATAATAAAACTGCCTAGGACTTCTGAATAAAAAAATCAAAGCACCAGTTGAAAGAATCTATAAGTAATCGCTGAAAAAAATGGAAAAAAAACAAACCAAACAATGGTCAAACTCCAAGACAATTTAACAATTTAAATAAATTTAACAATTTAAAAAGACGAAAAACAAATTCAGAAAATGACTAAGAAAAAATTTCCAATATAAAAGAAATGAACACAAGACTACTCTATATTCAATGGAAATTTTAGAAGAGATTGGAGTAATATATTCTGAACAGCAAGGGAATTCAAGAGAAATCCCAAAAATGACATATCTTGCAAACCTGAGCCTAATTATCAATGAAAAAGGATGAAAATTGCATTATTGAGTCATGAAGTATTTCTACCCTCCCCCACCAAAAGAAAGTGTAAACAGATTACCTGATCTACAAACACCTCAAAAGATATATATATATAGAGATATATAGATATGTAGATATGTATATATCTATATCTATATCTATCTATATACATATATGTATATATATATATGCACATGACTACAAAGGAAAGCAAAAATAATAAAGTGTCCTATCTCTGAAGACTAATACAAAGGAAAAAAAAATAAAGACATACATAGATACTGGGCCATATTTCCAGGCCAAAATCACAAATTCAACCCAGAGACAAGTGACCAGTACTCTTTCTGTAGACCAGGGCTGAGCTAAGACTGTAGAAACAAACCTTAGAGCAAAACAGGGGTGCAGCGCTATCTTGTTAATAACTCGTTGGTGAGGGACCCTAGATTCAGGACCTAGCCAAAATACAAGCCACATATCTGTCACTGACACTGAGAAGAGAAATCTAAGATTTATATCATGGCTGCAGGGTCTGTGGTGATGTCACTTTGGTTCAAAGAGGGATTACACTAACAAACAAGGGCCACAGTGTCATCACAGTGACTAACAATCAAACTTCACCCTGGAAGTCCATTCACTTCCTATAGCCTTCTGACACTGGAACAATACTTGATCCTGGGAGCCGTTCTACCATTGCTAAGTTCCTCCACTAACCTCCATTTTGAGGAACAGTTGAAGGCAGGCATTCTTCCTTCCTGTTCAGGCTCTACTTCTGGCTCTCTGGACTTAGCCATTAAAAGTGGAGTTATCCCTCCCTACTCCACACTGATTGTTATCCTCCATTAAGCTCCTTTGGTGGGGATGGCATAGATTATTTCTTTTTGTTAATTCTTTTTTATTCCCAAGCATAGCACAGAACCTGGTAAATGGTAAGCTCTTAATATATTGTGACTAATTTACTGAAATTCATCTAGAGGAAAAAAAGGCTCAAGGGAAAGAAAAGCAGAAAGAATGGGGAAGGCATGGGGTCTAGAAGTACCAGTTCTCCAGATATATGATAAAGTAGTAATCATCCAAATAGATTGGTATTGGTTAAAAAATAGAAAACTCAATGACTAGAACGAATTAGGCATACAAAGCAGAAAAGCAAACAAAACTAGTAGCCCTAAAGTTCAATCAACTAAAAAACTCAAGCTTTTGTAATCAGACCTTACAAAAACTATAGAGAAAACTGAACAGTAGTTTGCCAGAAATTGGGATTAGACTAATTTTTCAATCTACCAAGACAATTTCCAAATAGATGTATGACCTAAATATAAATGGTTGCTATCTCTTATATTTAGGAAAATTAGAGGACAAAGGAAGATATTACCTTTTAGATCAATGGACAGATAAAGAGTTCATGAGCGTATAAGGGAAAAGAAGATTACAGAAAATAATGGGGACAATTCTAATTACACAAAAATTTTTTAAAATTTGCACAAATCCGAAATTGAAAATTAGAGAAATGGATAAAATGGACATTAAAAAGACTATAGGAATGATAAATAAAACTAAAAGCTGGTTCATTAAGAACATAAACAGAATTGACACACCTTTAGCCAACCTGATTAAAAAGGGAGAAAATCAAATCAACGAAACTGCAACGTATATAAACAAGAAGAAATATAATTATTAATATGTTAGCAAACCTAAGAATATGAATTAGGTTACCTTTAAAAATATAAAATCACTACACTATTTGAAGACCAAGTAGAAATAAAAAATAATGGAGTCTAAAAAAAAATATTTAAAAGTCACAACTTCTAAGTGATCTAGGTCACAGAATGAGATGAAAATGTAATTGGGAAATGTTTAACAAAGTAAGTTAAAATACAATAAAATAGATAATGTTAATTTGTACTTTTATAAGCCAAAACACTACCTGGATTTTTTTCTATTTGAGTTTGACACAACTAATCTGGGTAATGCTCTGAACTATAAATTACAAAGAAGATGCCAACTTGTATCGATGTAGTCTCCTCATCCAGGAGTTCCTTATACTAATAATGAAATCACACTTCCAATTCTACACACACACACACACACACACACGCACAAACGCATGCACACACATATACATACATGCACAGATATATATATATTCGCATATAGACACACGCATACATGAACATTGCAATACACGTATGCATCTATATACCACTTGTCTATTCGTGTATATATATAGACACATGTGTCTATATATATGCAAACACGCATGTTATGTTTATTTATACATGTGTTAATAGCAAAATTAGTTATTTCACAATATTAGTTATTTCCAAAGGAAAAAAAATTCCTGGTCTTGACAGATTTTCATAAGAATTCCATCAAATTTTTAGAAGAAGAATTAATACCAGCACTATATAATTTATTCTCAAAAAGTGAGAAAGCATTTGGGTAGGACAATGTCCTAAAACCCTAAAAGGGCAAGATAAAGGAAATAATTATGGACAAATATTATTTATTCAACAATTTTAAATAAAATTATCTCAAATAGCCTACAGTAATTTATTTAAATAATTATCATTTATTCAATTATTTATAAAACCAAGCTAGCTTTATGCCAAGAATACAAGAATGATGTGACATTAGGAAAAAAATTAACATAATCAAGCACATAAAAACCACAAAAACCACATGAATATCTCAAAAGATACAGGAAAAGCCTTTGACAAAGTTCAATACTGACCTATGTTTTGAATACACACACACACACACACGCACTTCAGAGTATAAGCAGACAGGAAACTTTTTTTAATGCCATAAAACGTATCTATCTAAAACCAAAAGCAAGCATCATCTGCAATGGGGACATACTCGATTAGCAGCTTCCCCCAAAATACAGGACTCAAGCAAGGATGTTTAATACTTCATATATTTACAGAGATGCTCACAATAGCAATAAAACAAGACAAAGAAATTAAAGGTATAAACTTAGGCAAAGAGGAGACACAATTTTCTCTCTTTCCTGATGAAGTAAGAATGGCAGTCTTGGGAGTCTACTTATTCAAAGTTCTTGTGCCTATCTGTCCACTGGTAGCAGGTGGTTAGCAATTGTTTCTGGTAGCTACGAGAAAGGTTGGCCCTTTCTTCACAATTATTTCTCCTCTAAAAGACAGCTCAAAGGACTAGCTCAGAAGAAGATCTGATAGTTTGGGGAATAATGATACAAGGCCCTCATATTCAGGGTCCTAAGTTGTAACGTCATCTGATAAAACTGGAAATAACTCTGGCAGAAATTAGCCTGACAACATTTACATCACATTCTATGATAAACTCAAAATGGATACTTGACCTGAACATTAAAGACCATACCTGTGAGACTAGGCCCTAACTGACGAAGTGATTTTATGTTTGATCACTGACTTAACTGCCTCTTCTTACATACCCAACAGTTGGCTTGGTCAGGTAGAGGGTTAGAAATGCAAGGTTAACAAATTATCAGCTTAATAAATTTAACCTGATCCAGGTATGTAAGAGTAGCAAATTTTACTAATCATAGTGTCACTGTGGTTGATAATGAAGTTGCAGTCTAGACCACCTACTAACTGACTGCTCCTAAGGTCCCCCTCATACTCAGTCCCTGTGGATCTACCTACTAACAATAATAAGATATAAGGGAGGAGAATAAGGAGATCTGGTCTCAATTAAGATACAAGGTCTGATGTATACCAGATTACCTGATTCTACAAACACCTCAAAAGATATACACGCACACACACACACACACGCACACACACATACATACACACATATACACACGACTACAAAGGAAAGCAAAAATAATAAAATAAAGTGTCCTATCTCTGAAGACTAATACAAAGGAAATTCAAGCCCAATCGATTTTCATCATTATTTGCCCAAAGGTCAAAAGGGTAAGGAAGTCATACATATTTACACAACTAGGAATAATAAATTGCTTGACTTCTGATTCTTTGAGCACTTATGTTGCTTCTCAAAATCTCCTCAACCACAATTCCCTCACAAAACCATAAAAAAAAAACCAGAAGAGAAACAGATCACATTAATTTCAAAGTTAAGAATAGGAGATGTATTATTAATCAAGCAAATGAGAGAGAAAATTACAAAAAAATACATAATTTTGATTATATGAAATTTAAAGGCTTCTACACAAACTGAATTAATACACCTAGGATAAGAGATGTGTTCGAATGTGAAAAAAATCTGAGTATCAATTTTCTTAGGTGAGTTTGCTATCCAAGATATGTATGTGTCCATTCATATACAGTCAATCCTCAACATTTGTGGATTCAACTTTGGCGACTTCAAGTATAATTATATTAGTAATCTCAATCTCACTTTTGCATTGGCAACCATGAAGGTTTGCAGCTATGTGCATTAGAGAAAAAAATGAGAGGCAGGCAATCACACAAGTTTGTGGAGCAACTGGCATCCCTAGGCACTCCACTAGTCTTGTTCACCCTACTGAACAAAGGGGCTCCCTGTGCATTCAGAGTGTTGGAGGGAATGTCGAGACCTCCTCCATCTCAGCTTCTTCTGATAGCAGTGACTAAAGTTCCAGCAACTTCTCCCTTAGTTTTCAGAGAATAGCCAAGGTAGAAACATTTACAGAAGTACAGTATTGTTTGGAATAAATTTTTTTAATTGAGATGTTAGCACAAAAGGTCACATAACTCTAGGGAATTACTGGCAAGAAAAATGTCTTACATGTTAGCAATGTTACTATGTGAACTGCATTTTATGAATTAGTTCATGGTTACTGTGTTAGGAAAAGTGCATATTATCAGAATTAATGTTTTGTTATAGAGAACTGTATGCAGAAAAATGTATTTTCAGCAATCCCTGATGAAAGAGTTCAGTTTTGTTGGTCATGGAAACATAATACTCTATCTTCCCATTGGTTTAATGTATCAACATTCACATTTTATATTTTCGTGCCATTTTCTAGTAACGTTACCACCATGAAAGTTCAAGATTGACTGTTTATACATACATATGTGTATGGAGAGAAATATATTTATACACACATACACAAACACACAAATACAACACGTAAACATGACCAAAAGCTATTCTCCAATATATAAGTGAACAAAGGATATAAACAGTTTTCAAAAGAATCACAAAACTATCAACAACCCTATGAAAGAATATTCCAAATCAATAATAATGAGAGAAATGCACAACAAAACAACTGTGGAGTTTCATTTCACAACCAAAAATTGGCAAAGATGACACAAGATGGGAAATCAATGTTAGAGAGGTTGCAGGAAGACAGGCACACTAGAGCACTGAAAGAAGATCAGTACAACTATTTTAGAAAGCAATTTGTAATTATTCAAAAAAAAAGTGACTAAAATACCCATACCCTTTGACCCAAAGATTCTACCAGAATGTTATTCCCCAAGGAAGCCACTGATAAGAAGAAAGTCCTAATCTATACCCATATATATATATATATCCACACACACACATATATATAATATGTATATATACATATATACACATATATATCCACACACATACATATATATCCACACCTATACACACACACACATATATATGTATATGTATGTGTACGTACACACACACACACACACACACACAGAGGGAGAGCAAAAATTTTTGGTAGCAAAAACACGGAAATCCAGTAAATGCCCTGCCACTGAGAAATAGCTAAACAAATTGTGGTATGAATGGAATGGAATTTTATTGTGCTTTAATGAATGATAAACATGATTAACACAAAGAAGCATGGAAAGATTACAGCAATTGATGAAGAGTGAAGTATAAAGAGCCAAGAAGATTATAAGAAAATTCAGATTTCTTAATTATGGAAGTTGAACAACTGTGGGTGATGACAAGATCTGCGGTATAAGCATCTCTTTGTTTATCTGAGGTAGAACAGGCCTAAGTCCTGGAAGTTGAATAGGTTGAGGAACTGTTATCTGAGGGGACAAGAACATATATATTGACATCCACTAATAAAAGGGCAGAAGTTGTGGTAAGGAAGAAAAGAGTGAGGTAGGTTTTAAACTTCCTGAGAAAGGTAAGAGAGTATAAGTACAAGAGAGATGGTGAATCTAAAGGGAACGTCTACAAAATTTGAAGACCTTCATACGGAATTGGCACTTATATTGAATATGAACTCAAACTCCTGGCTTTCCTTTCTTTGTGTGATACTATCACCAGTATAACTTTCATGCTTAAGTGTGATGATCAGAACTGGGATTGGGGAGAAGGGGGGAAAGAAACAGTGCATGCATGGGAGAACAAATATGTTGAGAAGAGAGGTGGAAAATTACCAAAAAGGAGGGAGAGAGATTCTCCTTAGATAATGGAGAAGAACTGAAACAAAGACAGACTTTTATTTCATTCAGACTCTATTTCCCCAAACTAGTCTGAATTTGTGAAGCTTTATTATGATTAAGTTTCAAAATATTTTTGTAAATGTTTATGTTCACTACCAATTAAATGTTTTTAAATTGTTCAAAACAAAACCAGAAAAATACCTTGTAGTGGGTGAGAAAACAAATTAAACAACTAAAATAGCTTGCAATTCTTCTAAAAGGCCTAACACTTCATAGTTCACTGAATCTATCAGAAAATACATTCAAATTTATAATCTTTTTGGCAATCTATAGCATAAAATGTAAAGTGTAAGTTTAAATAATTTAAATTCAGGGTTCATATACAAAATCTAATAGCGCTAAAGAAAAAATGAATTATATCTATATTCAATTAATCTCAGTTTTATTCATGTAAATTTTTTTTATTTTAATTTGCAACTAATAAAGAAAACTTTTATTTAGTTTGTTAACTGCTACATGTTTAAACCATTTCCTGAAGTAGATGCCAACATATCATATAATGTCATAAGAGAAACCCACAGTTTTGTAGTTACCTCGAATGACGTAATTATCCAGAGCTGCTTCCATTCTCTCCAGTGCTTCAGTTCTATTAGAACCATAAGAAATTAACTAAATACAAAAATAAATATTTAATTTGGACCAGCTATTTAAGAAAAATATGACAACTTATTCTAATAAAAATCTTCATATAAATGCATATATAATTATTTATATTTGTGTAATGAGAGAGAGAGAAAGAGAGAGAGAGAGAGAGAGAAAATGTGAAAGTTTTCAAAAACTGCACTTAGGCACGTATATGTGTGTGTAAGACAGTATCATTAGTTATAAAACAAGCAAATATGCAAGCTGAAATCTAAGCAATATTAAGAGCCACGCTATTTTCATCAGGTTTGTTGCCTTTTTCCACATACCATTATACTAACAGAGTTCTGATTCAGAACACTGACATTTGTCTGAAATGATAGGAGGATGATCTATCCCATATAAGCAAGGTTAGTTTTCCCTTAAAGAAAACGAAGCTGTCCCTGAGAATTAGTTGGTCCAGGAGACTAAGGTTCAAACCACTGGTATAGCTTCCTGGTCATTTTAGTATAAATACCCAAAGAAGTTCTCCAGTTTTACACACCCTGCTGAGTAGGCAACTCACTTGGCAAATATGGACGCAGAGGGCTGTACCCAACTGAATCAGTGCTACATCTTCACCAAATAGTTTTTTCATACTGCTAAATAAACTTTTAAAAAACTAAATGTTAGATAATCAAGTGTTAATATGTTCTAATCCTGAGTGTGAACCAACAAACTAGATTGAGTCAGGCCTAAAACAAAAATATCTTCTTTTGTCTGTTTGTTTTCAGCAAATATATGTATTCTTGGACTATCATGCTAGGCCTATCAGTCTTAGTGAATGAACTCTGTTTTAAAGCCGCCATCTTGGCTCCACCCCCCCAGTAAATGAATTCAGACAATAGCTTTACTTAAGTTATTCATTTAAATTAATCATGTAATGGACCTTTCTGTCCATACTTTATCATAAGTATTCAAATAACAGGGATAAAGGTAAAAGAGATGGATATCAATTTTTAAAAGCTTAGCTATCTCTCATATTGATTTGTTCCCCAAAATATCGAAGTCTTAAGTTTTTGTTTTGTTGATAACTTTTTGCCTCTCACACACACTATCTTTTCTGCCTATAAAAATTTTACTTGTATGGGTTATAATCATTTTGCAAAGTTTGAACCTTTAATTTTTCTCAAAGAAATATCCAGAAAGTTGGATTTACTTAAGCATAATTACATTTGAATACCTTTACAAGTGAAACATATTAATATTTAAATTTTTAAAAAATTTTCACATATATAGATAAAATATACATAGAACTCATTAAATGAAAAACTACAACTTTAGCCATTAGAATGGAACTAATATACAAAATGTGCAGGGAACAAGTGGGTTCCTTTGAGAATGTTTACTAAACATAATTGTTTCCTTTAAAGAGTAATGTTCAACTCTTCAAACATTATGCCAAATTCTGGCAAGATACTTCATTCTTGAGGAATCCTCTGGGATGAATTCCATCTCATCATAACAAATGAAAAATTTCTAAGAATACTGATCATTTCCCTTGCTAAGATGCAAAGAGTACTACTTTAAAAAAAAAAAACATTCTAAATACTTCCTAGATAGATAGACCCTTGAGCTACTGTGAATGGCAACAGCCCTGGAAAGCAGGAAGGAAACATCTCTACTCTCTTATAGAAGTAAGGTACAAACTTTTGATTAGTCAGTTCCCTAAGTAATCAGCTATGTTTAAAATTACCTACAAACTATAAAATGGCAAAAGGGCATTTGCATCTAATATATACTGCTACCTACGGGAAAAAGAGTAGTTAGGTCCTTCCTTGATTCCTGGTCATTCATTATTTACCAGCCTTTCCTTTCAGTCAGTTATTAACACTTATTATTTTTATTATTATATTATCATCTACATATTAGCATATATATTATTTAGTAGCACTTATGCAAAAAAACTACTGTTTATTATTATCCAAAATTTTTTTACTAACACTAAAGGAAAAAAATCAAAACTAATAATGCACTTTAAAAATTCTCTAAAAGGAAAAAAACCTGCTCGCTTATCACTATCATTATTTGTACTTCATGTTTCAAATAATTATACAGTGCATGATTCACAAGAAAGCCAAATTTTTTTAAATTTACAATGCATGCATTGTCATTTGAGTAAAAATGTCAAAGGAAAAACAACTAACTTTTGATATCATTGGATCATAATAAATACTAATATCACTTCCTGGTTGAATCCCACTGTCAACTCGAACCTAGGAGAAAGAGAAAGAAAAAAAAGCAATGAAAATAATTCCACATTCTGTAGATCTTTTTAAACAGGCCAAATTGTAGGCAAGTTAAAAGGTAAACAATCTTTTTATACAAAATACTTTAAATTTTCTCCCTATTTTAAAGAAGACCCATATACTATTTACTCTGAATTAACATTTCTCCTTTAAGGAAAAGACAAAAGCTTTAGATTTAAAGGTACTTATTAGCCAAATCACTTTTGATCTCTGAAAACACAGTAGAACTAATTGCTGTTTTCACTCAAAGAAAGGACCATAAGGAGCTGCACAATACACGCATAAAACAAAATACTTTTACAAAGTAAGTAGAATTTTAGGAGGCATTTATAATTATTTGTTGGTGTCTTTCACCTGAAGCCTGTCATGAGCTGCCCCTTCTAAAGCAATTCCCCACTGTACCCTTCTGAGAGCTTGAATGGAGACAAGACTTAGGCATATTCAGCAGGAACTTTAAAGTACTGATCATCAGCTTATCAGTTATTATGGGAATACAAGTCCTATGGCTTTCATGTCTGTAACACTTTCTTTTTCTGCTTCACCCTCTCAACTGTAAAATACTTTTTTTTTCTCTTGCTGTTGTTCCCCTGAGGCTTTAATGTTTACACAGCTTTATCCATGGCTTTGCTTTGTAAGGACATAGCCCCAATTAAGGCTCTGATTCTGCAATTTTCATGAGAGAGAAAAAAAAATCCAGCACAAGTTCAAAAAATTCTTTTGAAGAACCTGATTGCTGTTAACCAGCCAACAAGTTAGTCAGTATATCTCTGATTCTTGTTTTCATCTCCCAGTTTGATTTCATCAATGTGGCACTAAGGTTAGCCACATAAAACTTATAAAATGAGCAGTTGCTGGGGAATAAATATTTATTAAATTGTTGCTGTTGAGTTTTGGAATGTGAAGTATTTTAAAGCTAATCAAAATATTCAAGATTGAGAGACACATCACATTCCAGGGATCTTGAAGACAGAGGAATTCAATAGAAGTTACTAGAACAGCAGGACTTTGATACACAATATTGTAAAGAGGTTAGGTAGAGAAGTCTAGAAGCTCACATAGATCTTCACCTGTGGGAAGAAACCTTTCTAATAAACAGCAGCTCATCTGTCTGCAGCGAGGCAGAAAAAGGTCAACACAGCGGCTGTTAGGCCTTTAATATTTTAATTTAGGCAATTATCAAGGGACCACATGTAAAACCTCTTGTCTAGGGTATCCACATGAGGATAGGATGATGGCTTTATTATACAAATGACACCAAATTATAAACGAACAAGTTTAATTCTTTTTTTTAACTATGCACTACTATAAATGTTTAAAAGATAAAATAAAAACATAAACATTGTATTCTAATGCCTGTGCTTGTCAATCTGGAGAAAAAAATATATATGCCAATGCCTACATTTACATAAAAATACAAACTGAAATGAATTTTAATTACACTACAACCTAATTTTAAAGTACAATTTAATTATGCTTGAAAAACATAAAATTGGAGTTCTACCAAATGCATATTGATATAATAAATATTAAGCAAATAAGGAACACAATTTTTTAAAACAATGAATACTAAATTATTCTAATATTTAAATTTCTCCAAACATGCAACTTCTCAACTTGGTAATATAATACTAAAGCTATTACTGTCTTTAATTTTCTTGTTTATATGACAAAATGGGCAAAGAGGTAACCTTATTATTGTGTGATCTTTAGAACAACAGAGTGCTTCTCAAAAGGTGAGGATAAATTTAGAGGTGTCAAACTAAATCAAAAACTTTTCCTAGGACTGTACCTTCAGATTATATTATCAATGTTCAAGATAAATTCATTCTCACTTCATTTCATTTTCTATAGATCAATAAAATAAAAGGAATCATAAAGATTACGAATGACAAATGATTATAAAGAGCAAGGAAACTCTGATAGCATTATTTTAGATGAGATTACCAAAAGGCAATAAGAAGTTCCATGATGATCTATCCAAAGAATCTCTAAATTCTGAATTAATAAAGGTACATGTCATGTTATTTAAGTGATATGTGTAGGAAATCAAACAAGTTGAATAGTAATAAAAATAATTACTACTCATGCTTAAATATATCTGGAGTTGGGAAAGAAGGGAGAAGAGACAGAGAGCATTTTGTTTCCTTTTTAACAGTTCTCAGAGGTTGGTGGTAAAAATAACCCATTTTACAGAAAAGAAAAGTCTCAGAGCATGAAGTGGCTTGCCCAAGACCAAACAGCCAGTAAGGAATAAAAAGGGATGGAAACTTAGGTCTTCTCCCACCAAGTCCCATGATCTCTCTACTATACCATACTGCTTTTTTTGTAAAGTTAAAACAAATCAACATGACACTGAAATAACCAATACTACAATAAATTGGGCATCAAATATTTCTAAATGAAAACTTCAATATGTTTAGGGCAATTTCACAGCAAAACAAAAGTTCACATTGAAAACATTACTTTTCAAAACATTTCTGGAACCTGAAGCCTAAAATCAAATCTGCAACTTTGACATAGAAATAAATATTGAAAAAGAACATGTTTGAAAAAGAACAAGAACCAAAATTTATGAAAGTCCAATTAATTCCAGAAAGCATATATTCTAATGTCCCCAAAAAGGACCAAAATGATCATGCCAAAAAAAAAGAGCTGATATATTAGAGAACGAAAACCAAAAAAAAAAGAGAAGAAAAAGAAGAAAACACTCCAGCAACTCCATATGAGAGATCCACAAACCATTGCTCAGAAGCCTCTCGCATAATTAAAAATTTCTTTCTTTGGTACCACAGATAGACTACGTGAAGCTATCAGGCATCTCCCACCCTTCATTTTCAATTCACCTCTCCCCCTAAGCACAACTCCCAGCCCGCCATGTCTACCTGACAAGTGACAGCCCAATCTGATTAAATGCTTGCAAGGGAGGGGACTCGTGGGCTTCCATGACAGGCCAAAAGTGATCACCATGGAGATACATAATTACAGCTGTCAACGCATCTACTGTCCTGCTGGCATCAATTTGATTGCTCCCAGCAATAATGATAGACAAAGCTTAGTGTGCACTCTCCTGCACCCAATCACTTTATCTATTCCTTGGTCCATTTAGCTGACATGCAACATTCACACAAGCAAATAACAGCAGTAAGCAGAACATTTAAGGCATTTTAATTGTTTTTTCTTTCTATGGATGGCTCACAAGCGCAAATGTTATTACATAAAACTCCTGCTGCAGCATTAATTGAAGAAAGATTTGGTGGGACAAAGACTGTAGGGGGTATAGTTTGTCCATTATCACTTGTACTTTCAACAGGTCTCACATTTGAAAATTGCAAATTGCAAAAACTTGCAAGGGCAAAATGTTTGACATCCTGTTAGCTCTTACAACATGGTGAAAACTTCTAGCTACTAGAGTAATCATTGTAAATTCTTATTTAATATTATTTTGTTTGATTAAAAAAATGTTTAGATATGTCCCTGTGACACTTATTTTCTTAACTACTATTTAATGTCATATAATGCCAGTTAAATCTTTACCATTTTTTTCTGCCTTTGGGCTTTGAACACAGCATGACTCTCCCAAGCCTCAAAAAGGTCAAGTCCCTTTTGAAAGCACATGGGCAAAAACAATTTAAAAAGTGAAATATATCATATATCCAATAACATCTTCAAATTTAGCATTCTTCCTGTAATCTTGAAGACTGAGTAATCATATTCACAGATGGTACAGCCTTGTCATTCCACAAGCTGACACAGTGTCATATATATGCACTTATTACTTTGACTACCTTGATTATAAATTCTTGTTCTTTTTGTGCAGCAAAAACTATTTAAGAAACAGTTATTTAGAAGAGATGATAGTGTATATGTGTGTATTTGTGTGTATATCCATACACACACACACACACACAATTAAACAATCTTCTTTCTTTAACTACAGCAAATGACCATTTATTCTCTCAAAGCCATAAAGCTAAAAAAAAAAAAAATAAGCACACTCTATTTCCCTAACACAGTTACACAGTTGGTTTGGAAGTTAAACGTCATTACGTAAATATTACAAGTGTATGTGGTTTGAAGAGTTATGGGATAAGAATAAAATATAAGACAAAGATGACTATAACTAGTTCCTCATATTTCTGTTGCCTCTAGATGACAAAACATTTTTTAAAAGTTAAATACCTTTATTCAAAATGTCTCTTCGCCTTGCTACTAGAAGGATTTTGCTATCACATGAGTTTAACTTGTTTCCATAATCCAAACCCTTGGTCTTTAAATCTCTTCAATATGGTTTTAAGTGCTCATTGAATATTAAAGCTTGAATGACTTACACCAGGAAGATAAAATGGCTCTTCATACTGAGACAGTCTGCCAATGGAAGGTAAACCAAAAGACTTGTAGGGATCCTAAAAATCCAAACAGAAGAAAGCAGTGTCTTAGATGAAGTAGAGGAAGTAAGGTTTAATCTTTATAAACTAGAGCCTCTTCCAGTAACTAATATTTTTAAACTATATTATTTTCTAAACAATTCACTCTAGAGCACTGTTGTCTTACTATTACATATGACATATATGAACGTATATGATATATATACGACATAAAGGTTTATTAAAAACTAAAGAGAATAATGATATATAGGGACCAATATTAGTCTCATCTTACTTTGCTGAAATGGGTAAAATTCTCACTAACCTAAAACTTAAACCTAAAAACTAAAACCTAAAACCAGGCACACATCTTAAAAAATTAAAACAACCTAAATATGCATCAAAAAAGATGCAACTTCAGGGTAATCACAATAGTGTATGAGATACATTCGTTTTTATAAAAATCAACAAATTAATTCATACAAGGAAACATTTCAACAATTCACACAAGGACCAGAAAAGTGAGACCGTATGCTATGATATATGCTCACTTATAATTGTTTTATAATTAGCAAAATAAATCTCAAATATGTTTGGTGTCACAACAAAAGAAAAAGAAACAATGACAGCAGCCAAAGTATGTCAGATATTAAAAGGAATAATAAACAAATGAAGGAATAAAGATGCCAAAAAGTACTGAGCGTACCATTAGTTACTCTAAAAACATACAATATCACTGCTTTATATTTCAAAGGAAAAGCTTTGATTTCCACAAGTAGAAAATAGAAAAATGTTGTTATATTCCAATGTTTAATTATATCTGGATAAGTATTTTTAAATATCAAATTCCTATTCTTCATTTTAGGTAGGTAGAACCACCTTCCAAATTATTTAAGAAAAGAGTGCGGTTAGCAAAGTAAGAATTTCTTGTTGAAAATTAACTTACTAATTCATATATGTTTTGGTAATTTGTTTTAAAAGAAAATCTTATGAAGTAAATAGTTACCAAGGAATAAAAGTAAATTAATTAAGAACAATTTTTAGCTTAACATTTTTAATTACTACTTATTAAAAAGAACATAATTGATAAGCATAGCACTAAATTTTAGGGGAAATTTTTAAGTGAATATTTAAGACACATTCAACATACCTGGGAAAGTATATAAAATCACATCTATAAGGACATCCATAATGTTGTAAAACTAAAATATTTCATTTAATTTCAGTTAAATAACATGTAATAACTACTTTATTATCTCTGAAAGTAGGCGACTTATTTCCATTAAATCTAAGAATACTTTGAATTAACATATAAAAAAATTTCAATAAATATTCTCGGCCAGTTCTAGCATATACAATCAAATACTTGACTCAGGTTCTACAATTTCACTTCACTTTGGTGTTTATTTATAACTGGTACAGAACTACTACCCTTCTGTCCAACACAGCTCATTTTACCTCAGCATAAACTCGACATTCAATTGCCCAGCCGTTGATGGGAATATCAGCTTGTTTGTGTCTAAGAGGGTAACCCTTAGCAACACGGATCATTTCTTGGACTAGGTCCAGGCCAGTAATGCATTCAGTGACGGGATGTTCAACCTACAAGGTCAAAAACTGTCAGTCGATAGGTATCTATTTTTTTTTCAAAAAAGGTAAACAAACAAATGAGGAAATTTGCAAGCCCAAGTGAAAATAAGGTTAATTATACTTAGTAGTTCCTTCTCCTTGACTGAAAAACATACGACAAAATGCCTACTCAAGAGGGAAAAAGGGAAAGAATCAGCAAAAGATAGTATGTTACAGAGCATGTAAAGCAAAAATCAAATTCTTAGAGGTATTTGTGAATAGTATAAGTTACTTTTCTTAATGCATGTTAATGTTTGATAAAATATAATTTTCAAATTTTAGTTTTGAAACAAACTTTTAAACTTTTCTAAGGCAAATGTTTCAACTGAAACATTCGACTTGGTCAGTGATCAACCTATTCTGCTACACTTAACATGGCATCAACAGGGGGAGCTTATAATTTTCCAAAGAACTAGTCCATCCTAAACCTCACCCATTCATCAGCTTTCACTAACCTGTCCTGACAAGCAACCAGATTAGCGTAATCTTATATCAGCGCAGTGTAGCAGAAATGAACAGATGGATCTTTCAGATTTTTTTCCCTCCAGACTTATCTGGGTAATGCTTAGTATGCACAATAACTGAGCAACACCAGTAAAATCACCCTGCTCTCTCAGCAAAAGGCTGCTAACTTCTTAACACAACGCTTTCATTGGTTACCTTGCTATTCTCCCCTCTCCCCAAAAAAGAAGGGGGGTATGTTCACGCATATACCTATATGAAGATATAGCAGCAGAGACATATCAATCTATATCAACACATATAAAGAATATGTATAAAATATTAAACTATTAAAGCTATTAGTGTAATTCATGATAGTCCATGAAAAAGAAGAAATATAACAAAATTTCAATTAAAATTTTGGCTAGAACTGATGAATTTATTCTAGATTTTAAAAGAGTTAGATATCTTTTTTAAAGCAATTTGCAGTAATTTCTTTAAAAAGACATTCCTGTTTTACTAAATTTTGATACAAGGAAAGGTCTGTAAAGAAACCAGCTATCTTTCTTAGTTCAACTATATCAGTGGAATGAGAACAGTCAATGATTATAATAACCTTGATGCCTATCCTACAGAAGCAATACATTGTTTTTTAAAAAGCTTTGCAAAAAAAAAAACAGAATTCATAATTACCCTTGAGTTTGCATACAGTTTCAACAATACTTTACGACATTTTGATATTAAAAAGTTACAAATCATATAAATATACAAATGTCTATTTTTTGAAAGATGACCATGGCACTGAATAATCTTATTATGTAGTTTAAGAATATACTTATGGGACTAAATATTTTTATACAATAAAACATCAGGATCTACATGATAAGTATAAATGGTAACTGTAATAGTAATTTGTTGAAATAGTACTTGAAAAATGTACTTGAAATAGTAATTTATTATGAGCAATTCTATATTCATTCTAGAGTTAGAAGACTCCTCTAGTAAAACTTAGTTTACTACTCAAGAACTATTCAGCAATAATACATGCTTCTTACTTAGATTTTAAATATAAATTCATCTCTCTCAAAACTGACATGTAACTTCATGGGCAAATAAACATTCAGATTGCATTTATATAGGGCCAAAATTGAGTTGCTTAATATCGAACCTGACTCTATAGCAAATCCAGAACATTATAGAATGGTAAATGGTACATAAAAACCTATTTAAACTGAAGATCAACAGGCATTTATTTCACAATCCAAAGATGTACACATCTTAACTGTGTAGGGTACCACAATGCTATCATTGAAGCTCAAGGTCATCCTTCAGCCTTCACTTTCATTCAGTCCACATTACCAACATATTGCCAAATCTACTTTACGAAGATCTACTCTATAAGGTTCACTTCTCTCCATTCACACAGACATAACCCTAATTCAGGACCTATCTCTTCTAACCTGGACTACTGAAATAGCTTTCAAGCTGACCTCCCTTCCTTACATATCTCCCCTCACCGATCCATCTTCAGTTAGCATCCAAGGTGATTTTCCTAAAGCATAAGTTTGGCTTTGCCAAACCCATACTCATTGTGCTTCAACAACTCCCTTTATTATCTCCAGGATCTAATATAAACTCTACTGTTTGTCGTTTAAAGCACTTCTAACCTGGACTTTTTCCAGTCTTATGCTCCATGCAAGTTGCAGCCTATATTCCATTTACTTCCTTGTAACTTTTCACACAATACACCTCATCTCCTGTTAAAATTCAAGCACTACCTTCTTCATAAAGCCTCTGTTGATCCTCCCAGTTGTTAATGCCTTGCCTTAAAAACAATTTTAAATAAATTTTGAACATATGTTCACATTGTCTCCCCAGGCAAGATTTAAACTGCTGAAGAATTATCATACCAAAAAAAACCGAAAGCTATGCTATCTAGATTTGATGTGCTATATTAATAAAAGTAAAAAAAAATTAACTGAATATTAACAGTTGAAAGGGTACCTAGAGACTATCTAGTTCAACTTTAAAAATTACCTGCACCTCTCTTGGAAATATAGAAAGTGAACCCCAAAGAGGCAAGGTGACCTGCTTAATGTCACACACTACTGTTATCTAACAACAGAATCATCTAAAATCCTCATCTCTTGACTCCCAATCCAGAGATTTTTCTACTGTTCTCGTTTAGTCATTTTTCAATCGTGTCCAATTTTTCATGACCCCATTTGGTGTTTTCTTGGCAAAGACTCTGGAGTAGTTTGTCATTTTTCTCCAGCTCATTTTACAGATGAAGAAACTGAGGCAAACAGGGTTAAGTGACTTGTCCAGGATACACAGTAACTGCCCGAGGGCAGATTTGAGCTCAGGAAGATGAATCTAACGTTTTGCCCTAGCATGCCCCAGAATGAAGCATGTGAGTGGGAAGATGGAAACACAGCCTTGAAGGGAAAAGAAATTAGCTAGCACTCTCTATCCATACTCTGCCACCTTAGCTGGCCCATGCAGCGTAATTGCTGATTTCATAAAATCTTGAGTCAATCAAAAATATTAAACCTAAAATTCATTTTCACTTAATCATCTTCACCTTTCTTTATAGACTACAATGAATATTTCAAGTAAAATAATCCCACTATAATCTCTCACTTCTTTTCTGCTGAAAAACAGGAAATAATATCTAAAATGGAAAATGATTTTTTTTTATAAAATGGATGGTTTCATGGGAAGCTGGAAAAACTTATATGCACTGATGTAGAATTAAGTGAACGGAATCTGGAGAAATATGTATGGAATAACAACACTATAAAAACAAATATCTTTGAAAGACTTAAGATCATTTATCAATGCAATAATCAACTACGATGCTAGAGGACTTTTTATATGTGCTACATATTTCCTAACAGAGAGGTAATGAATTTAAGATGCAAAATTAGATACATGTTTTAAATATAGCAATTTGTTTTTCTTGACAATTCATAGCTGTTGCAAACGTTTGGTTTTTCCTTTTAACTTGGGGATACACTAGGGAGGGAACCAAAAAATGAATGTTTAATTACATTTTTTAAAAACAAGGAATATTTTTCATTTTCATCTCTCAAAGTTTATAACTAAATTTATCAAGTGTCTACTAAAATCAAGGCACTACATGAAGGCACTGAAGGTCAAGAGCAAAAATGAAACAAATAGACCAGGGGTAGGGAACCTGCAGCCTCAAGGCCACATGTGGCCCTCTAGGTCCTCAAATGTGACCCTTTGACTGAATCCAAACTCGTGAAGTTTGGATTCAGTCAAAGGGCCACACTTAAGGACCTGGAGGGCCACAATGTGGCCTCAAGACCAGAGAGGTTCCCCATCCCTGAAATAGACCCTATCCTCTAGGATCTCTCATCCAACAGAGAAGATGATTCATGTTCCTAGATACATAAATATAAGCTGAGTATTAAAAGGAATAATTCAAGAGGGGATATGGTATTTCAAAAGAGAACTAAATGCCCAGAGCATTCCAAGGATGAGGAAAGCCTATTCATGGGCACCAAAATGGAAGCCTTTGGAAATGGACTACCAGCTTTATCTCACTGAATGAGACCAAAACTAAGTAATAATCATCTACTAGCTTTATTCCACTGAATGAGACCAAAACTAAGTAATAATCATTAAAGGAAAGAAGTTTGATTTTGTTCACTAAAGATTCTGAATCTACTGGATATATCTTAAATGTCTTGTGATTATATACTTCAAATAATTCTTAAGCATTTCTAAAATTTGTAACCAGGGTTGTGATTTGTGAATACAGATAAAAGCAAAAGTTAGCTCTTGAAATACATGAGGTATCAATTATTAGTTAAATGTACACTATGTATAAAATATTGTGATAAGCCCTAGGGATACAAAGATAAGTGAACTGGAGTAAATTATACTGAGCAGACACATTTATAAAAATGAAAACAGGCTAAACAAAAATCAAGAAAAATCTTTAAAAATTTTTTTTAATTTTTTTGGAAAACAGTTCAAAATACAAATAAACTGAATTAAGTATACGAGTGGGAAGATGGAAAGATAGCCTTAAAGGGCAAAGAAAACATAAGATTATTGAATTAATTGATTGTGTATGTGTCTAAGTATCATACATACGTTTACAAATGAAATAAGTACTTAGAATATATACATGTATACACACATTCTAAAAAAGATATCTAGCTTTTCTTAGTTTTAACAGGTCTGATCACTCTACTACAGCACTGTTCTATAAA
>CM053626.1:118500634-118519330 GCA_028646595.1 Phalanger gymnotis | reverse complement strand
GGGGAAATGGGGAGAAAATTTGTAATTCAAACGCCTGTGAAAATCAGTGCTGAAAACCAAACATGTCAAAAATAAATTAAAATAAAATACAAAAAATAAATAAATAAATAAAACCCTGCAAGAAAAAACAGTAAGAGATATCTCATTTAAAATAATTATACCCTATATAAAATACCTGAGAGTATGTCTGCCCAGATAAACCCCGGAACTATGTGAACATCATTATAAAGCACTTTTTATACAAATAAAGTCAGATTTAAATAATAATAAGGATATAAACTGTTCATGGGTGGGCAGAGCCAATATAATAAAAATGGCAATTCTCCCTAAACTAATATACTTACTCAATGCAATCCCAATTAAACTGCCAGATAGTTCTAGATATAAAAGGAGACATAAGAAAACTAGAATAACATGGAACATACTACCTATCAGAATTATGGAGAAGAAAAGAATTTATGAAGAAACAAGAGATAGAGGACACTCCAAGATGTATAATGGATAATTTTGATTACATAAAATTATAAAGTTTGTGCAAATAAAACCAACACTGGCAAGATTAGAAGGAAAACAGAAAATTGGAGGCGGGGAGGCATGTGAATTTATAGACAGTTTGGTCTCATATCTCAAATATACAGAGAAGTCTGTCAAACTTATTTAAAAAATAAGTCATTCCCCAATTGATAAGTGGTTAAAAATATGAACGGGCAGTTGTTCTAGCACAACCTGCAATGAAGAAATCAAAACCATATATAGTTACATGAAAAAATGTTCTATGTCATTATTGATTAGAGAAATACAAGTTAAAACAGCTTTGAGATATCATCTCATACCTATCAGATTGGCTAAAACAATAGAAGGGGGAAATGACAAATGTTAGAGGGAATGTGGAAAAATCAGAACATTAATAGATTGTTGGTTGAACTGTGAACTGATCCAACCATTTTGGAGAACAATCTAGATTTATGCCCAAAGAGTTATTAAACTGCCTATACCCTCTGACCCAGCAATACTACTATTAGGTCTGTTTCCCGAGGTGACTGGGAAAAAGGAAAAGAACCTATTTGTTCTAAAATATTTATAGCAGCTCTCTTTATGTTGGCAAAGAACTGGAAATTGAGGAGATGCCACTCGATTTGGAAATGGATAAACAAGTTGTGGTATATGATTGTGATAGAATATTACTTGTAACAACAATGCTACTTGCCACCACTGTGGCTGTGTAAGGCCAACAACACCAGCACACAGGAGGGCTGCTAGCACACATTCTTTGACCTGCTTTTTTAAGGAAAGCAACTTTAAGGGTTTATAATCTTACTTTAATTAAACATACATACATACATACATACATACATATATACATATATATGTATCATTCACTTAATTCAGGGGGAAAAAACAGCACTCTGAATTTCATAGCAAATGACAAACAGAAATTGCAGACAAGGAAAATATAAACAGAGCAAATAACACAAATCAACAGACAGGCTTCTAGCTGTCTAACCAAAGCTATACATACATAGTCACCAGAAAGAGAAGCACCAACATTTGTTTTTTTCAAAGCTGGGGAGGGGGATCTTTAACAGCTACCCAGAGTCTTCACACCAACACTCTTCCAATGAGTGAGCCCCAAACAAAATGCTAACCTCAGAATATGTATACCCTTTTTCAGGGTTAGAGCACTTCACACTTCTGGATGGTTTCACACCTCTTGTGACCTAATTAGCAAAAGGTTGTGGGCCTTGCTACAAACAAAGGCAAGACTCAATCAAAGGCATTAGACTGCCTAAGTGCTGAGAAGCACTCCAAAACAAAAGACAACAAAAAGTCCCATTTTGCTTGACCTTACACTACTATGCTGTAAGAAACTATGAGTTGGTTGGTTTTAGAAAAACAAGCAAGACTTACATGAAATGATGAAAAGTGAAATGAGCAGAACCAAGAAAACATATACAGTAACACCAATGCTGTTTGAAGAATAATTGTGAACAACTAAGTTATTCTGAATACTATAAATACTCACATCAACTACAAAGGACCTCTGAAGGAAAATGTTATCCCCCTACAGAGAAAGTCCTGATAAATAGAGGTACGCATAGTATGGTTTTACATATATTAATAAATCTGTGTCAAATGGTGGCCTTCTCTACCACAGGACTGGGAGGTAGCAAGATAGTTCAGAACTTAAAATGTAACCAAAAAATAAAATTAATGTCTTTTTCCCAAAAAAACAGGGGGGTTTTGGTTTGTTTTTTTAATTTGGAATTTGAGAGACTAACCACAATTTTATGTCTTCAGTTCTGTGGTGATTCATTGATGCAAGGCATTAGAGAAAGCATTTGAAAGAACAATACTAAATTCTCCCCAGAAGCCCAAGGATATTTCTGGAATTGGGGGTATACTAAATGTGCCCCTACTTAATCAGCTGAGAATAAGCAGGTATCTGCTATTTGATGCTGGAGGTAACAGGAAGTCACTGAGTCTCACTGAAGCAGGAGGCCGATGTGATCAGGCTTATATTTTATAAAAATCACTGCAGCATATGAGTGGAGGATAGACTAGAGTGGGGAGAGACATGAGGCAAAGAGACAGCTTTTGTAATAATCCAGGAGACACGTGATGAGAGCCTCAAATACAATTGTGGCTATGTAAGTAGAAAGTAGGGTAAGTATATTAGAGATATTATGCTAGTAGAAATGACAAGATTTGGTAAGGGACAGGCATGTGGGATAAATGCGAGTTAAAACTTAAGGATGACACAAGCATGGCAGTGCCCTGGACAGTAATAGAGAAGTTTTATGGAGTAGTTTTAAGAACACAATGTATTTTTTTGAACATATTGAGTCTGAGATGCCTATAAGACAATGAGATGTATAAGAGGCAATTGGAGAAATATGGCTACACCTCAGCAGAGAGACTAAGGATGGATATACAGATCTGGGAATCATCTGCATAAAGATACTTGAATCCTGATCATCAAATGAGATAACAAAGAGAGAAGGGGGCCCAGGAGACAATCTTGCCAACACATTAACAGTTAGAGGATAAGACATGGATAAAGTACAAGAAAAGGGAACTAAGAATCATTGGATAGATGAAGAGGAAAAACAAGAAGAGCAGAAGTATCATGAAAACCTAGAGAGGACAGAATGTCCAGGAAAAAGTGAACAGTACTCCAGAGAGCAAGAAGGATAAGATTTGAAAGAAAATCATGAGTTTTAGTAATTAAGAGTTCGCTGGAAACTGTAAAGGGTAGTTTCAGAGCAGGAAGTATTTCATTTTTGTTTTTTATATTGTCCATGTACTAGGGCACATGGTGGGCACTTAAATACTTGCTGATAGGGTAGAAGTCAAGATGAGCCTGAAAACTCAAAATACCCACAGATCTGTGATCTCATAGATTTAGAAGTTCTCTCAATGATGCAGATCACAACCCATCCATAGCCACCAATTCTGGGACTTTGGTCCATTAAGTTGACTTCAGGAAGTTTACCCAATGTGTTAGAGGCTCTCTTGACTTTCTCTTGAAATCCCAAGGCGCCACTGGCATCCTAGTGCTGTACATCTAACACCATCTCACTCTTGTCATGTGACCAGCCTATCTTCATTTCCTGTCATACATTCCCTGATGACAATCTTCTACTTCAGTTCTTCTTCCAATACATGCTATAGGCTACTCATACCTACCATGTATCTCTCCATTGCCCTACCAAACACCCAAATATGCCCTGTAGATGCCACAGAATCCATTGATGCTACAAAATTACAGACATTCCAAAATGGAAATAAACCACAGTCTGTCCAAATAGATCCAGACCACCTCCACGCAAATCTTTAATACATGAATATATAGTACTTTCAGCTATACAAAGTATTTCCTTTCCACATAATACTTTTGTGAAGTAAGTAGTACAAGTATTATTAAATCTATTTTACATATGAAAAACCTGAGATTCAGGGAATTAAAGAGACTTGTCCAGAGTCATAAAATATATCTTAGAACACCAACCAAAACCCAAGTCTCTTCTTAATCCAATTATAGTACTCACTTCTAGTATAATTTGAAACTTTCTTCTGGACCACTTTCAAGTAAGAATCATAACCCCATTGGTGAAAATGAGTGGAGTAACCTCTAGGACTGTTCAGGCATCAGGCTGGCTAGATTATTAAACTTAGATACCTTAAATGCAAATTCAACAATGTAATCCATAATTGATGGTCTTGGGCAGGGAAAATACTATTCTTTTAAGATTTATTAGAAAAGCATTTTCAAATGTACTAACCTGGATTTCTATATGACGAGGATTATCAATAAATTTTTCTATTAGTAACCTATCATCACCAAAACTTGAAGCAGCTTCTTGAGATGAAAATCTAAAACCATCCCTTTAAAAAGAAGAAAAAAAGGTGTTAAACAAGAGACAAAACTCAGGTCTCTGTGTGTGTGTGTGTGTGTGTGTGTGTGTGTGTGTGTGTGTGTGTGTGTGTGTGTGTGTGTGTATGTATGTAAATAAACCCAGGAAGTATAAATAAGCCTTTAATTAAAATTTTTTTATAATGTTCCAGAAGATCAAAGCCAAATTCAAAAGAAATTAATCTTTTAATAGTACTTAAAGCATCCTCTGATCAATAAACTATTTTAGAGAGAATTCATACAAGTCTTGTAGAGAGCCAAAATTCATTTCTGATACAAAATTAAATTTTACTAAGGTAAAATATATAACATTCATCCTTTACTTCTTAAAATCTAGTAATTATACATTTTTTTAAGAGCAACTCAATTAAAAACCTAGGGAAAAAGCAGAATTATATGTTTTGTAAACACTGAAAATACTATGAAAATATTTTATTATCACATGCAAAAAGCTCTTAAAGTATTGCATCAAAATTTATATACACAACTGAAAAACTTAAAAAGTGGTTCTCAGATGACTGACATTAAGGCCATTAATAGGTAATAGCTATAAAATATAAATAAGTAGAATACAGTAAGTGCATAAAAGAGACATGAAGTGCTATGAGAGTGTTAAGAAAAGAAGTATTCTTTCTCTCTGAAAGACAGAGAAGTCTTTCTTCAGGACACAGTTCCAGAGCTAAGCACTAAAGGGTGAAAAAAAATTTCTACTGGGAGAAATAGGAAAGGTTGTGGCAAGAACTATATTTGAGACAAAGAAAATATTTGACCCAAGATAAAGAGGCAGGAAAGCCTAACTCAAAACAAGAGAAAAGCCAAAATTCACTAAAATATAGAACACTTAATGGTGGTCTAATGTTGTGGCTGAAAAAAAAATCAGCTTGAGTCAAATTGTAGAAGATATTGAGTATCAATCAGATTAAGAAGTTTTAAAGCTCTTGAACACCTACAGTAATCTGATTAGGTCTATATCTTATTCTTTTTTTTTTTTTTTTTGGAATGGGGTGTGACTGGCGAGGTAGTTTAGACCTGTGCTTCTCAATATGTTCTCATTTCTGGTGGAGAATTTCTCTACCAATACAAATCAACAACTTGCCTTTATTACTGCCTAGTCATATCCACCACATGCTTCCTCAATGTCCCCTGGGTGCTATTCATTTCCAACTCTTCCAAGAAAAACTATTTTATACCCATACAATTTGAATATTTGTATAAAAATGATGAGTCTTTTTAAAGGAGAATTTGAGGCCACTAAAAGATCTGCCTAATTACACAAAAGCAATCTAGCCAGCTCTCCTCCTATTCAATTTTGCATCAACTCACTGAATATTTGCAGTATCTGGGCAAGATATGTATGTATATACATAAAGGCATGTATGTGTCTATACACACACATAAACCTCCATAGGTTATGCATCAAACTTATCATAGTCTGAACAATAAGCATTTTGCATCCACTTGGTTTTTTTCCTAGATGGATAGTTAGGTCAAACTCCTTTGAATAAGAATGAATCTCATTTAATAGGCTCTGCAATATCCAGGGCTTGATGCAAGCAGTACAATGTCATGCAAAAAAAAAAAAAAAAAGAAATATATACACAAATCCTCCTAGACTGGGACTCCATGCTGGATATCCTCTATAGTAGTGGCAAATCTTTCTCAACTATAAGTATCCCTGCTGTATGTCTCAACTGATGTTTATAATTGGAGAGGGAAAAAGGTTGTCTCCATCATATGCTTTGTACAAGGAATCTTGTATAATTTTGACACATGCATGAGACACATCTTGTTGAAGAACCTTTAAGATGTTTTTCTCCATGGAATCAAATGCTTTTAAATATTCAAGAAACAGTAAGTACAGTGAGATTTTGTATTCTCTATATGGGATCTTCTATGGAATAACATCTGTGAAAGCTCAATTCCCTTCTCAATCTCACAGTAATGATCAAAGCATCAAAACATTTCAGAGTTTGGAGAGGGGCAATTTAGTGCAATTAATACTTAAAAAGAGAATGATGACTACAACCCACCAAATAAATGGTCCTCCAGCCTCTACTTAAAGATCTCTAATGGGCAAGAATCTACTATCTCCAGTAGCTGATTCAATTTTTAGATAGCATTGTTGGAAAGGTTTCATTAACATCAAGGCTAAATTTGCCTCTACATAACATCGACCAAATGGTCCAAGTTATGCCCTAAGGGGTCAAAGAGAAAACAATGAATCCATTTTCTATAAGATAGTCTTTCAAATACTTTAAGATAACCATACAGTTCACTCTGAGTTTTCCAAGTTAAATATCCTTCATTCCTTCAATCATTCTTCATACAGGATGGACCTGAGGTCCCTTACCATTCTAAGTACCCTCCTCTGGCCTCTCTCTAGCTTATTAAATCCCTTCTAAAATATGGCAAGCAGAAATTAATACAAACTTTCAGATGAGGCTGGACCTGGGCACAGTATAATCTAAATATCACCCTATGATTCCTAGAAGCTACATCCCTCAATGCAGCACAAGATCACATTAGATATCTTAGCTACCATATTGTACTGCTAACTCACATTGCTCTTTCAAACTACTAAAATTTCCAGATATTTTCTCTGACAAATGTTGTCCTACCAAAGCCATTTTGTCTTATTTTATACTTTTAATAGGACTTTCAGAATACAAGTACTCTCTCCAAAGCAACCAATGATCTCTTTATTGACAAATCTGTTAAATCTTTTCTTCTTCCTTATCCATCTTGACAATTTTGTTGCTTTTAGTGTTTCTTTTTAATTAATTTTTTTCAATTAATTCACATATAGATGGGAAGGAGGGAAACATACAGAACTCTTGTATCACATAAGCACCACTAACCAAAACATATTCCCACATTGGTCATAGTTAAAAATGCTTCTCTTATTCTGCATATGAATACATCTACTAGGAAGTAAGCAGAATTCTTTTTTATCAGTCCTCTACAATCATTGTCAATCATTTAGTTGATTACAGCTCTTAAGACTTTCAGAACTGTTTCTTATAATGCTGATGTTATAAATTGTTCTGGTTCTGCACAGATCACTCGGCATCAGTTTATATATATATCTTTCTAAGTCTCTCTGAAATAAACTTTTCCCTCATTTCTTATAGACAATACTATTCCATTCATATATCATAATTTGTTCAGTCATTCCCCAATTACTAGCCATTTCCTTAGTTGCTATTTTTTGCTACGACAAAAAGAGTTGCTAAAATTATATTTATACATACAAGATCTGTGCCTCTTTTGTTAATCTCTCTGGGGTATAAGTATAGCACTAGTATAGCTTGGGCAGAGTACAAATTTAATGTGGGACTAGTAGTCAGGGGAACTAGGGTTTATTCCCAGCTTTACCAATAAAACTAGCAATATGGTCATGGTAAAATAACTTAAACCCTACTAACCTCAGCTTCCATCTTTGCAAAACAAAGTCATTAAGCTAAATAATCTCTAAAAGCATAGGACCAAGGTATATAACCTGAAAAAGGTATTTTTAAATGAAAACCAAATCATTTTATGATATTCAAAAAGGCAAAATTCTATTATAAATATCACAAATTTTCACAATCACTATAAACATAGAAGAAAAAGGAAATTTTCTACATGTTTCTTTTTACACAACAAGATTTTTAAAAAAACAGCTATCTAATTTCTTCATTTTACTTTTGATAACTTTCAGGATGTCAGTTTAATAGCATTCTAGTAACTATAATTTTCATCAAGAGTATATTTTAGACAGGATCTCACCTGGTCTCTTCATCATCCCAAGCGATTCGCATACCTTTCCCACCACCACCTGCTGAGGCCTTGATCATAACGGGATAGCCTAACAGCAGGGAACAATTAGACAGAAGTTCAGACTTTGATCATTTGGTTGTATGAACATGACAACTGACCACATGTCTAATAATTCAATAGACAATAACTAGTTTATTTTAAAGCTGTTTTAACAGAAAAAAAATTATCATTGCATTCTTACAAATGAAATGATATATTTAGAGTTTAAATAATTTTATACCAGCCAAGTTATCTTCTGATGAGCAAAAAGACATTTCTCTTCAAAGCTTATAAGAAAAAACATTATCAGAAATAATTAGTTTGACTGAAGAATCTTACTTCATGTTATCTAAGTTCCAAATTACCTGGAATAAGTATAAGACTGGATAAAGACACAAAAAGCAGCTTATAATACCAATGGAAAATAAGGGGGGAGGGGATCGAAAAGCAAATTTCCTTTCCTTACTCATAGTAAAAAGACTATTCCCAAAAGATAGTCAAATGATACAATGTATTCCATATTAAATCCATCGTTTCAGGAATTTTACATCATAGGATTTGTAAGTTGATAAGGAAGGCCCTGAATGCTATCCTCAAAAGTTAAAGTTTTATCTGAAAAGCCTTAAGGAACAGATATAAAAGAATGTGGGATATTTTAAGCTGGAATCTGTTGTAGGATAGGTTGTGTAGGGAAACTGCTGAAGAGGACACTATCAATATCACATTATGAAAATGAAAAGGAATGAGTAAATTAAGTCAATATTTAGGAGAAACAGAATGGAATAATGCCTGGTTGGATTAAAAAAGGCAAAAGAGAGATTAACACCTCCTAAGAATAGAAGCTAGGAAGACAAAAGCTGATGGAGCCAATCTTAAAGAGGGTGAGGGGGATAGTGGCATGTATTTGAGGTTATATGGCTTTGAGAAATTGCAGCTGTCAATGCAATGGTGGTACTTGTAATTATTTATCAACCTCTTCTGATCTTGCAACAGCTGACTGTTGACAACAGTTTCAAACCTATTTCTTTTGAACACAAGCAATTTTTAATATATAGAATAAAAAAAGTTTTATTAAAGTTAAACAGCACATTTTTCTCCTCAAGAAGTTTGAAACTATCCTCTAGCCCAGGAGTGGGGAACCTTCGGGCTACATGTGGCTAGGTCCTCAAGTGCAGCCCTTAGACTGAATCCAAACTTCACAGAACAAATCTTTTCATTAAGGGTATTTCTTCTGTGAAGTTTGGATTTAGTCAAAGGGCCACACTTGAGGACCTAAAGGGCTACATGTGGTTGCGAGGTAAGAAACAAAGGTTAAATGTACGGAACAAGAGCCATCTTTAAATAAATGAAATAGAACAGAAAACTTGAGACATGCGTATTGTTATAAAAGGGGGAAAAAAAGAAAACACAGTAAAGAGAGAAAAGTTATATAGAACCTTTTTCTATAATTTTTCCTATTATTACTTACTGAGATATAAAAAGGGAATAAAAAGAGAAAAAAGATAATTCATTACAATCTAATAAAAACTGAGCTCTTACCACAAATAAGTCATAGGGCTAGAAACAAAGGATACAAAGATGAAAAAGCACAAAAGTCTTGCCCTCAGGAAGTTTATCATTTACAAGGGGAAATATAATATATAGACAAAAACATATAAGATTGAAAAGAAAAAACAAAGGAAAAGTAGATGGAACTTACTAGTTTTTATAATCAAGGCACATCTGCTGAAGAACATACAAACGTGGAAGTGGGAGAAAGTACACAAGAAATGAATCTCTCTTATATGAAACAAATGAGGCCAACAGACAGACAGACAGACAGACACACACACACACACACACACACACAAGATTCAGTACAGATAACCACGAAACAATTGAGAAACAAGTAGGGATGGTACTGGGAAGGAAGATAATACTGAGGAGGAAATAGCCATACATAAAATAAACTTCTTAGTCCTGAAAGCAGGGTAGGGAGAACAGTAAAAAGGGGGGGAAATTAAGTGTTAGCAAAGTAAATAAAATAAATAAATAAATAATGAAGGTTCTAGAATCTATGGGGCACAACGCCTTTAATTGGTTCTTAAACAACTGAGGGGAAAATTGTTGCATTAACATAATAGAATATTATTCCATGGTAAAAATTACTGAAGAGATAATTTCAGAAAATCCTTGGTAGTATGACCTGACACAGAGCTAAGTGGCCATAATTAAAACTATATAAGGAAAACAGTTTAAAAAAACCCACCACTTTGAAATATTTAAGAAATAAGATCACTACAAGGATCAACTATATCAGAGGAGCCATGAGAGCAGGATGTCCACTTTCTCTGAAAGAGAAGTGGTGGACAGCTTATAGAAAAAGAAAACACATGTTTGGATATGGTCACTATGCAGACTCATTTTGCTTGACTCTGCTTATTAGTTACAAAGTTTGGGTTTCTTTTTTTAAAATTTTTCTTGGTTAATTTCTTTGAGGGTGGCATGGACAAGGGAGGAGGAATTAGCCATAATGATCTCCCCCTAAAAAAAGGTTATAGAAACATTTTTAAATGCACATTAGAAAAAAGGAGGAAATTCAGAAAAAAATACTTAAAATAAGCAAGATGGTTTTGAAAGTAACAAGTAGAATTTATTATATATTCTTTAAAAAATCAAGTGGTATGAAATGAAATTCATGATTTCATAGAGAATCCTCTTTTTATGATCTGATATTTGTATGGTAATGCTTTTTTATTTTGTATTTACATTCAGAATTAATACAAAGAAATCATCTGGCAACTTACAGAAAGCAGTTTCAACAGATCAATGGGGTTGGAAACCATATTACAAGTACTTAAGGTATAAGGAGGTTTTAACAGAAATTTCATAATAAAGCTTGAGAGAGAGTTTGACATGACAGTTGGACAGCAGGACCTCCAATCCATCAATCCTCTCAGTTCTCTCCTAGTCTTTCACCCCTTTCACTAACTATACTCTCCTCTCTTCCCTATTTTTACTCCTTGAAGAGCCCAGTATAACCATACTATCATCTTGTCTCAAGATCCTTGACTCCTTATCATACTCCCAATTTCTTCTCTACCAAGCCTCATTCTTGGATCATTCCCACTATCTATTGCCTTTGTTCCTACATATATGCTGCTGAACAAAGGTGGAGAACCATAAAACCAGGTTGAGTCTGTACACTTTTATGTTACATAACTTCAACTGGGCCCTCACCCAGTTGCAAGGCAATCCTTTTACACCTGCCTAATTAACTCACTATCTCACTTTCCACAGAGGCTCTTCCAAATTGTTTCATTCCTCTTCAAAATTCCATGACTCTGTATCAGTAAGGCAAGATTCACAATATCGATGGTGATCATGAATATGCCGGTATAGTTCGATATCACAAAATATGAGACATTCTATATAGAAGGCAGAAGAATTAAAACATTTATTCAGACACCAGAGGATCAAATCCCAAAACCAATAATTCCAATTTGACATAGTAGCAATTGTATCCCAAAACCAGTAAGTCCACTTCACTACAACAGCAAGGAAATTAAAACATAGTATCACAACAAGGAGTCAAGCCATCCTGTAACCTTTGTCTCTTCTAGGGCCTTCCCTTAAACACTCACAAATCCTAACTGTCTGCTTGCCTATGTCCTCTCCTGCCAAAGTTCTGAGAGCTTGAAGTTCTAAGAGCCCTTCCAGTTCTCTCTCTTCCTGTCTCTGAGCTTAATGGCTACCTCGGGATATACCCTTCTTAGGGTCCAAGGGCTTCATGCCTAATCGGCAAAAGAGTGGCCTGGGGCTTTGCACCTAGTTAGCAAAAGAGTGTGGGCCTTCCTACAAACAAGCTTCCCCTAATCAAGCTTCCCTTAACTAGCTCTCTACCTGAGGCCTATTAAACGAGTGGGGAAGATCTTTAATCACATTAACACCAGACTCCCACCACCCTCAATCTCTTAGCTGAGACCCTTACCTCATATTTTGCTGAAAAAATTGAGACCATTCAATGAGAGCTCCCTCTCTTCTTCTCACATCACCTTGATACCCCCTTCTTCCACTATCTCCTAAACCTCTGTATCCATGAAGAGATGGCCCTTCTTGTCAAGGCCAACCTTTCTATGTACACAACTGATCCCATTCCACTGCATTTTCTCCAACAGATTTCTCTTTCTGTTATCCTCACTCTTGTACTTATATTTACTCTTTCCCCATTTACTGGATGATTCCCTACTTCCCAAAAACATGCTCACGTCTTCCCCATCCTCAAAAAAATGTCACATGATCCATCTATCCCCTCTCTCTCCTATCTTACTTTCTCTCACCCCATCATATCCAATCTGTTGCCAATTCCTTTCAATTTATGATTGTACCATCTCTCATATATACCCCCTTTTCTCCTCTTATACTGCCATCATTCTGGTAATAGCCCTTATGCCCTCATACCTGGACTACTGAAACAACCTGCTGGTTAGTCTCCCTGTCACAAGTTTCTCCCCACTCCAGTCCATTCTTCATTCAAATGTCAAATTAATCTTCTTAAAGCACAGATCCAACCATGTCACTCTCCCATTCAATAAATTCCACTAGTCTACCAATACCTCCAGGAACAAACACAAAATGCTCTGTTTGGCATACAAAGCATTTCAAAACCTGCCCTCAACCCTTCCAGTCTCCTATACCCTAAATCCTCAAACAGTTCTCTGAAATCCAATAATAATGGCCTCTTCGCTGTTCCTTCAACAAGAAAGTTCAATCACCTGCCTCCAGGCACTTTCTCTGGCTGTCCGTCATGCATAGAATGTTTTCCCTCCTCATCTTCACCTCCTAGCTTCCTTTGAGTCCCAGGTAAAATGCCATCTTCTAAGAAAAGACTTTCCTGATCTCTCTTAATTCTAGCGCCTGCCCTCTGCTGAATATTAAAACATACATACTTTGTACATAGCTGTTTGCACATCATTTCCTCAGTTAAATTGTTAGGTCCTAGAGAGAAGTCATTACTTTTTGTTTCTTCTTGGGGGGGAGAAGAGAGAAGCGCAGAGACTAGGTTTTTTGTATCTTCAATACTTTGCCCAGTGCCTAGTATATAAGTTACTTATAAATATTTATTGATCTGTAGGATAGTGGGTGTTGAAGAAGTTTTTTGTCTGTTCTTTAGTTTGTTTAAGATAAAGAAAATCTCCATCTATTCTTATGTAGCAGAAGAATAACAAGTAAATAGAAAGTGAAGATAAGAAAGAGAGGTGATGTTCAAAGCTTCATTATTAGACAAGAGAAGACAGGATACAGGATTTAATTTGGGGTTGGAGGGTGTTAGCTTGGCAAGAAGGAAATCTTTAAGGACTTTGCAAAAGGGTGACAGAAGCTATGGAGAGGTCTGGGGGAAGAAGACTGAAAGATAATACCTATAATGGCCTCAATTTCAATAAGAATACTAATAATTGTCATTTATTGTAACACTTTAAAGTTTGCTAAGCAATTTGTATATTATTTTATTACAGCGTAACCACAATTTTGTGAGGCAAATACTACATATGTTATTCTTCCCGGTTTACAGATGAGCAAAATGAGTATCAGAGACATTAAATGTCTTGTTCACTGTCTCACAGCTAAATGTCAGAGGCAGGATCTGAACCCAGTTCTCTCTTCAATCCAAGTTTAGAGCTTGTTCTACATAAGCAGCAAGGTCATCTGGTTAGAAAGTGGAAACTGGAAGTAAAGTCGGAAGCTCAGGGGGAAAAAACTGTCTTGTAACAGCCACTGTGCAAAGTAAGAGAGGGAATTTTAATAAAAAGAAACCAGTATGGAACAATAACAGCCCATCTGAGGTTCCTTAGCATAGATCTGCAACAGATTCAGCAAATTTCACAACTTTCTCTATCATCATTCAGTAGCTCGCAAGTAGTAATAGAAGTACATATATGATGGGAACAGCTCAAAGTTGAAGACAGGCAAGGCAGGAACATTCAAAGGAGAAGGGAACAAGAAATTAAAGGGTAGAAGACAGTGCCTTGCAACTGAAGGTAGGATAGGGTTGATGGACTGTGAGAAGAGGGAAGACTAAAGAGAGTAAAAGTCATGATTTGGGGATAGAGAGGGTGGGAGAGGGCAGGTTCAATAGGAAAGAAGCAATGGGAGAGGTGTAGGAAGGGGAGATTGTGATCAAAGCAGGAAATCTCAGAATTCAATATCTTAATGCTGTAAGAGTTTGCAGTGATAGTGAGCTCTGTGACCACTTAAGTTAGCCTTAGAGAAAACTTAACACCTTATATTTAACACCTCACATTATATGTGTGTGTGTATATATGTAATTATATGTGTGTATATACAAATACACACTATTATATATATTATATGCTCATCTATGTGTGTACATATAATATGTATATAAATGTATATACACACACATAATCTCATCTGATCCTCATGGCAAATCTGTGATGTATGTGTGTCTGTCTGTATACATGTACATATACATATACATATACAAATACACATACACATACATATACATATGAAAGAGAGAGTTGGCCCTTTTTTAATGTAGAAACTGAAGTTCAAAATGTCAATTTTTACATCCAGGGTTACCAAAACCATAAAGTAATATAGATATGATTCGACTCCGATCTTCTGACTCTACGTCTAGTACTTGGTCCAATATATTGTGCTGCCATAAGAGAGTTAGATTAGATACAAAGAAGATAGCCCAAGCAATTCTGCATATTACTGGGCTTAACAAAACAATCAAGATTTAAGGATAGAGCTATCAGAAAATATTAAAAACCATAAATGATAAATCCTTCATACAGCAATCCTGTTGTTAAATAATCTCAGGTGCTTTCAAATATGTCAACTTTATTTCCCCTAAATAGTCTATACTCTCCTAAGGAATATGAATTAGGTCTAATTATTTTATGTTTATTTCATGTTACCTAATATTGTAATCTATATATATTAATCACTCAATAAATAATAAATTCAGAATTTACTAAATACAGAGAAAATAGAATAAAATTATTTATAATTTAAAAATTAAAAACATGCGTATGTTATTACAAAATGTATCTTTTGATCATTCCCATGCCTATAAACTGGTATGACAGAATAAAGGAAATTATTCAATTGTTACAAAACTAATAAACAGCTTAGCACACAGTAAACATGCTTAAGAGTTTCTGAGGAGTTTGGTAATTTTTCTGAGATAATCTATCTATATACACACACTCATACATATCGACTCAATTGTTCCTAAAATAAATAGCTTGGAAGATCTATGTTTTTTACAGGAAGGAATGCTCATTAAGTTAAAAGGCAAAGATCTGAATTATACAACTACTATCAAGAGTTATCAATTTCAAGTAAGCCAAGTGGATAAAAAATATAATACAATATTTTTTGTATAAATGGCAGAGGCTTAAACCAACTTTTATTTGCTTAAATTCATTTGCTTATGTCCCTCTTTTCAGGAATGTGAAAATTCTTGACTGTGACGATTCTTGAGTATGCTCCAGAAACCAGAAATCAATCTAAAATTTCAATGTACAGATTGGAACTAGAATGTTTTACCAGACAGGAAGTTTCCACCAGAAAAACCAAAGACTGATGTTTTCACCTTACTGACTAAAAGCTGGACTTTTTAAAGCATGGTAATAGGAAAAGGAAAAAGGTATGCAAGAATAGATAACAACAAAACAAGGAGAAAGAAGATGAGAGCAGAAACAAAGACAAAAACACAAGAAGTGATTAAAACAAAACAAACTAAAAGTAATTTTTTTAAGGTGGGAGGGAGAGGTAGGGGAGAATAGGACTGATAAAATTACACTTAGCCAGGAAAAATTTAGTGGTAAAGACCACACAGAATAGCAAAGGAGAAATATAACACCAAGTTAAGAATGAGGGGAAAAAAACCGGGGGTGGGGGTTAGAAATAACACAGAGAACAAGGTCCAACCTCCTTGGGTGCACCATCCTGACCTCAAATGACCACATTAATTCAATAAAAGGCACACTGTGAAACAAAGCACTTCATTTTTGAAAAGACATTTCAAAGAACATTTTGAAAAGGTTTTTTTAATCACCCCGACTTTTCCTCAGGTGATTTTGGTTAAAACTTTCGTATTAAAATATCTTCTACCAGATAACAAAAAAAAAGATAAATATTATCCAAAAAGTGTAGAAAAAAACTGATCCAAGATTGGGACAAAGACAAATTACAGTGATTTTCCAAAAAATTTTTACATTATACATAGGCTCATGTGCAAAATGTATAAAATTTTTTCCATAGCATGGGGCATAAACCCCCTAAAAACACACTATTTTTTGTATATAGCATAGTGTTCAAAAACAAGCATCATCAACATACCATGTCCAACAGATGAAAGAGAATTCAGCTAAGAACAGTCAGGAAAGAAACAGCAAAGGGCACTGATATACTAACAGTCTCATAACAACCTAACAGTCTGCTCAGTGAAAGAAGTGCTACTAAGTGGTTAGATAAATAAGAGCAGCTATATATCACCTTAAAGGCTTCTGTGCCAAGACAATTGCTAACCTTTTCCTTAAATCAGTACAATGTCCAAAAACAAACAAACAAAAATAAAAACAAACCCCCTGATAAACGTATAGCTAGCCTGTAAAGATTCAGCATTGTTTTTTTTTAAAAACATGCCCCATATACACCAAGGCAGTCAAGTACAGAAAGAAAATCTGATATATACCAAGCTATTTATAGCAAGATTTTTTTGTGATAGCAAAGAACTAAAAACGAAGTAAATGACCTTCAACTGAGAAATAGCTAAAGAAAAAACTGACATGAATGTAACAAAATATTGCTGTACCCTAAGAAATTATTAAGAAGAATATAGGGAGCAATGGGAATACTTATATGAAGTGACAAAGACTGAAGGAAAGCAAACCAGAAAAACAATATGCATGATGCCTACTACATAAATGCAAAGAACAATAATCCAAACTGAACTATGTGGGCAAAAACTATAAGGAAGTGCCCTTCAATCATGAATGGAATAGAATACTTTGCTGTAAGAAATGATGAAAAAGATAATTTCAGAGAAACTTGGGAAAATTTATATGAACTAATGCAGAGTAAAGGAAACCAATACACAGAGGGTGTCCCTAAAGTCTGGACGCTGGAAATCTCATTAACATCTCATTAACCGTTTCACCCAAGACTCTGTGTTGTTCAGCAACTTCTTTTTCTGAGGTATGCTAAAGGAGAAGGTGTACTCAATGAAAATGAAAATCATAGATGCAACACACCAGACTGAATACATAAAGAGTGAATGTGCTGAAACTGACAGCAATGTGGAGTCATTATATCGAGTTCACGTGAATCTTGCAAAAAACATCAACTTTTGCATCACAAATGATGGAAATCATATTGAAGATGTTATTTGTTAATATTCCAATTAAATAAAATGTTGTTGAAAATTTCACTCATTTCAACTCCTGAAAATATGCATTTTTGCCTATGTGGACTTTAGGAACACCCTGTACAGTAATATTGTAAAAAATCAATAGCTTTTAAGGACTTATAAATTCAATGATCGACTAAGATTCCAGAGGATTAATGATGAAGAAGTCTTCTCTCTTTCAGACAAAGAGCTGAGAAACTAAATATTCAGAATGAGGCTTATATTTTTAAATAACTGCCAACATCACCAGCACAGCCTCATTTCTCCCTTGATATATTCAATCTAAAATTTTCCCCAGTCCAGTGAATGGAGAAAGGAAGGAATTATTTATGTCTTCATCCTGATTTACTGAGATTCAGAAACTTAGCTAAGTTTTATCTCCATTTACTAAAAGGTGCTAACTTACAGAATAGAACAGTTTCTGGCAAAGTTATTTGAAATCCAGATTTCCAAAATCATATAGTGATTCTACATTGCCTTTTCACGCTTCTAAAGACAAATTTAGATGGAGGAAAATTAGAAATACACCACCGAGGGGGCGGAGCCAAGATGGTGGCTGGAAAGGAGGGAGTAGCGTGAGCTCTCCGCCAAGTCCCATGAAAAATCTATAAAAAAATGGCTCTGAAACAATTCTAGAACTGCAGAACCCACCAAACAGCAGAGGGAAGCAGGGCTCCAGCCCAGGACAATCTGGTTGGTCTGTAGGTAAGGTCTATCCCACACGGAGCTAGGAGTGGAGCAGAGTGGAGCAGAGCCCAGCGTGGGCGGTGTGGACCAACCAGACCAGGAGCAGGGCCTAGCGCCCTGAATCGGTGAGCTGCAGCAGTTACCAGAGTTGAGAACAACCCACAAATGCCAAAGACAACAGAGAAGGTTAGTGGAAAAAGCTGCTGGGGACATGGAGTTTGCAGTTCAGCCACCGCCCCAGGGGCAGCAGAGGTGGTACAGCTACAGAACTACAGCTGCAGTTGCTTCTGGCCCCAGGCCCACCTGGTGGGAGGAATTAAGTGGTGGATCAGAGCAGGAGTGAAGAGCCTGTTGAAGATCTAAGTCCAGTCCT
>CM053626.1:118482254-118500134 GCA_028646595.1 Phalanger gymnotis | reverse complement strand
AATCAAAAATAAACACTTTCGAAAAGGGGCAGGGTCAAGGGACAAAATTCAATAAAGGGGGATTGGTTAGGAAGAAGCAAAATATAGTTAGTCTTTCACAACATGAGTATTGTGGTAGGGTTATACATAATGATACGCATGTGGCCCATGTTTAATTGCTTGACTTCTTAGGGAGGGAGGGTGGGTGGGAAAGGAAGACGGGAGAGAATGTGGAACTCAAAGTTTTAAAAACAGATGTTCAAAAAAAGAAGTTTTTTGCATGCAACTAGAAAATAAGATACACAGGCAATGGGGCGTAGAAATTTATCTTGCCTTAAAGAAAGTAAGGGAAAAGGGGAGTGGAGGGGAGTAGGGTGACAGAAGGGAGGGCAGACTGGGGAACAGGGCAACCAGAATACATGTCATCTTGGAGTAGGAGGGTAGAAATGGGGAGAAAATTTATAATTCAAACTCTTGTGAAAATTAATGCTGAAAACTAAATACATTAAATAATAAAAAAAAAGAATAAAGGAAAAAAAAGAAAGAATCTTCAGGCTGGTAAAAAAAAAAAAACAAAGAAAGAAAGAAATACACCACCAAAAGCAATTATCACCGTAACCCATTTGAGGAGAAAGAACAGACAGCAGAAATTGTATACCTCAACTATGTTCTGAGGACATGAAGCAAGATGTATTAGAAGAGACATAATCCATACAATGTAACATCCAAGAGTGGCTTCACCTCCATCCACTGACTTTAGATTGTGGCTTCCAGGAAGACATTAATGCAAATGGAGCAAGGGGCCAGTGGCTGGGCCTACATCAAAATACCAAGACCATAAACATCACCACCCTGAAGTTGAGGCACGCTGTTACCTAAAGAACCAATGGTCAGCACTAAGGGGAAAGATCCTCATCCTGAAGCAAAGCTGAGAGCAGACAAGAAAAGATCTCAAGTTGCTGAAACTGCCAGCTGTTCTGAATTCCAGTGAACTGGTGAGCCAGAAAGAAGACTAAGTTTTCTCACCAGCTGGCCAAATTTCCTTTCTTTAAAGCCTGTGATGCTGAAACTGGATGTGACCATACACCTCCCTTATTCCTTCCATGAATTACAAGGTGTAGTGCAAGAATGCCTAACTGAGGCAACCAAAGATTAGTGGAGGCTAAGAGGAAGCAGGTTTGCAGTAGGCTAGAAGCCATATAAGAAGCCTTTGCACTATTTTCTTTCATTTTACATTATGTATGATAAACTACACAATCACTATATGCAAAGTATTTGAAATTCTGAATGTAGGAGCCATGGATTGAGAAAAGGGAGCCCAAATAGATGAAATGTGGATTCATGAATTTTGCAGATGGATGATATCATATTTTCATTTTCTTAAAAATATTACATTTCCTCCCTTTGATTAATTTGGTAACTGGCTAGCAAGGGCCTAACCAAACTAGTTGGTACTACTCTGAAAGCTGCAGGCTTGGCAATGGAGAGAGAACTTTAAATATCTGAAGACTAAAAGCCTGGTGGCCAATGGGAACACTGTAGCTTTTTAGGAAGATTATCCCAAACATGTGCAATAACAAAATTAGGGAAACCACTAGATCAATAGCCCGTGAAATACACCACCTGGTGGCCAACTCAGTTGCTGCATTCAACTTCCTCTGGATAATTTATAAAGTGCTGTTATGATCTTTTAGGATTATAAAGGTAGCCCCAAAGTCAAAAAACACACACCCTGACAGTTTGCATGGCATGCGTTGCAAAAGCGTCACATTAATATATCTTTCTTCCTTCAGTAATTCCTAAATGTTCAGAGCATGAGATTGTTGTCTTAAGTCAGGCTCTGGGCATATTTTGCTTGTGAGACAGAAAGCACTAAGTCTAAAGATATGGGACTGATTTGAAAGTAATGGAAAGCTTGTAGAGTAGATTTCCATAAAAGATGACAGAGCAAAGATTTGATTCTTCCCTCCTCTTCCAAAAAAAGACTCATGCTCTGCCTCCCTCGTCATGGTTTCCGGTGGCCACTGGTTGTACTGATGTGGCTTCCTGTTCATGGAGAGGCATAAAAGCTCCCACCCGCATGAGATCAGTGCCCTTCAGACTTAGTGGATGTATAAAGACCACACAAGTCACCACACCCAGCCCTGTTGACCAGACACGTGTATGAAGGTAAAGAAAGTTGTGTCTACCAAACCTAAGTACCACAGTATCTCTGTTGCATATCCTTGCTATGTTAGAACTGAGTAAACCTCTTTTTGTTAACTGTTCAAAAACATACAAATACCTCATTTTGCCCCAACACTAAATCTTAAGTAAGAGGGCATTGGCATCAGAAACACCCCTAATAAAAGTTGAATTTATATTTAGAATTTCAGCTACACTTAAAAGTTTAGGTGTAAAACATAAAACGCTAAACAGCTATGATAACCCCAGCTCACTGATTTTTGTTTCCTCTAAGAAGAGGGCTGCTTGCCAACGTATAGAAAAGGAAAAAGCTCTTATTTCTTTACTCCTGCCCAGCTGCCTCTCATGGCCACTTTCTGCCATCTGTTTTCCTCCTACTTCTTCCCCAAGCTAAGAGAAGAGGAAAGGGACAGAGGAAAACAGCATGAGTGTTAGAACACTTACTAAAAACAATAACTAACATTTCACATTATGAACATTATCTTATTTAACCTTTCAACCCTGAGTAATACAAAATATCATTATCTTCATTGTACAAGATCACATTTGAATGTTGTAACAGCCTTATAAGGTAAAGAAACAGTAAAAATGTTACTATCTCTCTTTCACAGATAAGAAAATTGAGGTTCAAAAACATTAACTTGCCAATGTGGCAGGTCTGGTAAGTGGCTCAGTCAGGACTGGAGCCTACAGCCTTGTGTTCCTTCCAAAGGATCCTGCTTGCTCTTTGCGTTTACCTGATCCAGTGACAAGCAAGCCAAGAACTTTTACATTTTAACTATCTACTAGCCTCAGTTAAGCTGAGAAGAAAAACCTTATGGCAAAAGGAAGGGATGCAGGAGGTGAGAAAATACACATGAAAAAAAATGGAGATAAAATGTTAATAAATCTGATACTGAAATGGTACCTAAATTATAATCAATCACAAGAGGTCTGATCTAGATGTGGAAGGATCTTTAGAAATTATTTAATCCCATTTCCTCATTTTACACATAAGGAAGCATACAACCAAAGGTTAAATGACTTATCCAGTCACACCAGTAGTAAAAAGCAGAAAAAGGACCCAGATCCAATAGTTTTTCCCCTGCACTACCCTGCTTTCACTCACTGAGTGGAGTGTTCCAAAAGCATGCAAATTAATTGTCTGGAACTCAGAAAACATTCTCTCATAGAAGCAATATTATAATTTGGTTTGAGGTGTTGGTTTTTTTTTGTTTTTTTAAGATTTCTGAGCAAGATTACAAAGACCTACTTAACCCATAACGTAGTGAAATAAAATAGTAGGAAATAGTTCTCTGTAATGCTAAGGATTAAACAAAAGATATACTTGAATGAGAAAATTATTTTTTATTTACTTGGAATGCTGGTGCTTAGAGAAAAATAAGCAGCAAAGTAGTGACTTTGGTAGATTTTGAAGGGGACTTCATGGGTAATCTCACAGACTGATAACAATGTTTTATTATGTCTAATTTCTCTTCAAAACCTGCAGCCTTCCTATTACCTAATATAAACACATTATTACCTAATATAAACATATTATCACCATTACAATTAAGAGACAAGATTTTTCCTTTTTTGGTCCACAAATGAAAAAGCAAGCATAAAACAAGCAAGGGAGATATATTTCCTGAAGGCAGCAGTTCTCAAAGTGTGATCCAATAACTTCTGGGGGTCCTATGAGTCCTTGAAGGAAAGGGGTGGGGCTGCTAGATCGAAACTATTTTCATAATACTAGAATGTTTTAATTTCTAATATGATGAATATTAACAGGTATTATCCACATCAATAAAAGCTTTTTGGGAGATACTCAATAATTTTTTTAGAGTGTAAAGAGGTCCTAAAAGCCAGAAAGTTTGAAAATTACAGTCTTAAGGTAACTTGGGAAGTACTGGGAAAAAAAAAGGAAAAGAGAAAGGGTAGGGATAAATATACAAAGGTTATCTAATATGGAGTAAATTAAACACTCTCCTCAAAAAAAGTGTACATTTTCTCCAAGGAAGAAAAAAAGAGGGTAAATATTAGGTCAGATAGTTCCCCAAATTGGCCTCAAAGTGGCACTATCATCCCAAAACAGTTTGGTTACTGGCTGGAGTACATTCTGAATGGAGAGAAAAAATAGAGCTAAGGCAGTGGTTAGTAAATACTAACAAATTATTAAGTCAGATCTTTATTACTCTTAGAGTACCTATACAACAGAGTTTAAAAATCTTTTTAATTCTTAACTCTATTCGATTAGGACAGTTTCTGGACACTAATTAATAACTGGTTCAGCTGTCTTACATTCCTACTCCCATTCTAAGCAAGAGACTAACAATAAAGACCCAACCCCAAGTTGAAGGCCCAAGAACTAAGGAGCTCGTTGTACACTAGCCTGGATCTACTAGCAAACCACACACACACACACACACACACACACACACACACACACACACACAACACAAAATATGGGACTTCTCAGGATCTTTTTGCCAAAAAATACAATTATAGAATTGTATGCAAATTTATTTTAAAAAAAAACATACTGAGAATGCATTCTTGTGCATTCAGGAAATGTTTGTTTGAAACTGAATTATACCCTGAATTATTAACTAACTCCCTTTTATTACAATGACCCCAAGATTAAGTAAGGTGATAGACATTAAAGTACATATTTTGTGATGTGTTCACCAAAAGAACTTCAAAGTAATAAAATTAAAAATCGATAAACTGCACTATTCAAATTCTTATTTTTCACCATGATCATATTGGTCTCTTACTAAACTGTCCTTCATCTATGGCTATAGGAATTAATATTATATCCAATACCGAAGTACAAAAAAAATTTCTCTTTTAATTACCTAATGATTACGTCTTGGATCCAGGAAAAAAAAATTTGAGTAAAAGTCTCTTTTCAAGCTCAATATACTGATAAAAGGTGGTTAATTATTAGATAGTCTCTCAGTCAGAAAAGTAATAAAAGAACTTAAAAGTATTAAACCACTATTTATTCTATAGAGATTGCTTATAACATATTTAATTTAGTCAACCATATCTACTGAGAGGCATGCAAATCCCACCATAGCTAATTTAAGGACTTACCAATTTCCCTTGCAATTCTGACAGCTTCATCTCCATCCTGTAAAAGCAGGAAATGAGACTCAACGTTAATCCCATCAGCCATTGCACAATGTCCTTAGGGCAGTCATATATTGCACTACTGTCTCCTCAGATTCATTTAATGTTCAATTTTACAACCTTCTGACCCTTTTCATTCAGAGGAATGTAAAATTAATACCATAAGTGGAATGTAAATTCTACCTCATCATTATTATATTGAGAAACTCAAAGCAGTTTGAAATAAGCTGAAAGGAAGCACTACAAGAATAACTAAATGACTGAGTGCACTTGCAGGAATTTAATGGCAGAATTTAGAAGTTTACAATCAACAATGATTCATAAATCGGATCATTAAAGCTTGTCTACAGTCAGCTTGTTTCTGTCTTCTCTGGTATTTCTGGGTCATGTTTTCCTCGATGTTGTCAGCAGGGGGAGGTGATCCTCTATTGTTTGGGAGGAGCACAACAGATTATCTAGAAATTAAAAATAAAATTTCTAATATCTGTAGATATTATCTGTTCTCAGAAATGTGACTAATGTTTTCTTTAATTTCCCAAATTATATGCTTTTCCTCTTTTTACATGCATTTAGTCTTTGGTATTCATTTCTTATTGCAGCATGTGAATACCTGGCTTCATACCACACTGAGAAGGAAAAAATTAATCAAAAGGAAAAGGGATGGGGAGAGAAATTTTACAAAACACAATTCATTTCTAGTTATTTTCCACTAGAAGCGCTGTTATTACTTAATTTCAGGGGCTAAAAAGCACTAGTATTCTAAAAATTTGTAAGTACATAATAAATATGCACATAAGGGGATTTTCAAGTATCAAATACTATCACCACATAAAACCAATATTAACATGACAGATATATTTCCAGTAAAGCAAAGCAGAAACTCTATTAATAACACTATCAAGAATCAAATCTGACAACTCTCTAAATCTATTAAAATTTAACAATATTCAAATACACAAATATGAGACTAAAACTCACCAGCAGGCAATTTTGGAAGTTGACAAGAACATTATATAGAAACCTGATCTTTTTAAAACTATTTCTTTAAAAACAACTTCATCAAATTTTTATTTTATTTTACTTTTAAAAACACAAGAAAATGATCATATCTGGTTCATTCATGTCTAAGAACAAAACAAAATCCTCTTTAAAGTCTTCAGTACCTAATAACAGCCACTAAAGAATAAGGAGGCTGGCAGGGGAAGTTGTCAGAAAATTTAATTTCCTTTCATTAGCTAGTCTGCTCCACAAATAGGTGCTTGTTAAGTTCAAAGCAGTCCTGAAAGCAACATCAGTTTTAAGTCTTTTTACTCCAAGCAGTCAGGTCTGCTAATGAGATTTTCCAAATAACAATTGTTTTCAAGTCAGAGATAAATCTACACACACACACACACACACACACACACACACACACACACACACACACACACACACACACACACACACACACCCTCTCTCTCTTTCTCTCTCTCTCTGTCTCTGTCTCTGTCTCTCTCTCTCTGTCTGTCTCTCTCTCTCTCTCTCTCTCTCTCTGTCTCTCTCCCTCTCTTTCTCCCACCCATCATCCTCTTTCAAAAAAAATCAAGGTTTACTGTTTTATTATACCTTACTGTTTTCCCCTAACCAGGCACTCTCCAAAATTTAGCTTGAAGGGATAAAAATGCATGAAAAGGGTCATTTAAGAATGTTAGTGGTTTCCACACATTGAGTTTGAAGGTTCTTTGTTCCTGCCAGTGACAGTTATGCGAGAATACTTCCCCTTAATAGCCTCTCTGTCAGGAAGTGTTAAACCTGCCAAATGCAGACAATTAGAGCCTCTAGAACAAAATGCAGGAAGAGTGATGACTGATGAAGAGCCAGGATTGTAAGCCAAGAAGGAAACTTTTACATTTCTTTTCTCTTGCAAATTAATGGTATATTTGCAAAACAGAATTCAAGAAAGAAAAAAAGAAAATTAGATATATATTTTTTTAATTTGTTACCTTAAGATAAATAACTGGAACCCAGCAAGTTCATTTGCAGACAAACCATAATGGGTAATTTATAATTACCTTTTTAAAGAAATACAAAATTTATAAACATCTTTCTGTAAAATTTAACTTTCTAAATATCTTAATTGACACAAGTAACAATACCTAGAACATGACAATTTCTATTAATAAATTTCTTTAAAAAACTGAAACGAATGTTTTCCTAAAATAACACTAAAGAGTAACAAAATTATATGGACTTTAAAATTCATTTTTAGATAAACTTCTTATATCATTGATTTACTTATAATGTTATTAAATGTTCTGGGCTATTTTGACTACCTTGCAGGGAAAGTAAACTTTAATAGTTTCCAAATATCAACTTGTATTTTCAGAACATTTTTGATTACTGCTAATATTAGGGTCAAAAAGTAGCATTATCTTCCAAATGAAATGGTAGTACTGCCTGTTATTGTAATGTGCCAAAACCTTACAAAATTATTTATGGAAACAATTTCAAAACTTTTGAAATCATTATACCTTTAAAAATAATATAATTGGTGCTTGCCAAATAATTAAATGAATACAGATTAAAAAGTAAACAAGAGAAACTGTACATAAAACAAAGCATCTGACCAAGTCAAGTGATACTTGGGAACAATGTGAATCAATGGGGGAAAACAGAGACAACAGTATAGTTCCAGGAAATCAGAATTGGTACAATGCTCAACAACCAAATTGTGGTCATTAATGGTTCAATGAAAAATTGGAAGGGGGTCTCCACTGAAATTTCTTAGGGATGCACACTTAGCCTTGTGTTAACATTTTTATCAATTACTGAACTAAAGGCATAGCTAGAAAGTTTATCAAATTTGAAGAAAATAGAACCAGCTGGGATGGCTAAGATACTAGAAGATAAGATTCAAGAAGTTTCTAATGGGTTAGAACATGAAACCAAATCTAATAAAATGAAATCTGCCATGGGTAATTACAAACTTTTATGTTTGTTTGTTTTAATTATTTTCACTTGTATGAAATGAGGAGGTGTGGCAAGAAGTAATTCCTTTAGAAAAAAAAAAAAAGGATGAGGGTTTTGGTGGGCTGCAAGGACAAAGAGTTAATAGGATATATTATACTGTTTGTATAATTCTGTCTCAAAGTAATAATAATGATAAGATAATGATGTCATTAACAGAAAGAAAGCACAGGGAAGGGATATACTGAAGATAAATTCTGTTTCAGATGTGATGAATTTGAGGTAAAAGGACATTCATGTAGATATGTTAGTTATTTAAAACTAGAGATCTGGTAAGAAGAGAGGTACAGTGATATAAATATGAGAAGAATCTACATAAAGATATTCAATGAAGCCATGGCAGTAGATAAAATTAGCAAAAGAGACAGTAAAGAAAGAGAAAAAGAGGAAAAAGAAAAGCCTAGGGAATACTGTTTAAAGCATCAGAAAAGAAGATGTTCAAATGGTATATTCAGTCACTCAACACCTATTTATCATTCAATGTATCAAAACATGAGAAGTCAAGGAAGAAGAAGACAGGAGGAAAAAAAAAAACACAACCCACTAGATTTAGATATATGAACAAGTATGTATTGGGAGTAGTGGCAAAAGTGCCAAACTACAAAAGTTTCAGAAGTGTAGGGGTTTTTCCTTAGAAAACCCTAGAGAGTCAACTAAAATTAACTATAACAGTAATTTCCACAAATTTGGAAGACATAAAATAATTCCATATTACATAACCAGTATTTCTGATTAAAATCAATGAAAGCCACCAAAGAAGAAATAGAAAGAGAAAATCCATTTAAAACGAGTACAAAATTTATAAAATATTTGGGAGTCCTCCTACCAAAACACAAACAAATAGTATATGAATATGACTACAAAACAATCTGCAGAAATACAGACCTAAAAAAATAGGCAAATATTAATTTCTCATAGTTAAGCACAGTCAATAAGAAAAAAATGACAATATTGCCTAAATTAATTTCCTTGTTCAGTGCCATGCTGTGCAAACATATTAAAAACCTCCTTTCTAGTAAAAATGAATATATCAAGAAATAATATATCTCAGCTCTAAAAAACAGCATTTCCAGACTTCCTTGCTTGAAGTTTGACTTGCTCAAGGACAAAAAGGTCTTTCTGTATTATTATTATTGTTATTATTACATGTGCAATCATGTAAAACATTTCCATATTAGTCTTTTTGTATGAGAAGACAATGGGAGAGGGGAAGGAAGGAAGGAAGGAAGGAAGGAAGGAAGGAAGGAAGGAAGGAAGGAAGGAAGGAAGGAAGGAAGGAAGGAAGGAAGGAAGGAAGGAAGGGTACATTTCAGTTTGAATTCAGACAATGTAAATTCTTTCTCTGGAGGCAGATAGCATGTTTCATCATGAGTCCTATGGGATTGTCTTGGATCACTGTATTGCTGAGAAGAGCTAAGTCATTTACAATTCTTGTACAATGTACATTGTACAATGTGTACAATGTTGTCCTGGTTCTGTTCACTTCACTTTGCATCACTTCATGCAAATCTTTCCAGGATTTTCTGAAATCAGCCTGCTTGGCATTTCTTACGGCACAATAATATTCCATCATAATCATATAACATCGCTTGTTTATCAATTCCCCAGTTGATGGGTATCCCTTCGATCTCCAATTCTTAGCCACCATAAAAAGAGCTGCTATAAACATTTTCATACGAAATAGATGCTTTTCCCTTCAAAAAGGTCTTTCTTAAATAAATAGATTAAATATGGAAACTAATCTTTTAACTCAGTTCTTGGTTTAATCATTCATTGCCTTTCCCACTCATTCACCAAGACTGTGGAAGGTAAATGTTCCAACCAACTTGTACCCATATTTAACACGTTTGTACCTCCCTTCCCCTAATCCCTGGGATTCAGAGCACTACCTTCTAGGGGTAACTACCCCCTTTCCAGTCTCTCAAATCCATCTACTAATACCTTTTCTTCCTCTTCTTTCCATATCCATTGTGTCCTGTGGAACAGCTGCTCAATCATTAAATAGCCTTGATCTCTAGCATATTCTGCCTAGCCTGGACTCTCCAGTGGCCAAACTCTCCAATGACAAATGCTCCCTCACTCATGCCCCCCAGAACATAGTACATTGGAAGGCAAAAGGAATAGCCAAATAAATAAATTAGTCACAAGTTCTGATCAAAAGTGAAAAAGAATAGCAAGAAGTATATTTCAATATAGAGACTCTAAAAGAAATGTTTGCAGTTGTTAAGTACGATAAATTTTAATGCTTTTGCTTGTTTTACTTTTGAACTTGTTAAATGACCTTTCTATGTAAGAAGTCTATCTCTTAGGGCTCTGTACGACTCTATATAATAAAGGATCCTCCAAATTCAAATAGGCTAAGACCCCATAAGTGTGCCATGTGCATAAAAACAGACCTGGCCCAGCCCCCTTTGTCACCTCCTTCAACCAGCAAAGATTCCCAAAGGCTCAGAGGCATGGGGATTGAAGTGGCTTAAAAGCAGAGGCTATCTTAAGGATAAAATTATAGAGACCAAGCCAATCCTGGTGTTGCCTGTCTTCCCACAGGGAGGGTATCAAATATCAATGTGCAACTACACGGGCTCAGGAAACATGCTGGCTGAAGAAAGGGGGACCAAAAGAAGCCATGGCTCATCTGGCTTTATTATCCATTTCAGATCCTTGTTCAGTGACCTATTGAGGTCACTCTGTCCTTTTTCAAGGAATTGAGTATCTGGTTCAGTACTTCTCTCCAAGGAGAGATCTTCATACATGGCGACAACATAAAAAGTGAAGGACATTCAAACAACTCGATCTCCCAATTCTTCAACTTCCTAAACTTGCAAAACGTGTAAATTTACTGTCAGCAACCTACATAGATATGCTTTAGCTTTCAAAAGTAACAATAGTTGTGCTGCCTCCAATTCTTAACTCTGAAATTTCTCTCTCTGCCTCACACTTCCTGAAATTAGGCTACATCCTTAGGACAACCTTTACTAACTAAATCGATACCAGTCTTTCCAGTCTATCACCCAAATGCTAATTCACTTCATTCTCTTCATAATCTTGACTGAACTGCCTATTGGACATTTCAAACTCATTGTTTCATAGGTTTCTCAAATGTAATATGTCCCCAAAAGAACTCATTATCTTCCCCTAAAAACTGACAACCCTACCCCCTGACAACTCACCTATTTCAGGTTACAACCATCCTACCAACAACTGAGATTTGTGACCTTATAATCTTAAACTCCACATTCTTCCTCGCCCCACATCTATACTCAGCTGCTGTTCTTTCCATTTATTTTCTTGTAACAATTGTGTGTATCATTTTCCTAATTCTGTTTAAGTCACATTGTATCTGTACAAATAAGTTTTCCCAGGATCCTCTACATTCCTCATATTAATCAACTACAATAACAAGTATTTTTTAAGTACTTACGCTGCGCCTGACACTGACAGTCACTGAGGAAACAAATACAAAAAACTTCTGCCTCTTTGCTGTCAATCTGATGACCATAAATATTGCCAGCGCTGGTATCCAAGGACTAAAGATAATCCTGAATTATGTTGGCCCCTTTGGGGCTCCTCTGACTGGTCCAGATTAATATATCTCAAAAGCAAGTTACTCTGAATTTGACCAGTCTAATTCTAAAATAAGTAAATTCTAATTCCAAATTAGTTTATTTTGAAAACAAACTAAGCTAAAAAGCCAACAAGAAATTGGATTTCTGCACACTCTGTCTTGTCACTGTCTCATTATTCTGTACATCTGTATCTCTGATTGTCATGTTTCATGTTCATGCTAAAAGATTTAAAATGCAGCTAGAAAAACTTCTAAGGAACTTCTAAGGTCTATAATTGGAGAGAACATTGGGAAGTAACTCTCACCTTAAGCTTTCAGCAAGAGATTAAGACTTTTTTTGGGAGGGGGTTCCAACACGGGCCAAGTTGGGGTTGCAAGAATAAAGTTATATAATATGTAGTGGAACTGAAAAAGCAGCTTAAGACTCTCCCAGAAGTTTGGAAGGTGAAATGAGCCAGCAGCAAGCAGCCTTTTACTGATAAGGATCTAGACAGAGTAAGAAGCCCAAAGATAGCAAGGGTTGAGAAAGCTGAGAATTTGAATTCAGGTTTAATTAGATCCAAAGCTAAAGTTTGTAATTATATTTAAATTAAATCTAAAAAACTTTCTTTGTAGTACTCCTGAGAAAGTATCTGATATGAGGGTAATATGTTTAAAGCTGCAAAAAATAAGGGTTTTTTTCTGTCTTTTAAGACACTTTGCTCAGGGCTTTTCTATCATAGCTTTAAGATGCATACTAACATTATAAAAGCTGTTTCTGAAGGGTATGAGAGAAATACAACTCTCTTGGATTATAAATTAACTCCCTCCAGATTCTAATAGGTGCAGAGAAGCAGGATAAAATTGGGGCAAATATGAGTTTTAATTTGGAATGTAAAGGAAAGTAGAGGTGGTCTGAGTAATGGGTTTTGAAAGATTAGGAAAGAGAAATAAAGGCTTAAGTGAAAATATGAAAGGTAGAAGGAAAAAATTGTTTGGGGACCAAAAGGGATGGGCTCGGCAACAGCAAGCCCATATGCTCCAAATGTTGAACCACCCCCACCCCCCACTCTGGGCTGGGTGCCCTTGTGCCAGCTTCAGATGGTTTAATCATGCTGAAAGGGTGTGAGGAAGTTTGATTTTGTTTTAAGTAGAATGATTGAAAATGAAAATTTTGTAGCTTAATTTGAAAACAGACAAAGTTACAGGGGGTTAGAAGGAATTATGCCCACCTGCCTTTGAGGATAAGTCTGTAGAAATCTAACATTGCATAAATATTGGCTATGGTAAAGATACTGGTTACTGTGATTTGAGATTATTAATCTTAAAATGTGTCCATGTACTGTTTAATTAATTAACTCTGGAAGCTCTGGAGGTTTCTGCCTGGGGAAGCTGACCATACTCTGTCAACATTAAATCTAATTTCTTAGATCTTTTTTGTGGCATGGGCTAAAAGCAATAACACAACCTAGTCTTAGAATATTGGCCAGCACATTTTAAGCTAACCTGATGATAACAGGTGTGATTTTGAACTGTTTATAAAACTTTATATGCATTTCCTAGTATATACAGCCTGAAATTCCCAGGAGAATGGGAATGGGGAGCAGGAATGCTTAAGGCAGCTCTTTACCTGATAATTCTCAAAGGAGACAAGACTTCAGCTATTTAAGGAAATAAAAGAAAAGCATTTGGAGCTGGGAATTGTCATTACGTGTCTTTATAAGGGAATATATGAATTTGTGGATAATATTTTTTCTTAAAGGGCCAAGAGTATTGGATTTTTAAAAACTTAAAATGTTTATCATTAGCAATTATAAATCCAGATTCTATTTAAGTCAAAATCTGACCTGAAGGAATAAGAATAGCATCTAAAAGTGCTCTTCCTAACAGGATTAAGCACAAAAAGCTATTGTTATTTTGGCATTAAGAAATCTGTTCTATTCGCCTCGGTTTACTGTTCTGTAGGGGGATAATAATGGCACCCACTTCCCAGGTGTGTTGTGAGGATCACATGATCGGAAAGTGGTTGGCACAGAGCTTGACGTAGGACAATGTAATTGCTTTATACTTGGTAACTCTATATGGGTTTTCTTAGATGTGATCATTATGCCAATGGTGATGAGATGAATGATTTTCCATGTAAAGAAATATGGAAGCATACCTGACTAAAATAAGGTCACCTGATTGGTAATTAATTGGTTTTGTTTCAACTTTAAATACATGATAATTGTTCATGGTATAATATTTCTAAATTTTCTTAGTGTGTAATTTGGTAACAATTGTATCATCTATGTTGTTAGAAAAGCAATTTCTCTTAAAATCTAGATGTTAGATTGAGAATTGTACTGTCAGAAAAAAATTATGAATGGGTCAGAAATCTGTTAATACATATCTGACCACGTGTTATAATATTCTGAAGTACTGTAATTTAAAGAATCATAAACTTCCAAGTCTTGTCTATATTAAAAGGGAAGTTTCAGCCAAAATATTTGGCTCTCATTTATGAAAATTAAGACTTCACTAAGAATTTAACTTGTTATAATAACATCAGGATAAATTATAAGCTGCTTTTAAGAAAGGGAAATACTTTTATGAAGAACAGTTTTGCAACATCTTTTGTGTGATTTTTAAAAGGCCTACTAAATTTCCATTTTCAAGCTCGATGGAAGCAGTGATCTAAAGCTAGTGATTAATATTAAAGCCTCTAAATTCCTGTAATGAGCTGTAAGTGGGAAGGATCTTGTTGTTTTCATCTGAATTCATTCCATGGCCTAAATAACAGTTAAAATTAGTGTTTGAATTTATCATATGTATAAGATTCAATTCCTAAAGTATCTCATGCTTTCGGATTGAATATGGTTAGAGAAGGGTAAATAAGCTCAAGAAACAGAGATATGCGCACATCTATCACAGTTGTAACTTATGAACTATCTTGTGTTGTCTTGATGGGAAATTTTATTTTACTAATGCTTGTTATTTAATCAAGAACTAGAACATATGTAGGAACGTGTATGCAAACTATTTAAGACACCTTAAAACTGTTCCCATTGTCTAAGGGATTCTGAGAGCAGTATTGTTTTCCTGGGATGACAGTCACATACGTGAAACTCTGATTATCGGAACTTGCTATTCAGCACCTTATGAGACTGTTAACTGAAGTTATTCTAAGTCTGACTACAGGTGTGATTATCAAGGAATGTTACTGAGCCACTGGTCCACGATGCCAGCAACCCTATGGGGTCTATGAACTGCAGAGAGCGTTCTCATGGGAAAAGTTGGGAGAATGACTATTCTGCATGAACTGAGGTAGGATTCTCCTGGCTCAATTTCCCTAATATGAATATACCACCTGGCTGACTTTAAGCCTGGTTCAATGCAATTAGTCATCTACATAACTTCTGCTCAGAATTGACATGAAGTTAGGGAACATTGTTGCCTTATTATAGTTATGTCCTTATTCTTTTATGGCCACTTTCTATAATCAAAAAGTTTCGTAAAAACAATATTAAATAATATATTGATACTAGAACATCGGTCACTATTATAAGATGCAAGTATAAGATTGAGCTATTTGGCCTAGCATTTTAGTCTAAACAACTAATTATTTGGCCTTGACCTCTGTTACTAGTATGTATTCCTGCGTAATTTAGAATCCTTTAATTCCTCATAATAGTATGGAGATAATTAGGTCAAGGACTTGTGAAACCAGGATATTATTCTGTTATTTAGTTAATATCATACCTGTCTCAGTTCTGTTACAATTAGTTAATTTTAGAAAAAGAACAGCTTATGATCTGGCTTATAAATGCTTTTTTTTTTTTTTTTTTAAAAAGCATCCACTTTAATTAAGGGTTATTTGTTTGAACATGACCATGACCAGAGAAGTTGGAATTGCTTTATTACTTGATATGTACTGTTTTAAAATTGATCACTCAATGTATGTATGTATTAGAATCAGTTATTAATTCCTTAGTGGAATCTCATCCTCCTGACAGTGGAATGAATTAATGTGAAGTATAAAAACTGGGTTCTAATTTTGGGGGTTTTTTGAGTTTCTTAAATATATCAACCTGACAATTGGCCAAGGTTCCAATTTTGATTTTATAATAAAAGAAACATACAGGTTGAGTTAACTTTCATTATTTGACCTGGTTATTGGCAAAATAATTTAAAATTGTGTTAAGATCAGTTTTGTAAGAGATTTTAACAAATATTATCACTCTACAAGGAGTCTTAAAAAGACAGTCTGCTGGAGACTGCTTAAATCACACTCAGACCAGAAAACTTCATTAGAAGATGTCCCAAAAACCAGACAGGTGTATGAGATGAGCCTCCTGAGCCTTTCATGGACAATTTATTTATTGTTTACTTTTCTCCCTAACATCTTTATCTCTCTGGTCTATTTACTTACTAAGGGGACTACCCACTTTGATTTATCAATACATGGATCAATTTTACCCCTTCCTCTCCTCCTATATTGTTACCCATCCTAACTCCGAAACCTCTTGATGAAGTGTTTACCATATCAGTTAGCAATTCATTGGGAAGGCTATGCCTCTCATTAGAATCAGATGGGGAGATGTGAAAAATTATTTTAAATCTTAAAAATCAGTATCTTGGACACTCAGAGTTTCCCCACCCCCAACCCCACCCCCTTCGAAAGTTCAGTCTCTTCCTTTAGAAGGACATTACTGATAATGAGATCACATTAGAAGCTGCTCAGGCTTGGGTGGAGACAGATTCTTCTGCACAGACTGCCCAAAGCTGAGAGTAGTCTGGTATGGTTGGAGGGTGGTCTGACAGAATAGGTATTTTCTCTGCCCAGAGGTAAATTATAATGGCATGAAAGGCAGATAATGGGAATGAGATAATGGGAAAAGGCAGATAAACTGGGCACCCCAAATCAAGACAATTATGGACTGGCCCCCTTAGGTGAGCCCAGCCCTGGACTGTAACTCCCTTGTAATGCATGTTGCCAGCTTGAGAGAAATTAAAATGTGGACACAAAACCGAATTCATTTGTTAACAGTATATATACATATTATTTATATACATAAATATAAATATTCTCTATATACATAAATATAAATATATGTATATAAATATAAAGTGAATAAACATAAATGTATACAAAAGTGGTTAGATATAGGTCAAGATGGGAGGCAATCAATGGATATCTACCGTTTCCAGTTCTTTGCTACTACTAAATTGCGAGTAAAAATATGTTGTAAACTGTAATGTGTAAACTGGATATTTATGTTTACTTCTGATCTCTTTAGGCCATATCTCTGGGTCAAAGAGTATAAGCAGGCAAGTACATTCTAAGATACCTATTAGTGATCTCTGGCTAAGAGCTTCTTGATTCTGTATCAAGGCCCCTAAAGCTTGGGACAAAGCACTCTCTACTCTACAAGTAGTCATACCCTGAAAAAAGCTCAAAGGTCAAGTAGTTGGCTGGGAACATGAACAGGCAGCGAAAAAAGGACTCAGACTCAGACTACAGAATCTTTTCTGGGGGTGACAAAGTAGATCAAAACATACAGCCAGAAGAAGTCAACAAAGTTAAAGAGCCTACATCAAAAGCTTCCAAGAAATATATAATTGGTCTCAGGCTATGGAAGAACTCAAAAAGAATTTGGAAAAGTAAGTTACAGAAGTAGAGGAAAAATTGGGAAGAGAAATGAGAGTGATGCAAGAAAACCATGAAAAACAAGTCAATGACTTGCTAAAGGAGAACCAAAAAAATACTGAAGAAAACAACACCTTAAAAAACAGACTAACTGAAATGGCAAAAGAGCTCCAAAAAGCAAATGAGGAGAAGAATGCCTTGAAAGGCAGAATTAGCCAAATGGAAAAGAAGGTCCAAAAGACCACTGAAGAAAATACCACCTTAAAAATTAGATTGGAGCAAGTGGAAGCTAGTGATTTGATGAGAAATCAAGAAATTATAAAACAGAACCAAAAGAATGAAAAAATGGAAGACAATGTGAAATATCTCACTGGAAAACCCAGTGACCTAGAGAACAGATCCATGAGAGATAACTTAAAAATTA
>CM053626.1:118464196-118481754 GCA_028646595.1 Phalanger gymnotis | reverse complement strand
GGAATGGGATGATGGAGGGGAGGGCAGACTGGGGAACAGGGCAACCAGAGTGTACGCCATCTTGGAGTGGGGGGGTGGGGAAATGGGGAGAAAATTTGTAATTCAAACGCCTGTGAAAATCAAGGCTGAAAACCAAACATATTAAAAATAAATTTAAAAAAAAAGAAAAAGAAAACACCTTAGAAAAAATGATAAGGACAAAAGCCAGAACGTAAAAGAGTTAAGAAGAAAGCTACAAGAAAGAAAGTAAAGGCACCTACTGTAGATGGTCTTGTGGGGGAATTTAAGTACAAAGGGCAGAAGAGGTATAGGGGAATGGAAGAAACAAGTAAAAGTTTTTTTCAGGAGAAGGGATCATGGGCATGTCTGTAGGCAGTAGGAAAAAAGCCACTAGGAAGTGAAAGACTTAAAATAAAGGAAAGAGTAGGGATGACAGATGGGGCAATTTGCTAGAGTTTGCCTTGGTAAGGAGTAAAACCATTTCATCATGTGAGAAAGCATTTGAGGGATAAGAGACGAAGAAGAGCAGAGAAGAGGGAGTTCACAGAGAATGGCCTCAATTTTTTCTGTAAACTATGACACAAAATCCTCAGCTAAAAGGGGAAATGATAGAAGGGAGGGCAGATGGGAGAGGAGTTAAGCAAAAGCAAACATCTTTGAAAAGGGACAGGGTCAAGGGAGAAAACTGAATAAAGAAGGACAGGATAGGATGGAAGAAAATATAGTTAGCCTTTCACAACATGAGCATTATGGAAGTGTTTTACATAATGATAGCCATGTGGCCTATGTTGAATTGCTTGCCTTCGTAGGGAGGGTGGTTGGGAAGGGAAGAGGGGAGAGAATTTGGAACACAAAGTTTTAAAAGCAGATGCTTAAAAAAATAAAAAGTTGTTTTTTGCATGCAGCTGGGAAACAAGATACATAGGGAATGGGGCATAGAAGTCTATCCTGCCCTACAAGAAAGTAAGGGGAAAGGGAATGGGGGGGGGGGGGGCAGGCGGGGGGGGGGGTCAAAGAGGGGAGGGCTGACTGGGGAACGAGGCAATCAGAATATATGCCCTCTTGGAAATACAGGGGAGGGTAGAAATGGGGAGAAAATTTGTAACTCAAAATCTTGTGGAAATCAATGTTGAAAAGTACAATATTAAATGACATCACTAATACATAAAAAAAGATAAAAAAGAAAAGTGGAGAGGGGAGTTTGAGGAGGTTTAGAAAGGTTGCTCTGGGGAATAAGACAGTGAGTTAATAGATAAGGAAAGTATAGTAGGATTACCTAACAACAGTGAGAGCCCAGATGAGGCTATGTGACAAATCCGTAGTGGACCCACTTAGAACTGTTGTGTAATTTTCTTCACCTTTATTTATCAACACATGTAGAGGTGAAGACAACAAATGGTGGGCCGAGGCTTGGTTAAATGTAATGGGAGATATGATGAGTGAAGAAAGGATTCAAGAGAGAATAGTATAGAGTTTAACTGGTTCACCAAGGGATCAAGATGAGGAAAAGAGGACAGAATGACTAATGTAGAGGAGATGAACTGGGAGAGAAATTAGAATTAGAGGAACTGAATTATTAGCATTGAATTAAGATCGAAGGGATTAGACGTTACAGTACTAATAAAAAGTTAAGATTTTATAAGGAAAGGCCTCCCTCTGAGAGGTGAAAAGCCAATAAATTATAATAGGACAGGGTTTTCTTAATTCTTAAATACAGAAGTGGTACATTTGTGTGTGATGGCAAGATCAAGGATATAATCACTTTTGTGTGTGGCTGAGGTTGGGTAGAAAAGTAACTCATGGGAGGTGAGTGGGTTGAGAAACTGAAGCTCATTATAGGGTTATTTTAAGACTGTTTGTAAAGTTAAAAAGAAGTAAGTTGATCATTCTGCAAAGTATTACAAAGAAAATATATTATAAATATTAGTTACTATTATCATGGAATATTTCCCCTCCCTCAATTCTCTTATCAAATTAGTAGTCAAATCTTGTCTATTCTACCTATCACTATTCATCACATAAACCCCCTTCCCTCAATTCACACAATTCAGGCCCTTTAGGACCTCATCAAGTCAGATCAGCACCACTTCAGTAGACTGCTAATTTGCCTCTCTACTATTTGTCTCTCCTTCCATGCTGTCCCTCTCTAATCAACAGATGCCAAACAGGGCATAAGAGAAAACAGATCTTTCCTTAATATGGTAAATATTATCTAAAACCCAGAGTCAGAATTATATGCCAAAAGCCATAAAATCCATGGCAAAGTAAGCATGTCCACTGTGACTATTATTGGACAAAATGCTAGAAAATGCTCGGACAGCTAGATGGTGCAGTGGATAGAGTGTTGGGCCCAAAGTCAGAAAGACTCATCTTCCTGAGTTCAAATCTGTCCTCAATAGCCTTGGTTCCCTAGGCAACTTACTTCACCCTATTTGCCTCAGGTTCTCATCTGTAAAATTAGCCAGAGAAGGAGAAATGGCAAACTACTCCAGTATCTTTGCTAAGAAAGCCTCAAAAGAGTCCCACAGAGTTGGACACAACCGAAAAGTGACAGAATTAAGAAAATGTTAGCTATAGCAATAAAACAAGAAAAATATTATGTATGGAAATAGGTTTTACATGATTGCACATATATAACCTATATCAAATTGCTTACAGTTAGGGAAAGAGGAGGTGCAAACGGAGAAAATTTGGAAATCAAAATTTTATTTAAAAAAAGAATGTTAAAACTGTCTTTATGTGTAATTAGAAAAAATAAAATACTATTTTTAAAAAATAAAAATATTATGCTACTAAATAAAGACAAAAATAAAACAAAATTATCATTTTTCAGATATTATTATGGTTTATTTCCAAAACACAGAAGTTTCAACTAAAATAAAATTAAACCAATAACTTTAACAAAATAGTAGGACATAAAGTAAACACGTATATGTCATCAGCTTTTTTTGTATATTACCTACAAAATATGCCTAGTATAGTAGCTACAAAATACAAAATAATACAAAAAATAAAAGAGAACATCTATTCAAAATAACGATAGAATGTCCAAAATACTTGGAAGACTACCAGCTAATACACATATGGACTTCTAAAGACTCTGAACAGAAATAAAGATAGATCTAAATAACTTCGCAAATATCAATTGTTCATGGGTAGGCCAACACAACAAGAATGTCAATACTACATAAATGTATTTACTGATTCAGAGCCATACGAATCAAACTACAAAAAAATTACATTACAGAGTTTGAAAAAAATTCTTCTAGAGTATTAAAATTTCAAAATTACCAAGAAAAACAATGAAAAGAAAGTAGGAACAGAGAGTAAACTAGTAGTACTAAGCCTCAAACTATATACTACAAAATAGTGATCATCAAAATAACTTATTGATGGTTGAAAATTACAATCCATCCGAACAATAGATTTGCCACACAATATTCAGAAGAAAACAAAGATAATCAGCATAATGCCTAATAAATTCACAGAACTCCACTAGTGGAATATAAACTCCCTAGTCAAGAAAAACTACAGTGAAAGCTGGAAAACAGGTATTAGGTTAAAAATAAAATCTCAAATCATATACCAAGATAAGTTTCTGTGATGATATTAATATCATCTATCACTTTCCCCTTCCTGTCCCAGTCCTCTGACATGGGTTAGGCTAAATTTTCCCTAAGAGGGACCAAAGCCCAGACTTTGACGGGCCCTGGTAGGTGGCACAAGGTTCAAGGTGATCCTACCTTGACTCAACTTCCTAATCATCTACAGGCATGAAAAGTACTACTTACATGGGGTCAGGTTCCTTCAGACTTGGTATATGCCAGAAGACCACCCAAGTTACTACATCTTGCCCCACAGAACAGATGCATTTCTATGTGAAGACAAGGGGGACAGTATCTATAAAAGCTATGCCCTACACTACAGCATCTTTAATAAATAAGTGTTTACATTTTATTCTCGTCCCCCTGACCATCCCATCCCCTTTCTAGTTAGTATAGTAAGTTTATAAGTAATTGAAAAAGGGAATCCAGAAGTCACTTAAAGAGTGTCTCATAGATTCAAAGAGCAAAATGGTTACAAGCAAACTGTATCATAAATTAACTAACGATCACATCCTGAGACTATATGTTAAATCAAGGGAAGTCAGCTAGGCCTTAAAGGCCTTTGGTCCTGCTAACTGCCCATGCTCGGTATGCCTCAGATAACACCTTACATCTGTAGTAGGTCCAACCATAATGGCAAGAAAAGTAGGATTTTTTTAGCTGGATTGGGTTCTAGCCAATCAGAAACTTGTATGTGAGTTCTAGCCAATCAGACATGTGGGGTGAATTTCAGCCAATCAGATGCCAACCAAAAAGAGAGCACATGTTGAGAGAAAGGAGACACTGGGAGAGCCAGTGTCTACAGGGTGAGCCTGAGTTAAGATGAGAATGAAGAGAAGAGACAAAGAAGAAAAAGAAGAGCTTTGAGTGCTGAACTGAGAGGAGTCTTATGAGAGCTGGGAGGAGACCTCTGGGAACAAAGAGGAGACCTCTGAAGGCAGAGACTTGCTAAAGGAGCCTCTGAGCTGTAAAAGCAAATAGAGCTGCAGGGCAGAAACCTGCCTATGGGAAGGAGGCTTTAGCTTAAGCCCCCTTGTGAGAGCTGTTAACACAGAGCCATGGACTTTGGAGGTGAATTGAGATGGTGGTGCTGGTAGTTTGTGTTGTTGCCCTGTCAAGCTTTGTTTTCCCAGAAGCAGAAGCTGCAGGCAGGACCCCTGGAGCCTGCTGTCTGGCAGGAGCAAGAAGAGCTTGGAGTGGAGCAGTCCCTGTGAGCTGAGATAGGGAGCAGGAGCAGAGAGCTGCCTACGTGTGAATCTAAGTGAGAGTCAAGAGGGATCAGCCCACAGAGCAAAAGTCATGGGACTTGGAAATCAACCTCAGGTCAAGATGGAAGAAGACTTTACTTGGACACTTGGTATTGATTAAGATTGTTCTTACTGTGACCTAGGGAGAATGGTGTGGTATTTTCTACCACCCCTTAAGGATGCGTTGTGCTAGGGAAGACAGTAGCCTGGGACCCCCTGATTTGGGGAATGCAAGAATATATGCTGTATGGTGTGATGTTTTTACTGTGACCTAGGAGTGGCTGGTGTGGTATTTTCTGCTACCCCTTAAGGATGTGTTGTGCTAGGGAAGACTCTAACCTGGGACTCCCTGATTATATAAATAAGTATCTTGGGGAACGCAATGATATATACTACGCACCATATGACACATCGAGTATTATGAGATAGATATATGTACAAGATGATATGTTTTGCTTAAGGATGTTGTTATGAATGTTATGCTTTACTTTACTGAACAATGCTATAATTTATTGCTGAATAAAAAGAGAGTTCATTACACTATGCAATTAGGCCCTTGAAATTATTCACACAGCAGTCCTCAGGTGTGCTGCTGTGACTGGCGTTACACCAACAGAACACCAAATATTTTGCTGATAAATTTGAGACAATGTGAACATGCTAATGAACCGACCCCAAAGTGGCTTGGACAAGAATTAATCTATCCCTCACCAAAACCTTATAGAAATGAGATCCCAAATCCATGCTGCACTAGTACTCTCAACTCCAATTCCCTGTTACATAAGTGAGTCTCCCTTTCCCTATTCTCTTCCCCACACTGGCTACCTTCCTCTACCACCCCATGCAATCTGTCTCTGTACCTCCCATCCCTACCCCCCATCCCTTTCAGCCATTTGTCTTTGTATTTTCTATGGTGTTTGACCATGTATGTACTCTGTACATTATTAAAGTATAATTGAAGCATTATTCCCTGCTGCCACCACAGGCTTTCTTGGTGAGTACCCAAAGAAGCACGTATACGTGCTCCCATTTAATAATTCCATTTATTAATTAGTATCCTTCCCATCTTAGAACTAAATAAATTACTTTTTGTTAACTGATCAGTGACCTATAGATGTCTCATTTCATCCCAACATCAAACCTGAACATAATGCCAAATTGAATCAGACCCACTCCAACAGCTTAGAAAGATACAGTATCTAGATATGAAAGGTTACATTATGAACAAATTAGAAAAGTAGAGAAAATAGTATCTCCTTTTCATAACTACAAATAGTATAGAACCGTTGACAAAACAAGGTACAAACAATCACAGGAAATGAAATGAACAATTTTAATTACATAGTATTGAAAAGCTTCTGTAAAAACTAATCAAGTTAAGATTAGGAGGAAAATAGTTACAAAAAAAATTGCAATAATTTTCTAAGATAAAAATCTGATATCCCAGATATATAAGGTACTGATTCAAATATATAAAAACAAAAGCCATTCCCCAAAATTTAAATTGTCAAAGGACAGAATCAAGCAGGTGTTAAGAAATCTAAACTATCAACAGTCATATTTTAAAATTCCCCAAATAACTAATATTTGGACACATGCAAGTTAAAACAACTCTGAGGTTCCACCTCACACAAATCACACTGCCTAGGATTACAAAAAAGGAAAATGACAATTGTTGCAAGAGACATGGGACAAATACAAACTACTGCATTATCAGTAGAGCTGTGAAGCTAGCCTAGCCATTCTAGAAAAGAAACTGGAAAAATACCCAAAAAGTCACTATACTGTTGCATACTCTGTGTCCCAGTGATCACACTATGAGATACAAACTCCAAAGAAATTAAAGCAGAAATGACATAAAAATATTTATAGCAGCAGACTTTGTTGTAGCAAAGAAAGAGGGAAGCAAAAGAAATGCCCTCTTTAACTTAGAAAATTGGGAGCAATTGCACATCTCCCGTGACATTTGAGTCCCAATACACTGGCAATAAAAGCTAGGCTTTATCACAAAACTGTTCTCTGTGATGGGAATTTTTACTTTAAGCACTAAAATGATTAAATCACCTTTTTAAATCTGCCACTGCAATTTAGGGACTGTGCTATGAGATGACTGGGGGGGAAAAAGCAAAGGAAATATCCATCAACTGTGGAGTGATTGAAAAAATTATGGCATATGAATATTACTGTACTCTAAGAAATGATGAAAGGAATAGTTTCAAAGAAACCTGAGAAAACATACAAATCAATATAGAATGAACAGAACCAGAATAATAAATGTGATATGAATTAGAGGTATAGAATAACACATATATTTGAAGACATACGAATGTGTGAATTTGTTTTACTTGGCTAGACTCATTAACAGAGGTCCTTTTTGAAGGAAGGAGTAGGGTAATTGGGAGGGGGAAAGGAGAGGCAGTGATAGTAAAGCCAAAAGAGACTAGAAAAGAATAGCAATGAAACATTTAAGAACTACAAAATAGATAGCAGAAGAAAGTAAAGACTGAGATAAGCAAGACAGTTTTGGAAATACCATGCTATATAAGATCCCTTTGCCCTTGGCTTGTTATACTAAAATTATGTTCTGCTCCATAGCTGCTTCAATTTGTTCTTCTCAAAACTTCCAATGTAAGGAAAGTACCCCAGTCACCCACATTTTCATTCTTCTCCTGGCTTCCCTCCTGACTATCCAGATTTTCTCTACCAGGCCCTCTTGGGTATGTTCTCCCCTCCCCCACTTCTTGCTTCCTTTTATGTGTTCTCTTTCCTCGTTAGACTGTAAGCTCCTTTGGGGAAAGGGGGAAGGGACTGTCTTTATTGCAGCTTGTATCTGAATTTTCACCTCTTAGCAGAGTACCTGGCACATACTAAGCACTTAATAATTGCTTAATTTACTGGTTTTTTTAAAAAAGCTATTTATAATACAGAAATGTGACTTCACATACAATCCTGTTTTTCTGTTCTTCTTTATATGTGTAAACAATAATGCTTATTGATGTTTGTTAGGTTTGACACAATAGAAAAGAAAAAATTAAAATACTACCCAGCATTCCATAATTGAACCTATGTTTTAAGGTTCACCCAAGGTCGCACATTAGAGCAAGGAGTGGTAACCTAGAGTTTCTGATGCCCAATCAAATATTTCAGACACTACCACACTGCTGGCAGACCAATTAGGAGCCTATTGCAACAGTTCAGTTAAAAGGTGATGAAGGACTAAATGAGAGTGATTGCTACCTAAACAGAAAGAAAGGGACAGGTAATAGAGATTTAGAGGTAGAATCAAAAAGCTTTGGCAACTGATTGAATATGGGGGAAAAGGGAAAGCTAGCAGAAGATGTATCCAAGTTTTGAGCCAGGGTGATTAGAATAATGGTGGTGACTCTAAATTACAATAGGCAGTGAAATGAACAAGCTTGAAAGAAAAGTTAACTAGTTCTAATTTGAGCCTTTTGCTTTTGAGATTTTGTGGGACAATGTGATCAAAATGTCCTATAAAACTTAAGTTCAGAAAACACACCAGGGCAGAATATATAAATCTGGGAATCATCTTTTGACAAATAAACTGATTTCAGTAACCAAGTGAAAGAAGGGAGAAAAAAAGGGTGAGTCCAGGAGAGATCCATCCAGTACAGCCATGGCTGAGGGCAAGATAAAGACAATGATCTAGAAAAAAAGACTGAAAAGTTGTCAGACAGATAGGGCAACTAAGAGAGAGCAGTGTCACCCAGAAAGAACAAAGTATCTAGAAGGATGGTCAATATTGTCAAACACTGCATAAAGGACAAGAAAGGTGAGGCTCTAGGCCTATGCCACAAAGATATCAAACAAATATGAAAAGAATATTTATGTACAAAAATATTTACAGCAGCTCTCTTTGATACAGAAAAGAACCAGAGGCTGAAGAGATGGCTATCATTTGGGGAAAAAAACCTGAAAAAACTATGGTATTTGACTGTAATAGACTATTATTCCACTATAAGAAATGACAACTGACATGGTCTCAGAGAAAATTTGGAAAATTGTGTAAAGAGATGCAAATAAAGTGAGCAGACCCAGGAAAACAATTTACATAAGGAAAACAATTTTGTAAAGACAAACAACTTTTAAAGTCTGAAGTACAGACAGTTCTTGCCTTACATAAGTGGACTCTGCAGACCATGAAGGAAAGTAATTTTTATGTAATGTGAATTTGCCCACAAATATAAAGAAGAGAATGAAGCATGCAGGAAAGGAGTCAGCATGTTTCAAGGACACATGGGGTCCCAGGACATTTAAGCGAGAGCAAGAGGAACACATGGAGATCAGCATGAACCCAAAGGAAGAACATTGGGGGTGGGGTGGGAGGGACACAAAGGGGTACACAGGATAGGTACTAGGTATCCTTGAGGGGGCACATATGGGGATGGACTCAAGATACAAGAAAAGGCATTCATTTTTATTCTATTTCCCTCTCTTTTGCTCCCCCAACCCACTCAAATAAAGGGGTATGGAAAAATGAGGAGGTCTAGGGATATATTGGCCAAAGAGAAAAAGAATTAAAGAAAAGAAATTAAAGAAGGTTACTGGATCATCTTTAAATGTACAAGAAGGAAACAGGAGGCCAGAAAGAATGACAGATAAACAGGAGAGATTTGAATGTTACGTGGTAAATTTATTATAATTAAAAAAGAAAAGCAAGCTGTACATGAGATTCACAATTTCATGTATAACTGTTTTTCTACTTTTTCAGGCATATGGAAATTTCCCATTTCATTGGGTTTTTTTTGGATACTCTTTGATCAAGTGTCACCACTAGTAAGCATAGGCCAAAGTCAAAGGGAAAGCACCAATTAAATCAGTAAGGCAAGATTCATGACCTCATGAACATGCCTGAATGGTTTGGAATCTTGAAGTATAAGAAATTATCTAGGTAGAAGACAGAGGGAGTATAACATTTATTAGACATGAGAGAATCTAATCCTAGGATCAGTAATTCCTATCCCATATGGTAGCAGTTATATTCCAAAACCAGTAAGCCACCTCAATGTAGTAATTATAACACAATACTATAGCAACAAAGTCCTGGGTGCTCATTAATTAGGGAATGGCTAAAGAAATCATGATATAAACGTATAATGGAATATTATTTGGTTGTAAGCAATGATGAATATGATATATTCAAAGAAACCAGAAAAGACCTACGCAAAATGATACAGAGTAAAGTGCACAGAAACAGGAGAACAAATTACACATAATAACGGAAAGTAACATAACTTTGAAAGACTTTTTAAAAAAATAACTGTTGAAAGAACTCTGTTAATACAGTGACCTATCATGACTGCAGAAAACATGATGATGAATCACAGTTCTGACCTCTTGGGTGGTAAGACCAGAGGTGCAAAATGAAGACATTTTCAGATGTTGCCAATGAGTTTGTTTTGCTTAACTGTATTTAAATTATATTTTAAAATAAACAGAAAAGAATACAAGGACATTCTGAAATGGACACACAAACAAGGGCAAGTACTTAACTTAATGCCTACAACACAGCAGGCACTTACAAATGTTTATTGACTGGTTGACTATAACATAACATGTACACTGCATGTTATATATACATTACGGTTCATTTTCAAATACCATGAACACATGACATTTCTATTCGCTATACATCAGAATGTATTATTTGTTGATGTTTTAAGTTCATCACCAAAAAAATAACATTTAAATTACTTTGTGAGGGGCAAGGATCTGACATTTGGCATACCTGTCTAACGTGCAAAAACTATCTTCTTTGCCTTACTGAAGATTGAGGTGCTGGTCTGTCTCCAAACTAATAGTAGTTATTCTATTCTCAATAATTTCTCAAAGATTGTTACAAATGAATTTGTAAATTCATGACCTCTTTCATTTCTTCCATACATTCAGTTACCAAACAAATTCTACTGATATTTTCTTTCAAACATTTTTTATATTGCTTCTTCCTCCCCTGTCACTATAACTAATCCAAGGGTATACTCATCAGACCCAGGAAAGGATAATTTTAATAGCCTCCTAATACCAGGTTCTCACAATTCCAAATCATTAGACTTCCTAGTGTTAATCTGGGCCAAAATCATTATCTCTCTACATCATACATCACAGATATGTGCAATGATGTACCAATTCAATGGATTGGCCTAAGAGTTTGAATAATAAGCACTTTTCCTCCATTTAATGTTTACCCCAGGATCCTGTTTGGCTCATCTGATCTCTTTAGAATTATAACAAATCATGTCATAAATGTTATGTTACATATTATGTAATATTTCAAAATCTGGTAATTGATACAAACAAAAGCATCTGAACTTACCACTTTAGGGAGTTTTCCATTTAGACCCTCTATAGGAGGGCATACTCTATGACAGTAAAAATACCTTTGACAAATATATATATAAATACACACACACACACACACACACACACACACACACACACACACATATATATGTATGTATGTATCTGTTTTTTATCTCACAAAATATTATCAGTGGGCTATTGAATCAAATAATTTTTGTGGCACTTGTGAAAGAATATTGGATGATTTTAACAAATGTGTTAAAGAAGTTATATTTTATTCAAAAGAATATTAGTGTATAACGGAGTAGTAGGATAGCATTATACTTACATGAAAAAAGGTATAACAGTTACATGGGAAAATTTAACAACTGGACAAGAAATATGGTACAGGGCATTTCAAAGGAATAGAAGTGATATTTTAAGTGCTGCAATAAAGATCACATAGCTAAAAAGTAAAGGGCACCATGTATATAGAATGCCAAGAGTCGGGAAGGCTCACCTTCCTGAATTAAAATATGGCCTCAGACACTTACTAGCAGTGCAATCCTGGACAAGTCACTTAACCCTGTTTGCCTCAGTTTCCTCACCTGTAAAATGAGCTGGAGAAGGAAATGATAAAGCACTCTAATATCTTGGCCAAGAAATCCCTAAATGGGGTCACAAAGAGTTGAACATGACTGGAAAACGAATGAACAACAGCAAAAGGGAAGTCATTAACCAACGTAAATCTGAAGAAAAAATGTATAGAAAATAAAAACAGTGACAGGTAACTAAGGATGAATACAAGAGTGGTTCAGACATATAAAGGAGTAGTTATTAGTGTGTTCTTGTTCACTTTTTGGATAATAATTTTGCTTTTGATCATTTTTATGCTCTCAGAATATTTTTAATTTTGATATATCCTGAAAAGCAATCCCTGGGTAAGTTTTTAGTTGTGTTACTCCTAGCACTGATTTCTTATTAATGTATACAGATAGAAGACAAGACCAAGTATCATACAAAATGGTATTCCTTACTGCCTTTTAGTGCAGAATGAAGCAGATTTTGCCAGCTACTTTGCCTCACTGTGGAGAACCTGTTAGCCATCATTTAGTTCATCTTCTTATCTTTTCAAACAGAAAGAAAGTCAATAATAATATAGTTCAATTCTTCCCTAGTGTGTCAATCCACTGGTCATCAGGCAAAAACTGTACATTGAATATCAAGTTAAATTAACGTTAGTAAGTCTGGGGCAGCTGGGTGGCTCAGTGAGTAGAGCACCGGCCCTGAAGTCAGGAGGACCTGAATTCAAATCCAGCCTCAGACTCTTGACACACTTACTAGCTGTGTGGCCTTGAGCGAGTCACTTAACCCCAATTGCCCTGCCTTCTCCCCTCCAAAAAAAAAAAGAATTAACATAAGTAAGTCTAAAAACTAAGTGTCACCATCCGTGGCTGTCTTTTTCCAATGCACTGTGGAAGGAGAGGAAGGTAGACAGAAATGAAGATCATTTTTCATGACCATCATGGTCAAGATATACATCATAGAAGTGGCCACCTTGTGGTGTCTATTCACTTATAGGAGCTGGTCCTCAGACAGCAGCTATCCCTTTACAGAGCGCATTTCTGCCGTTTTCCCATTCAAAGCTTGTGCTCCATTGTCAAAATAATCAAGCAATCTGGGTTACCTCTAAGAGGATGATATATCAGAGCAGAACCTTTAAAGAAACCTCTAGGTCAAGTTAGAATTTAGATCTCAAATTCTGAACTTCTTATTTAAATGAAGTACTATAAATTCTCTGTATAAAATAAGAGGGAATAATTTTATGAGCTGTTTGGGAGGTAGGCGTAGAAAGGGACCTGGGTCCCCCATCTCTCCCAACCTGGAACAGGAGCAATCGTTCATTCACAGGTTCAATTATCACTACTGATCAGCATTTGACATATTCCACTTCTGACCTAGGCAGGGTCACTGCTTCTTACACAGCTAGTGGCCATCCATTCCCAGGGGCTCACTATACTGACATCAGATCTAGTACAGACAGCGGATTGGCTATAGACCCACTATAGCTCAGAACTGCAGCTCAAGCAATCCACTCACATCAGCTCCTTCAACAGAAGAAGTTTCAGGCATCTGACACTATACAGAGCTCTTAACTTTGTGTTTCAAGAGTTCCAGGCAATTATATAGGAAAATACTTTGCAGATTAAAAAATTTTGTAAATTTGAATTCCAATGCATCGTAGGGCCCAAGAATGGAACATAAAGCTAACACACATTAAAATTATTGGAATATATATTTTATACTTCTTACTACCTCCAAAGTCATGTCTGTTCCTGTTTGCTTCCAACCAGTTAACTGAAAGGTCAGCTAGGTGACACAGTGGATAGAGTGCCATGTCTGAAGTCAGGAAGACTTGTCTTCCTGAATTCAAATTAGGCCTCAGACTCTTACTAGCTAATGTGACCCTGGGCAAATCACATAGCCCTGTTTGCCTCAGTTTCCTCATCTGTCAAATAAGATGGAAAAGGAAATGATAAAATATTCCCATATCTTTGCCATGAAAAACCCAAACGGGACCCCCAAAAATTAGACATGCTGAAATGACTGAACAGCAACAAAGTTAACTAATAACCATGGAGGCCTATCTTGAAGTTCCCATTTCTTGATATTTGCCTTATTTTTGACTGACTTCTCTTGGCCAGGTCAATCCGTGATAGCTCCCTAATTCTCTGTAAATTCCTAAGTAAGCTGATATGCATTCTCTGGGTACTAACTATTCCCCAGCAAGGCACGTTAACCTTACACATACTGAAATACAGCACATAAAAACACACACAATAAATTTCACAAATGCTCAAAATACGGAACTGCCTTGAACAAAATTTAAGAACACATTTTTAATTTAAAAAAAAAAATTTACTGTACCATAAAAGCCAACACTTTTTGATTAAGTGCTAATCTCAGTTGGTAACTTATTTTTACAGTTAATGTTACTGAAAATATTAGGCCTACTTCAAAAGGTCTGAAATTTTCTTTTTACATAAGTGTATAAGGAAACAATGACTGCACTTTAACAATACATTTAATTTTGTTTATGTAATACAAACCTACAGTAGAAAACCAACAGTAAAATTATTTCTCACCTTGACCACTCCATCAAAGCCAGGAATTGTGTTGACCTTCGCATTCTTAGCTAATAATTTGCTTTCAATCTTGTCTCCCATGGCTTGAATAGCATGTGTGTCAGGTCCAATGAAAGTCACACCTTCTGCTGCCTGTGGAGACAATGAAAGTTTAACTTTACAACAAAAGTATTATTAAGTGTTAGCTAGGGGTTCACGTTTATAAGGAAATAAGGATGTATACTCAAGCCTCATTTATTAAGTAACCTATTTATATAGCAAAATGTGCCTTTAAAGCAGCTATTTTAGCCAGTATGTTAAAAATGTATACGACCTTGTTAACTACATCCACGTTCAGATTTAAAGCTCTTCTAATTAGTTTTTTTATAAAACAAAGTCAGATGGAAGAATAATAATAATAACATTTTATAGTAGTTTAGGGTTTGTAAAGCACTTGCCATATACCATGCAATCTGAGCTTCATAATAAACCTTTTTGATAGGCGTTACTGTTATTCTCATTTTACAAATGAGGAAACTTGGGCACGTAGAGATTAAGCAATTTTCCCAGTGTCACAAGGCTATTAAGTATCTGTAGCAGGATTTGAATCCATGGTCTACCCACTCTACCACCTAGCTGCCTTCTAGCTTCACTGCCTTCTTCCAAGTACCAGCTAACACCCCACCATTTATAGGAAGCCTTTCCCAATCCTGGTGCCTCCCCTGCTTAATATTCATTGTGCATATATTTTGCATGTATTTATTTGTTTGCTTACTGTCTCCCAGCTCCCTCAACCCCTCTTAGCTAGCGAGCTCCAAGGACAGGTACTGACTTCTGCCTTTCTCTGTACCTTCAGGGCTTATTAGCACAACGTCTAGCACGTGTTTAATAAATGCTTATTGACTGGCTAACTGACTGTCTACAACACTGCTTAGCTAAAAGTATTCCAGCTTGAAACTTAAAATTATCCTCTGAATAACAAAGCTGTCCATGCTTCTTTGTATTATTAACCATTCCTTTACCCATGCTATCTGCCCCATCACCCTCTCCCCCACTCACACATAAGAAAAAGTGCTTTAAGGACAAGAATCCTGAAGTGTCCTTTGTAAACTCAGTGCCTAGCAAAATAATTTACATAATAAATAGTATATATTCTTTAAACGTTTGTTTTCAATTATAATAATACATTCGTGAAGGAAAAACCAAATATTATGTAAACATAATCTTTATCAAATATACATATACTATTTAATCTTTATTCAAATTAAAGGCTTACTGTACATCACAACAGAAGTCAATTCTCTTCTATTCTTGCAATTCTCTTTGAATGTCTTAGAAAGTTAGTACAATGAAAATACACTGAATTTAACAGAATGAAAACATACTGAAAACATACTGAATAGGGAAAAAGAAGTGCCATGCTTTTCCAAGACAACATGAACCTTTTCCAACTTAAAACTGACTACAGAAAATTTTAAAAAAAAGAGAAGGCTACACGGATATATATTAAAGACAGAGATAAATGTATAGATATATATTTAATGTAGCTCTTAATCTCTGTTCCCCTTAATTCCTGCATGTGCAGTTCAAAGATTCTATTTAGCTTTGGCCTGATGAAGAGGGCAGCTAAGTGGCACAACTGATAGACAGCTAAGCCTGGGGTCAGGAAGATTCATCTTTCTGAGTTTAAATCCAGCCTCAGACACTTACTACCTGGCTGAGCTTGGGTGAGTCACTCGACCCTTTTGCCTCAGTTTCCTCATCTGTAAAATGAGCTGAAGAAGGAAATGACAAACTACTCCAGTATCTTTGCCAAGAAAACCCCAAATGGGATCACAAAGAGTAGAACCGGACTGAAATGACTAAACAACAATTTCTATCACGAAGAATAATAAGAAATCTTCTATTTGATTAAAAGTTTAATTCCCACCTCCCCCTCAAAAAAACAGTTCCTTATTCTTGTTTAGAACATTTTGCTTTTGCTTTTTTGAATGTCATTTCTGAAGCTCCCTTCTCCTTTATAGTGCTAGCTGCTAAGTTACATGTGATGTTGGTAATGGTTACTTGGTACATGAAATCTGTCTTTCTGCCTACTTGTAACATTGTTTCTCTGACCTGGAAGCTCTTGATTTTGACAATGATCTTTTTAAGAGTTTTCATTTTGAGGTTTTTCTCAGTAATTGATTGGTAAATTACTTTTATTTTCTGTTTTCACATTGAGCTCTGGTATTAATAGGACTAAGCAGTATTCATTTATAATTTCCTGAAATTTGGTATCCAGACTTTTTATTTCATCATGGTTATCTGACAATTAGATTATTTTAAAATTATCTCTCACTGTCCTGTTTTCTAAATCAGTTGTTTCAGATAGGGAAAAGTTTCTATGTCTTTTTTCAGTCTCTCCATTCTATTCTTGTGTTCCTTCTTGTCACATGGAATCAATGGTTTCTATCTGATCCATTCTGATCTTTAAAGAAACCATTAAATAGGTAAGATTTTACAGCTCCTGTACTAACCACTGTTCACTTCCAATTATTTCCTTTAGAACTCTCATTTTATTTATAGTAATATTTTTAATCTCTTGTTTCATCTCTTCCAGGAATTCTAATAAATTTTGTAACCAAGCTATAACTTTATCTGAGGATCCACACACAGTAGTTTTGGAGTCATTTTCTTCCTCTGGGTTTGTCACTGTTATCCCCAGATGTATACGTTTTCTTTTTAAACCACTTATAGCTATTCTTTCAAAAATGCATTTATGAACAGTTTTCTTTCAAAGTATATTGACAATATGACAAATAAGATGGAAGACGAGATATTTTCTCCAATCTGCATGACTTCTCAAAGAGCTCTGAAATAGGAATTATACAGAAGAGATAAAGTAATTTCAGCTATCTCCACAGTATAGGCCAGGGCTGTCCAAAATGCAGCCGCAGGCCACATGCAGCCCACAGTTCAATTTATGTGACTCCACCTACAAGCATAGAAAGTTACATAAATGCTTCAGTAAACAAAGCTGAGCTACCACAGAGCTCTCACTAAAATGGCAAATCAAAATATGTTGTCTATTGTTTCAATAAAAACCTAAGGTTGGACAGCCTTGGTGTAAGCCCTCAAGAACACACAGTAAAAACCAAATAACTAACAACAGAGAAAACTAATAATCAATTTCTACCCTTAACACACTCAATGAACACCCCTTCCACAAAGAGTTGTAAGAAAACCAACCCTATACATCATCTCGCATAAAAGTGGCAAGAAAAAGCAGTTCTGTAGGAAGA